>JAPZDZ010000015.1:9170232-9190613 GCA_029783805.1 Acanthurus tennentii
CAGTGCTGTTAATTTAGGGCAGCTGTGGCATAAACCTTACTTTGGTGGGTGGTCTAATAAATTTGTTAAGCACTGTACTTGTCTTTGCCTTTTTTCTTGGGGTTTACTGTACATGAAACTTGACTTTTACTAACATTCAGCGGTTCCCTGCTGGCTTTGTTTGTTATAGGCAAATGCCTACAACGCCTTTAAAGTCAAAAAATGACAGGAAACTCTCATCATAATCTTCCAAAGTCCACAGTGATATTTTCAGTTTGCGTATGTTGTTTGAGTAACAGTCCAAAATGCAAAAGCGAAAGATATTAAGTTGGATAAAAACAAAGAAAATCAGCAAACCCTCAGATAAGAGGGTATGGAACCAGAGATTAATCCCAAGAAACTATTTTAATAATCAATTCACAGTTTTTAAACTTTTTTTAACAATCAACCTGAATATATCAACTCGGCCTTTGGAAGACTATTTTCTGAGTTTAAACAAGTCATTTATCAGTTATTGGTGAAAGTAACTGGAGATTAATTGATAGGGGAAAAAGTCCTTACTTTCTATATGGAACTGACAAAAACGCGGCATATTTGCTTAATTGCTTAATAAACTCTTAAATGTGTCAAATGTCAGTCACTGAATTCTGCTTGTTGTTTTTATGGGAGCATCTGCAGACACTCTGCAACACTTTCCTTATCCACAGTCCTGCATCACATCCCCTCTCACACCCTCCACACATTTATCTCTCTGTGTTTCTCTCCCCAGCCCGAGCATGGACCAGGCTGTATGCAGGAAATAGTGACTTATAGAAGAAGAGAGACGAGGCGTCTGAATGTGATCCACAAAATGTACTCCTATTCTGTCAACATTTGAATTTAACGGACACAAAAAAAGAGAAAAAAAAAAATAAGATTATAAGTCCAAATCTATTTGAAAGAAATGTCAAGATTTACTGCTCCAGACCTCTGGGTGACTTATTTTCCTCTCTAAGACGCGTTAAATGTGTGTTAACCTTTTTTTTTTTTTTTCCTGTGTTGCTATTTAAATGCATGGACAGAGAATGACACCCTCCCCACTACAGTCTTAAAAATAACATGCAATATGTTTTCCTGAACTAGGCACATACTGGTACGTTTGCATAATATACATTAAAGCTGTTCTTCTTTTATCACATGCTTTATTTGTCGACACATCTGTATGTCTTTTGTGAGAGATGACATGTTAGTTCAACACATAGTGTGCAGCCATCTTTTCCCCCCACTAGAAGAACCATGATGAGGAACATAAATGTTCAAGTTTTAGGAAGAACGATGAGTTTTTGAAAAAAAATAGCCCTAAAATTCAACAAGGAGGTTAGTTGGATTTCCACTCCTGTGTCTCTGCATACCAACACGTCAACACTGAGTATGAAATGTTTCAGCCACTGTAGTTCAGCATCATCTCAAGATCTCACTGGCACTTAATACTGAGCACAGAGGTGAAACTCTTCAAAGCAACATCAATGTTACTTGTGATATTAGACATTAAAAATCAATAACATTTAACATTTAAAGGGGACACATTCAAAAGACACTTTCTGTATCTGCAGCACAAATAAATTTAGACTTTTAAGAGTTAGACAAATAAATAAAGAGGAGTTCTCTTAACGTTTTCATCAGCAGACAGCTAGGTAGTGTTAATTTTAACAATTTTACTGTAAAATCAACTTGGAGGTTTCCATGAAGGTTGCTCTACACCCGCCACATTTTCAGATAAAGGATACATATTTAACACACAACATTTAAATGCATTTAATCCATTTCTTGCATCAGCTACTTTGTGGCCCAGCAGATGTTATTTTATCTCTTGTCGTTATTTTACATCTTAATGTTGGTCTTAGAAACAACTGAGGCTTGTTTCATTTAGACACCTGAACCCAATGAGGTGATGATTTTGCCTCTGATAATCCAAACCTGCTGTTTTAATGACATGATTTGTTTTTTTTTCAGTGTTGTGTCAAGCAGTCTGCTTGGCAGTGGTATAAAATGTTTCCATATCTTTTTTTTTTTTTTTTTTAAAGTTTCCACACTTCTCAGAATCTGTGTAAATTTTGTTCCATCCGTGGTTTCCTCATACTGCACAAGTTTCAGTGAGTCCTTTTTAACGCCGTCAGACAGTTTGGGGAGGGTGAGCAGGTTACTTCCACACGCTTTAAAAAAGAAAAAGCCATTCCCAACACATTAAGTAAGGTAGAATGATGCAAATCCTTTGTATTGAAAAGGAACTGTACGCATGTTGTAGCAGACTACTAAAATGTGTTGAAATGTCCCTTTTCTTAGGCGTAGGATGTTGAGCTGTTTTTGTTTTTATTTTCCCTTTTTTTAAACTGTCTGTCCATGCTATCTTTGTTCTGTTTTATTTTCAGTGTTATTCATTAAAAAAGGCATGTACTATAATCAGACTGATATCAGGACAATTCTCAAACTAGTTTTCTTCGAGTTGTTTGTGAGAGTTGAGGCGTAAAGTCGTCTTTAAAGGGAAAGTAAAGGTTTTTTTTCCTTTTTCTTTTAAAGGCTTTATCCTTAATTATAAAGCTGTTTTTCACTGTGATTTTTCTCTGAGCTGGTCGTACCTGCTCTTCCTCTTTTTGTGATCGTGATCTGTGACGATGATGCAGATAAATTTGATTGATTGGGTCGTTGTGGTAACGGCAAAAGTGATACTACAAATAAAAACATGTACAAAATCAAAGATTAAAGGCCCTTCTCCCGCTATAACTGATTTTCTATTGGCTCTCAGTTTCACACATGAAGCGTTGTGTCTAACTCTACATTGGAATTTGTTGATCTGTAGAAAAGCCGTCTAAAAATCCTTAAACTTTCCTTTTAAGAGATGCTGTGTTGGTGGGATCAGTGCGACAACATCAGATCGTGGCTTAAAAGGCTCATTTCCCCCTAACCCAAGACCCTCCGTGATCGTATTGCTTCTGTATGGCTCATCTGAGGGAGGACTGTAACATTATGTTGTAGTAAAACTATTTTTGTTAAGCCTTCTTTTTTTGGTTGTTCTCATTTATTGCTCTTTCTCGGAGTATTGCAGGCTTGGTGTTGCTTAGATTTGTTTGTGTCCTGTCCTCACCCAGAACTATTAACTGTGTCTAACTGCTACATTTACTCAAGTCTAAAGACAGGAGCACGGCTTAAAACCTGGTTAATTTATTGTTTCTCTGAGGGACTTGACAATAACCTGAAGCAAGAAACAGTCACTCACTGGATTTTTGAAGCATTTAGATCAAAATATTAAGAGGTCAAACTCTGATTAATCAGCTCCCCATATGTAAAAAAAGAGGAGTTCTGTCAGTAATTTCAGTACATTTGCAAACATGGCTATTCAAATACTCTGTAAATAAACTGAGTTGAGTAAGTAAGTAGAGGCTTGTCTGGTTTATGTTGTGTGGCGTTTGTGTTCCACTAAAGGAAACAGCTAAGATTCAATTAATGAGAAGTGGTTGCGCTATTAGTTTCACTGCAGCCCACAGAATTTGATTTCAGTCTCTGGTGTTCAATAAAGCTTTGATCATAACAAGTACAGCAAATTTTTGCATGACGAGTATGAAGTTGGAAAGCATTCTTAAGACAGCGGGGCACACTGAAAAAAACTACAATGAATCTTTATTTGCAGGAGGTAGAACCGTTCATGTCCACCTGAGGGAGGCATTACACTTAGTGAATAGTAGTGAGTCACAAAAATGCAAGGCATGCTGCTATTTATTTTATTTCAGTAACAAGAGGAAATGATAACAAATGGATACAAAAGAATACAAAACTTAACCGTAAGAGAAAAAATGCAAAACAAAAACCACACACACACACATACGCACAAATAAGGTTAATATGAAATACTTGCAAACTCTGCAAGGAATGCATAGAAAAGTCTACATGATACAGATAAACAACCTCACAGGAAAAACTCAAATCTGCAGGAATACATAAAAAACAGCACAAAACCTTCTCAAAGAATGTAAATGAGAAACTAATAAGCAAAAAGTGCATAACTGTGATATTCAGTTACTTAATACTATTGCATTCAAACACAACTAAAATAACTGCCCTTTAACTGTTTTGGCCGAAATAAAACACTGTTTTACATGGTTTTCAAATCCTTTATTTCAATTTTGTTGTATTGTGGCCCTTAATCAAGTCTTCAAGTTTTTGAATTTTAAAAGCTTGATTCAAAAAGGAACACAAATTCAAGTGGTAAATTACAATGGACATCATTTTCACGTATAAAAATTTCAAGTCAGTAAAAAAAGTCACTTGCCTGTTTTGAGATTCCAAATTCCACTGTGAAAAAATTAACTTTGTGTATTTAGGTTGTGTATTTCATGATTGACTTGCCCTATTAATTACATCTGTGCTTTTGCTGCTAATGCTTGTGCTGTGAAGGTCTGTTGTAAGCATCAGTGCCTTTTACACCCAAAGTTCTGTAGATGTTCACAAGATGGCGCTGCAAACAATATTTTGGCCTGGATGAGACAAATTACCTTTTGGCTTCTGAAACAGGTACAAAAACAATATTTTTCCCTCACAGCTTGCAGGCACTGAGCTGTGTTTTCTTCAGGGTTCAAATTCATGTCTGTTAGGTGTCTTTTAATTACTTTTGCTTATCAGTTTTCCTTAAAGTCACAAGAAATTTTCCAGTAATAATGTGTGAGTACATGAACAAATACCACCCATACAGTTTGTCTGGGACATCCCTCTTTATCACAGCAGAAGCACCTGTCCTGGAGGCTATTTTATGTTTCCTTGTTAGAAAAAGAGCTTTCACAATCTTTTATGATCATGGCTTGGTTCATATGGCAACAGTGAGTCATTCAAGCTGGTATGCAGCCATTCTTTGAGTGGAATTGCAGGAAATGATTCCCTTTACTATCTTAAATATCTGACAAAACATTAACTAGCCCCAGACGCTGTCGCCTCTGGGTAGGGTTTGTTATGGCACTGTCAATCCTAAGAAATTCTCTGGTTGAATAGGTACTTTAAACTCTTACTCAACCGGTTTAACTTGGCACATTTTATATTTATAAATATAAGCTTGTGTGAAAACCAGTACTGTTGCAAACATACGGATCGATAATGTGATTTGCAGTCAGATTTCTTGTGGTTAAAATGGTTTTGTATGCCATTTGTACATCAATACAAATTGCTATTCAGATTTAATGTAGACTATGCTTTTATCTTGTGTTTAATCAAGCATTGTTTTCATCATATTTTATTTTAACCAACAACGAGGGACTCATTCGTAGCCTTCTTGACATAAAACTGTGGAAAAAGAGGCAGGAGCAAGAAACATTTTACATAACCATACATATTTTGAATAATTGAATTTTCCATAATGTATTTATCCACTTTCCTATAAGGTTTCTGAAAACTATATTTCAGAACATAAACTAAATATGTGTACCAGCTGGGACATCAAAGGCTATTTAAAGCACATTATAGCACTAAAAGGAAATACTGCTTGTAGACATATATATCACCCTGTAAAATACCACAATGTGTTATTGGTTGCTAAGATGATAAAAGCTTCCCAGAAGATACTGAAGGGAAGAGCTCAGTGTCCTCAGTGGTACCTATGACCCTAACCTCATGTAGGTCTACAGAACAGAAGCAGTAAATGGTCTCTGCTTTCGGTATTTTAGCACTTAATCCCTTGTAAAACAAGCCAACTGTTGTTGTTACACTCCAGTTTTAGTACAGATTAAACAAAAGTGCAAAGTGATAATGTGCTAACAAGAGAGCTTTAGGGATAGCAGGTGGGTTTTATTACTTTTGAATAGAATCAGCTGTGTCCTTTGGTTTCCTGTCTTTACAGTAAAATAACATAACATAAGCTAGCTATAACCTTAGTTTAATTTAAATATATATAGAGAGAGTTAACTAGTTAGCTTCAGAAGCAGATTTTGTTACCTTTGGATGGAGCTCGGATAGCTGTTTCCCTCACTTCCTGCCTCTAATGCTAAGCTAACCGAATACTAACTGTAACCTTAAATTAAACAGACAAATAGGAAACACTATAGTGTGTTAACAAGTAAGCATTAGAGGCAGCAGGTAGATTATATTACCTCTGGCTAGCTGTTTCCTCTGGTTTTCTGTCTTCATGGTAAGCTAAGCTAACTAGCTGTGACCTCATATTTAACAGATATGACTATTACTGTCATCTCTCTGGACTAAAAAAAGTCACTGTAGCCTAATGATGAATAATTAATCATCATCAATTAATTAATCGTCGACTATCATTTGTACAGATACAAATACAGTGTAATTAATCATGTAAGTTAATGACAATACAGATTTACAGCTACATTACAGCTGCATATGATATGGAGCCAGCATCCTAAAAATAGCTGTGCTCCTCTGACAGGTCAGATCGTCTCTCGCTCTGGTTGCTGACTGCAGATGAAAACCTTCTCATCACATGCCGCTAATGTTGAGCTGACAGTTGATGATAAACATCCTGTTTTGGCCGTTGCGTGTCATTTGCATCAGCATTTATTTGAAGTCTGACACCCATGTTGGTCAGTTGTTGTGGTATTTGTTTTTTTTTAAGTTTACAGTGTGTTGAAATGGTCTTATTTATTTATTACAGGAGCGAGTGGCTTTTTTTATTGTTCTCTGTTTGTTTTTTGTTGTATTTTTTCCAATTTTTACTTTTTTAAATTTATCCCTCAATTTGACCTCTTCTCATTCCCCCTCTTTTCTCTCCTCTCCTTTTTCTCTCATCTTTCTTCTCTATTCCAATTTTTTTGTCTTTCCTTCTTTTACTCTTTTGTGTTTCCTCCCCTCGTCGTCCTTTGCCTCCTTTCCCCTTCTTTCACCTCTCATGTCATTTCCTCTCCTCTTCACTCCACACTCCCTTTTTCCTCCAGTCATTTCCCACTATCATACTTCACCTTTCCTTCTTTTCTCTGTTTGGTTCTCTTTCTTCTCCCACTCCTTTTCCTCTTCCTGTCTTGTCTTGTCCTCCTCATAACCTTCCTCATCCTCTTTACTCCTTCCTCTTTCCTCCCACTTTCCTCTCCCTCTACCCCTTTCTTTCCTTTGTTCCCCTCTTTTTTCTTTCCTTCCCTCTGCTCTCTTCACTCCTCCTGCTCCTCCTCCCCTCCTTCTCCCTCTTTCATCTCCTCCTTTCCATCCACCCTCTCTCTTTCTTCTTCTTTTTCTCTAACCTCTTCTCTCCCCCTCTCCCCTCTCCATCTCTCCCTTCCCTTATGTTCCTCTATCTTCCTTCACTTCCTGTCTTCTCTCTCTTTTCCCATCTCTCCTTCTTTTGCATTTCTGTTTTGTCCCCTCACTTTTCCCTCTTCTCATCTTTTTCTTCCTCCTCCTCCTCCTCCTTCTCCTCTTGTCCCACTGCAGAAGAAGTGCAGGGGGACTGCAGTCAGAACCCTCTCACCTGAACCCTCCCGGTTTTATGTAACCATCCTTTTTACTCTCCCATGCGTAAAAACAAAAAGTCAGTCAGCATAAAGGGAATCCCTCCTTTGACCACAGCAGGTCTCTGTTAAGACTTTAGTCTCAGGCTGCGTCTCTAAGACTTTTTCAAAAGTTAAATCAGGTAAAGGACGCTCTCCGTCTCAGATGTTATACAAGGCAGCTGCAGTGGAATACTAATGCAGACAGTATTTAGTTTTTTTTGTAAATGTGAACTGGAATGAGCCTTTTCAGTCATTTGTAGAAGTTATTTCCTGTACAACAATACGTCTTAAAATTTAAGATTTCTGGTTTGATTACAGTGGTTGACTGTGTGGGTGGGTGTGTGTGTGACTCAAGCTAGTTTCAGGGAAAAATTGTAGACTTAAGATCAGTGGAAAAAAGGGCAAAAGCCAGCTGTTTTTTAGGTCAGTGGTCAAGGTTGGGTTAAAGTCAGGGTCAGGATAAGGTTTAAGATTATGCAAGCAGAGGTTAGGGTTACAGTAAGGAAATGGAAATTAATATAAATCTGTGTAATTTCCTTTAAAATAATCTGTATTTGTGTGTTTGGTGATGATGGGGATTCCTCCTCTGCTCCAGTGAGTTTTTCTGTAGTGAGAACAGGCTGTGCTGGTCCATCCTTCCACTTCCCTGCTCTTTCTCTATATATAACAACCACTGCAGACAAGGATAGCAGGGCGTGTTTATATATATATGTGTGTGTGTGTGCCTCCACGAGCACACATTTATGTGTTTGCAGAGGCCCAAGAATGTAAGGGATGGTCTCTTTGCATTTTACGTCCACTCAGTCACATATTGTGAACCGGATACCTGTGCAGTCCACCTTTATGTCTGGTAGTAGCAGCAGGTTTAATCTTTACTTTGCAGTTAAATGGCAGCATACGTTGTAAAATTAACAGTGCTTTAGTGAAAACTCAGGTTCTCTCTTCCCTCACACTTTTTTACTGCTACATGCCAACTCAAGCACTCAGAAATCAGTCTGGACCTGTTTAGGAGCCTCATCTTCTAATCTTTTCTCTCGTTAAAAAAATCAGCGTGGTGTGTGTAATACTGCATGAGGGCAATGAAACAATTTCTAAGAAGAAAGCAGGACATACATCTTCTTCTCTGACAAAAGACATGTTAAATTAATGATTCCTAACAAACAGCACCCTCCGGTTAGTGTTGAGGTTAATAGGGCAAATAAATCAGGCCTGACACTCTTCCCCCTTTGTTTTGTTTGGATCAGTGTTCAGATACTGGAAACAATTACCTCTCAGTGCTGATCTCATCAGATGTTGAAGAGATACATCCACTCATAGAAGCTCACACAAATACATCACATACAGTCATTAAGGACACAGTGGTAGTCCTCCCCGGCAGGGTTAAATGAAAATAATTAACTATCTCTATTCATAGAATAGCTTTATGAGGCTTGAGTAGGAAAACAACCACCCAGACATAAAAATATACCCGACTGTGCACTAATAGATGACATGTTACTGTGTCAGAGGGAGACACGCCTATGTATATCATACTGGTGCCGGCAATGCTGATCAATTACCTGTCCAATAGTTTGCTGATAATGAGGTTTTTAGTGCTCAGGGTTCATTATGTCATGTCTGTTAAGCTGAGTTGTTCTTAACTGGGTTTCCATGGACAGATTAGATGAATGTTGGCTGACTAAAGGGACATGAGGTTTAGATGGCTGACAGTCAGAGCACATTCGACTCCTGAGAATCAGTAACATTGATACCTCCTGTGTGAAATTCCCCATTGCCAATCAAATGAGTCTGTTGTTATAGATAGTTAGGATGAATTAAAGTTTCATATCTGTCAGCAACTTTCGATCAGAGGACTGAAGCCTGCGTGTTATCAAGTGTTTGTGGTGCTGATGTCGTACTGAGGTGCTGATCCATGTGCTTTTTGATCTCCTTAATGTAGAAAACAGAATGTCCTTCAGGGGAATCATGAATAATGAATTATGTCAATTCCAAAATTTGAGTTTCTTATTACGAATTCATCTAGTAGCAACTGTAATTAGATGGCAAGTGACGTTTCAGTTTTGATTGATCTGCCACTTATTTCTCAAAACTGAACATTTGATAAAAAAAAAAAGTCAGAATATCGGTTTAAACAGTTCACAATGCATTTCCCCAAACCGATGCAAGATGACAGGTTTATTTTTAAGACTAAAAACCAAAATGAGAGTTTTTAATAAAAAAAATGAATTTAAATTTGTCTGATATATAGGTTTATGTTCCAATAGCCTGCCTTTTTTTATTAATCTCATCAATGTTGCATAAATATATTTGATCAGTACAGACTGCTTGAGGACACCAAACCCTGAATTCATATACACATCAGACAGATGAGACATGTGTAATGATTTACAGATCAGATGTCAGACATAGAAAAGACAGTGTAAAGAAACCGCATGTATGTATTTTGTGGTTAAATATTTTGCAAAACCAACTCACAGTTGCTCTCTCAGTATAATCAGTCTCAGACAGGAGGGGAAAAGTTGCCGTTGGCAGCAGTGTTAACTTAAGAAGATTTACTTTGCAAAACTGAATACAGAGTCTTACCAGGTGAGGAGGTGAGTGATACATTTTCACATGCACCTAATCCATGTTTCCTTGGCATGCTGTGACATTGTGTGGTAAAGACGCTGTGAGAACCACAGAACCACTACAGGTTAACATCAGGTCATTATGGTGATTATACCTTGATAAACACTGGTAAATCACCAGCTTTAGTGTGATTAGACTAAAAAGTACAACACATATTTATAATAGTACACGATGTGACCTAATGCCCAGCAGAGATCAACAACCACAACAAAAATGAATCATATCATTTGGGACTTTTTCTGTGCACAACACAGTGATGTCACTTGAACTGCAGCCACATAGTACTTTGAATCCTCCCGCCCTCCCTCCTTTACTTCCTCTCTCCCTCCCTGTCTATCTGTATTCAGGTCACCTTTCATTGCATAACAGCTCATTCATAAAACAGCACCACACCTCAGGGAAGGGATGAGAAAAAGACTCTGCTGAGACATATAGAAAGCATCAACACGAGAAGGATTTTGCTGCAGTGTTAAATAGCTGTGCGTGGTCACGCCATGGTGCAATGTACTTACTGTAACTTCCTTATGAAAAACCTTGTATCCCTTATCTGCAGCCAAGCAGGAGTTTTACAAGTTTTTTCGCAGAATGTGCACTTTTGAAAGAGGCTGGTCAGATAGGGTGTTGAACCACAGACCTCTTTTCTGCTGTTAAATACTGCTGAAATTTTTGTTGTTTTATTTTTTAAGAAATAACCTTTTTTTGACCGTTTAAAGGTAATATTGTGGTCTTGTTTTAGATTTCATTTAGTTGTAAAACCTATTTTTTAAAAATAGTAGCTGTTAGAAATGAAAAAAAAGTGATAGAACATATGTAACACAGTCAAATAGTTTCATGAAATATATATTCAAAATATAAGTGCAGGGTTGCATGCACTTTTATTAACTGAAACAGAGACCATGCTCACCAACATTATGAGCATGAATCACTCTTATAAAAGGATAAAACTTTATCCTCTGGGGAGGAAGAGCAGAGTTGCTGTATGTATAATGTGTGGGGCTATTTTCTTGGCCATTGTTTACCCACTAAGTTAATCAGCAGACGAGGTACTTCAGGATCTCAGTGGCTTTCCATGTCTGCTAAACAATTCATTGGACAAAATTTTTAACTTTAAAAATATCAAAGAAGAATCTAACAACATACCAATTCAAGTAATATGCTTTGTGTGGCCAGGGCCTCAGAGGAAGTTGAGAAATGCGACAAGAACAAGAGAAAAATTGTGAAACAGGCACATTAAAAAAAAAAAACAAAAAGAGGCCAAACCGTACAGTGACACAAAAGTGAAGGTGAAATTTTCCCAAAGAGAGAGCATTTCAGTCAAGAGCCATCCTACCTTTTACCAACATGAAAACAGCCAGAGCTTATGAGTCACCACAGGCTAAACAAACAGTCATCCATGTGGAGATGAAGGATGGAGACCAGAACAGTTTCATGTAAGGCAACACCCTTAGAAAAATTGATGTGCAATAACACAGATATCGTGTGTTAAAACACTTAAAGGAGACAAGTTTTTTTGTATAATTTCTTCATCAGCACAAGCAGGATGTAAACTGATGAGGTGTTACATGAGTCCATGTTGTTACTCTGCGTTGCTGGTCCACAAATTGATTAAATTGTAGGATTAAAAAAAAAGGAAGACCAGCCTCTTAAAAAATGAATGTGAGACTTGCAGTTCACAGTGAGGTGTTCAATCACACGTGTTCTGACAGGTCAAGTTGTTTTGCTCACATAAAACAGGCAATAAAACAGATATCTCAGCTACAATAACGCAGTTCTTCTTTATTTCCTGCCCTAACAAACATAGGTGTATAAAAGCCTGCCAGAATTACTTGTTATTGAACGCCATAATGGCTGATTGTTTGTTTTCACATGTGTGGTGACTTAATAGTGTTGCTTGCTTTTGCTTTCATGTCAGCAGAAGTGATGATTGTCTCTTGAGCAAAACATCTTTTACTCATCAATTCCAGCACGTACTGTTTGTACTGACGGTTTCTTTGTGAAGTTCTTGAGTCTGCATGTTTTTTCCTGCTCTGAGGTTTTGATCCATATACAAAAAAAAAAACAAAACACAGACGACCTCACAGTCACAGATGAAAATTTAGCACTGAATTGTGACGATACAGCTGTTTGACTGTTTTGTCTTTCATGGTCTACTTATCCTTGAAGATTTCAAATTTGTCACTTTAGCTAACTTTTAAACACCTTTTGCAACAGCAGCACTTAAGTGAGTGAAAAGTGTCTTTTTTAAACTCTGCTTAACACCCCCAAGGTTAACCTCATATCTTATTTGAGCAGTGCTTGTAAATGTGTGTCTGATGAGAGGGCCACCAGTTTGAATCTCATGGACATCCTGTTTTTTATTCAGTCAGGGCTCTTACTCCTCAGATTCTTAGAAATGATAGTGTCGTTTAGGCAGCTCTCAGCTATATGTGAAAGTCTGATTTCCTCTTCGTCGTCTCCAGTCATTACCACAGACCACGCCGTAGTCACGCTCTGAATCTTAACCTACCTGTTTAGGTGAATGACATCTCTTTTTATCCTGTGTGTGTCATCAACACTGTGTGGGTTTTTCTCAGACAACTTTCCCACATTTGGGCAATCACACTGTCACTGTCTGGCTATGTTTATGCCCCTTAAAGCCTAATCTTCACATGATTATAGACTGTCTGTGTTTTTATTCTACCTTGAGGAGACAGAGGCATCATTGTGAAAGGAACATTTTGCAAGTCTGAGCAGCAGAAGTTAGCGGTGTTATTACATCCTAACATCTTAAAAAATAGGTTTACACGTACATTATGCTATTTTATATGTTATTTATATATATATCTATTTTTTTTTATAATAGTCCACCGATAAAAAGTAAGCTCTGACCCCACCGTATTTGTCCCTGTCTTTTTGATTGTGCTGGGTAATTCATCCCAAAGTAATGTTTACAGTCCATTTTATCCACAGCTATCATAAAGACAGGCTTTGATATGCACCAACAAGCCTCCATTGTGTCCTTCAGCCCTCACAACCAACTTATTGTCATCTGCAGCCTGGAGACCTGTATTTATTCTGTTGTATAAACTGTTAAGAGAGATGTTGATGTGAGTTATTTTCCATAGACATCTCACGGGAACGTGAACTGGAAAAAGGCTGGTGTGTTTAGACCCTCTCCATACTGTATTTAGCAGTCATTTTATAGTTGATAATATAAACTCACCCTGTTAATTAACAGTCATGTAAGGAAGCCTAATTTGAGCAGCCGAACTATATGTCCTGATTGTGATGTGATGACAGGCCGACTATAAATATTTAAAGCATCACTACAGATATGCCGTCTGCACTACTGATGTAATCTTTTTATGAGTTAAATATTTGAAGTTTCTGAGTTTATGATTTTCAAACTATTTCTGTTCAGTGTACTGAGAAAGCTTATGTGACCTCAAATATTTTTGAAGCCTGCACTTATTTGGCATGAGATTTGCTCAGGCCTCAAAGTGTCTCATACAAGCATGGAGTGACATTCATTGAATTACCTCATACAGCTGGCTAATGTTAAGCTAGCAATAGCTAGCATTAGACACTGTTTGGTTAGCCCTTATCCAGCACTGTAATGCTAGAACTTAAAGCTAGCACACTTTATGGTTGGCTATCATTTGTTAGCTAGCCCTGATCCAGGAACAGGACTGAAATACTCGTACTCTAAGATAACATTTGCCATCAGCTAGAATTTGACATTGGTTGGCTAACCCTGGCCCAGGACATTCACACTTCCATTCCTGGATTAGGGTTATCATTAGCTAAAGAGCTAATGTCATTTACTAAGAGACTAACATTGATATTGTAGGGTTGAACATATTTTCAATGCCTAAAAATTAAACTTCTCATGAAGCCAACGCTAGGCTCAGGAAAAAGCAGAAAGGCTCAGGTTTTTTTTGAGCTCTCTGTTGCTACAGTGGTGGAGAAACACCTTTATGGAGGGCATGGGTCAATTTGCAGAGGCGTCACAGGCTCTATATTCAACAGTGACAGCAGCTCACATCTATCATAGCAGCCTTGGCCTGCTGTCAGGAGCTCACTTCATCACTGGATGAGCTCTATCCCCACGATAACATTCATCTCACCCCGAATATCTGTAAACAACTGTCCTATCTTTGTTTGTCATAGCAATTATAGGACATATAAGTGTAGGCAGAGATTACAAAAGCTTAATTTTAAACCGCTGTCTCATAATGGAGATGTTATGGGAAAACAGATGGCCGAATCTAAAATTAGCTCAGCTACCGCCTGATTATCCATTCTCTAAATTTAGGAGAGAATAAATGATGCCTCGTTGCCATCATCTCCATCAGAATTATGCGTTAAGGGTATTTCAGCTTTGTGGCTCAATTTTCCCTTTCTGGAAAGAAGCCATTCCCTCACATGCCTCATGTCTGAGACTCGATGCTGAGGTCAGAGAAGAGACTTATGGTGTAGCTAATCAGCTTAGGATTTTATATGTGTAATCGGAGTTGGCTGCAAACACTTGTAGGATCACAAGCAAATTAAGAGTCAGATTAGACTCCATGTGTGTGAGAGTTTCTGTTTCTCTGTGTTTATATTGTATATGTTTACACGTGTGAAGTATATCTCTGTGTTGAATATGTGTGATGTATATATTTGTGTGTTATTAGCTTGTTGCGTGTCGTTTTAGCCTGTTGTGGCGTCATGAAACAGATGTCCTTTGACTCTCCTGATAAAGTGAGGACAGCGATAGGCAGATGCTCAGGCCTGGCTCCTTCGTTTCTCCATCTGTCTCTGTGTGAACCAGAAGAAACTGGATCCTTCTGTTTCCCCCCTCACACCTCAACTAAAAGGGAGAACCTCTTAATTGCCTTCCTTTGCTATGAAGGAAAATGACAAACCACTTCAAGGAGCATGATGACAGAAAGATTTATTTTCTTCTGAGGTGAATGATGCCCTTAAGATGATATGACTGAGCATCTGTTGTTAAATTTGGGAGTATGATTCTAATTTTAGTCCATTATAAATGACTTACCACCATATATCATATGCAAATGACATTACAGCTCTATAAATACATTAATTTTCTAACATGTCTCTCGTATTCTGGGAGCAATGATTCGAATTGTCTGAAACTGTACTTATCCTGTATTAATCCTTAGAAATGTTCAATTTTCTTTATCAATTTTCTACATCATGTGGACCTCTGTTTTTTTGTTTGTGTGGAAGTAATGTTATTTTACTTTGTTTTAACCAGACTACTTAGGGGTTTTTTTTCCATTTGTACTGGTCTGAAAATTTCTTTCATCATCATATCATTTTTAGCAGGTAATCACATCATGATTCCCATCGGTGTAATGTCAGTATGACCCTGCTAAACACAAGATGATAATGTTGTTGACCTCCAGTAACATGCAGACCTGCAGGCTTATTGTTTTTCCACCACATTAAGATAATGAATGCTGTCGTGAGAATGATAAAAGGGCTTGGGCATGTAATGATTTTTTTTTCATCAATGCTGGGGAAATTTGGGGTTGTATGGAAAGAATCCACATAATTTACTCAAGATATGCATGCAACCAAGGGGAAAATATGTGTGAGAAAGAGTCACTGTGGTCAACATGTGGGGACCTTTTTTTTTGCACAGTTTGATTAAATTAGTCTCATGACAAAAGTGAGATCATTAGTAAGTTCTGCAAATTCAAAACAAGTCATGGTGATTTTCAGTGAACCCAGCAGAGTTTTCAGTCACTGCACATGGATAGAGACACGAACAACAGTGAGAGTCAACAGCCATGCTCTCTGCTCTGTGAGGCTTAACATGGACAGAGGGGTGCTTTTAAAGATACATGATTAAATTACTATCTTTTTACAACACAAGGTTGTACAATAAAATTTGGCCTTCATTGCCATTTAAATCACCACTGCTTTGAGCTGAATGGTATAGTGTCAGCATGCTAACATGCTCACAATGCTAAGATGCTCTTGTTTAGCACTAACGTTCACCCCTTAGTTTACCAAGATAGCATGGTTATATTTGCTAGGTAGTATTTAGCACTAAGTATAGCTTGTGCATGTGTGTGTGTCTGTGTGTGTGTGTGTGTTGATTGTTAATCAATAACCCCTATTCTCTGCGAAAGATTATAGGCTAGTTTCTCCATACAAGGCATGTCTAGTGGGTAAAACACTTGTTTATTTATGCTTAATATTTGCACATGAATCTTGTAAAATTTTCTCTCATACCTCCGCAATGCATGCACATTGAGCTCTCTGCACATATCATACTACAGTAAAGAGTCCAGAGTAGCTATGATACTTCATGCACTAGTTTATCACAGTTTGTCTGCATATTGTCCACTATAACCTGAAAGTAGGCTGCTGGGTAAGATGAAGAATCACCGGCACAAAAACTTCACTGTCTTCTCAAACAAATAAAAAGTCTTGCTCTTTGACCCACTTAATCACATTATTTGATTGATCTTTGACTCCTGGAAGTCATTTGGCTTTTAGTGTTATCTCATGGGTCGTAACATGTGAATCATCTTCAACCTGCTGATCAAAGGTGAACTCAGGGTGAGGGATGATGTTTAAGCACCCAGAAAGACAAACAACGTATCATCCATGCATGCACTCTATTATGTAATCATAAATTATGGTTTCATTATTCTGTGTATCCCATGTCATTTATGAATTACATCATTGAAACAGTGAGCACATTTAATCAGTTAATAGGTTATATGTGCAGTTACAGTTTCTAAAACCCCACCTGTGGAGTGGTTACCAAGGGAAGGGATGGCATTATTCATCCACCTCAAATTATAGGAGTTTGGCGACAACATGGGAGTGTCATCAGATATGATCCGATCAGATGTTTGACTCTTACATGTTTAGTCAGGAGGAGCAGTTGCTAAAGGAGTGGTGATTACTCTAACTGACAACTTTTCTGTAAACTGCATGTGTGTATTGCAACACCAAGACCTTTGACCCTTTTATAAAACTCCTAATTTACTCAAACCTCTAATATTTCAGTCAAAATACCTCTTAAAGTGCGCTACAAAATATTGTGTAATTTTTTTTTCCACATTTACTGAGCTGGAAATGACCTCATGTATGATGTAAATTCACTGAAAAGTGGGAGTAGCTGACTAGTTTTCCAACACACTGAATCAGTTTTAACTATCCCTTGAACTACTGTACATGATTTCACCAAAAACTGCACAAAGGCAAAAACTAGAATGCAGGAGGTGTTACAAGTAACTTTGCAGCGTTCAGTTAAAAGCAACCATTATTTTTTTCAGCTCTTTGAACTTTAAAGAATAACTTCAGGTTAGCTTTTTTTATAGCTTTATAAGCTTAGCTTAATAAGTAAAAAAAAAAGGAAAACACGGTGTACCTTTATGTTGCAACATTAGCTTGAAACATGTAACTTGCAAAGGGAAAACTCCCATAAAAGTGCAATAAAATTGTAATGGCAAATACATGAGGTTATAAAAGGCCTGGTTTTGTTTGTTAACCTCGAACAGCATCAGCACTAAGCCGTGGTTTAATAATTTAATGAGAGGTGAGGCCCCGAGCTTGGTGTTTTATTACTAGTATGGTATTCTTCACATATTCTGGAGTTTGTAATTGTGGTTTCAGAATTGATGCTTTACACCCTACCAAGATTAAAGCAGGGTGGGGATTGTATTTGTAGGCATTGGACCTACCACCTTTCATTTCTGGGATGATCTGCCTGGATCCTTTGCATTTCACCTTCGACAAAAGGCTTTTTCACTGCAATATTTTGACAAGAAGTAGGAAAAACACTGGTGTTACTGATAACAGTAAGGGTGGTGCTGTTCCCTTGATGTGTCAGTAAGTCATAGTAGTGTGACACAGAATACATTTTATTTTATTTTTTACAGTCCTAACATTGCTTGCTATTTTGTTGGCATGCATAGTGTTACAAGTCTATTAAAATATTTTTTTTTTAACCACACTGAGAAAACATTTTTCAAGTTGTGCATCACAACAACATCAATTCTGTAGCTTTTACAGAAACTAAGATATCGTCACCTGCATTTTCATCTGTTTTTGTCTTTTATAGGCTGATTACAGTATCTTCAGACTAAATATATTTAAACTTAAAAATTTGCAGCTCATAAAACAAAATAAATCATATTGCTCAATCAGGATTTTATCCCTGGATGCTTGTAGGATGCACTAAAACAAAATTTATTCCTTATTACTGGGAAATAAAATAAAATAAACTCTATTTCTGTTGTGTTTTCACCTCAATATGAACAGTTATTGTAGATACTGCACCAAAAAAAGCACAAAAAAATCACAATAAAATTCCATTGATCAGGCGTCTAATCAGTGACTACCCACTAAACAAGACAAGAATACATGTCAAATAATCCCATGTTATGCAGCACCAGTGTGGTGGAGGTCTGCACAAATTACGCATTTGTTTACCGGTATTGTCACTGTTTTGTCCAAAAGTGTAGCACCGCCCACTGAAACCAACCCAGCCAATGAGCTCATTGCTATCTCTGAGGAGTGATCTGTGTATCGACTCCGGGCTGCTTGTTCATTGTACTGAGTCAGCGGCGGCCATGCGCAAATGGATCCAGAGGAGGGCTGTGCTGTGTAGGCTGTAACGCTAGTCTACATAAGATCTCTGCCTTGCGGGGCTGCACACACACTGCCGACTGGAAATCACGGCCAGCAGCTGGAGCTCTGACTTGCATTTATCTTCTAGACGCAGTGTTTTTTTTTTATGAGGAAAAACATAAATCCAGGATAGTCTGAAGGGTACCTTTGGGATCTCTCCAACAACCCCTCCTCCTCTCATTACTGACCATCTCGGACCACGGATGCAGAGAGCAGCAACGATGCGGCGGCTCCGCTGTTAACTTGCTGGACTCCCCCCTCCTTTCTCGCTCGCTCTCTCTCTCTGTTTTCGCCGGTTTTAATCTAAAAGGAGGCTGAATAAATCCAAAATGAAGCTCAAGCCGAACCAGACCAGGACATACGATGGCGAGGGCTTCAAGAAAAGAGCAGCATGTCTGTGCTTCAAGAATGAACGTGAAGAGGAGGTAAGAGATTTCGTAGTTCAAGTTAACCTTATGGACATATAAACAATATTCAGAGGTTGTGTATGACTTTGTGGCCTAGTCATCCCCAATCTGCACCCAGTCATTCAAACAACACAGCGGTGGTTGTGATTAAAATTGACATTCATCATGATAAATACATGTGGGGTTATGATTTATGGTCTCTCTACTGTAGTGAAGCTGTGATCACACGGTTTTTAATGTTTCTATTAATGCCACTGTTTTAGTTTGTGTTGCCGTGTTTGTTGTTGCTGCTTCTGCTGCTGCTGATGCGCCGCCTTGGGCCATCCAGTTTGGGCTAGTTTGAGGAGCACGTAGAGAAAACCGAGAAAAGGGATGTTGTCAAGGTAACCGCAACTAACAGCGACCGACTAACGGTCATGCCTTTTCACAATAAAACGCCTGACCGAGCACCAATTCGTCGCTGCCTTGGGTTAAGGTCAAGCTCTTATTCTGAAGACAACTTGGCTTGACGTCCGGTTAGCTCCTTGCTATTTTGTGGTGGCTAACAGAGGGGGCGAGGTACTCCGTTGCACGTTCCCTTTAATAGCAGGTTTAACATCGGAGTGTGTTGACCAAGGAGATAAAAATATGGGTCACGAGTCTAAAATTAAACATATCTATCAAATGTCGCGTCACGTCGCCACATTTAATACCACGACAGGGTAAACATCCATGACCAGGCAGTGGCCATTCATGATTATGCTGCATCCCGCCGGCCTTGAGCGGGCAGCTGCGTAACCATTATGTGGATGAGAATTTAAAGGGGCCTTTACCATGTAAATAATGAATATGGGGTGACAGGCTGCTATTGTTGCTGTGTCTTAAAGACTTTTCTGGTTGATATACAATACAGTAGATCCACTTTAAAGGGCATTGCTTTAGCTCTCAGCTTTGTTTTCCATACAGAACCTAAACCTTAACATTCCCAGGGTATTAGCTATTGTAACCAATTTTGAATTTTCTGGCATTAAGTATTTTTGGTAACTCACTTTTGAAACAATAAAGTTATGTATATTTATTTATTTATGATAATATAGATGTATACAAACCACTAGTTGGTCATATCTATGTCCAACCATCACATCTTTGTTATTGTGGAATTTTGTTACATGTCTAAATTTAGCCTCCTCTTTGAGTTTAGAATAAACAATTTATTGCACAATATGCTGTAAAAGCAGTCTGTTATGGTGTCAGTGGAGATGTCTGCTGGAGTTAGGGTAAGTGTTTC
>JAPZDZ010000015.1:9266232-9283560 GCA_029783805.1 Acanthurus tennentii
CTAAAGAGGAACATGATAAAGTCACATGAAGACTATAATGGGATTTGGAAATAGTTTACATTAAGTACATAGTATGCTTTTTATTTTGGTGACTCTAAATGACAGGATTCCCCAATTATTTTGTGATGAAAACTTGATATGTAGGCTAGTATTTGTATATGTGGACAGATGAAATTTAACAGAATCTATTCCAGTTTACCCAAAAACTTGCGTTTAGCAAAAATGTGAGTTCAAACTTTAAAGATTGTTTCCTAACAATGATTGAACTGAAACTCAAGCCTGGCAAAGATTTTCTACCTTCAGGCTGAAAAAATTTCATGATTTAGTTTGGCTAGAATGAGTTGAATATTCCCACAACACTGATGTTTTTTTCTCTCTATCTTTCTTTCTTTTCTGTTTTCTTTTTGCTGTTTTCTTCCGCACATCTTGTCTGCAGGTCAAGAGGACGTGATGTACCATGAAGACTGTAGCTGTCAGAAGACTGAACACAGAGGTGAGACTCACTATTCTTACTGTCTCCTGTCAAAGATTAATAACAAAGATCCTTGAAATGATGGATGGTAGCCCACAGTGTAGATCAGCCATGATGAAGTGTGAGGAGTACTAAAGACAAATGATCCCTCAGTGTATTTATGGTGTTTTATAACAAGAGTGTTCTCTTCATGGTTTCAAGGGTTCAATTCAGTTCTCACTTACTATATATATGATATATTGCTGGAGAAACGGAGTGAAATGGACAAGTTGTAATCTTAAAATATCACAGTTCTAGCTGATCTAACACGGCGAGAGAAACTCTAGCAGACACTTTTTGAGCAGCTACTTTATCACAACAACATGAGTTCTTCAGTTGTATTTCTGACTAAGAGGTCAGTCGATAAAAGCCGCAACCACAATCTGATTTCATGCTGCACATGGCAGGTGCACTTTTGAGCACAACAGCAGGACAAAGTAAACTCAATGACCTTGCTGAGGAGTTGGAGGTGTGCAGCCCGTCGGCTCACTGTGGCTGCTCTGAAATTTAGAGAACCGACCTGCTGACAAAAAAATGAGTAAAAAAAAGCCCCATCGTGTTGTTTCATAAATGCATTTTTGTGTAGACAATGAAAATTTTGTGCACTGACAAACACATTGCATTTTCTGTAACATTTTAACAATTAAAAGCCAACTTGGTTTCACTCATAGAACAGTTTAATAAGTTGCCAAATGTTTGTCACCCTTGGTCATTTGGAGACAGAAATGACCGTATTTGAACTTGAGGGTGAAGCTGATGACCAGTGACAGCACTAGCAAAACAGCTGAACTCTATGTTGTGCATCATTTTAATCCTTAGTACGTATAACTTAAATAAGTTTGTTATAAAAACAATTCACTCCTCAACCATTAACAAACAGGTGTATTAGCCATAGAGACCAAAACCATTTTTTTCTAGCAAACCATAAACATGTTTATTTCTGTTGCAAAGCTGAGCTTTGTAAAATGGGGATCTGTAGAGACTGACTCACTTTTGGTGCCAGCCTCAAGTGGCCTTTCGAGGAAATTCAGTTTTTGGCACTTGTGCGTTGGCTTGATTTTTCAGCCCCAGAGGTAGCCTTTTGTTTTTGCCAGCTGAACACTTCAAACGTGAAGCGACAGCAGCAGTTAATGTTCATCTATGACACGCAGAACGGTGAGCAATAAACAGAGAGGCTGTTTTAGAAACCTGCAAAGCTTGATTACATTCTGCTGTGTTTCCTGTAATTCATGCACAAGTAGGAAATTGTGCAAAATGACAGACTCTGCCACAAAAAATTAAGATTTTGGCTATTGCTAAAATAAAATGTAGGACACCATGTCAATAATGTCATTTGATTTCTAGAGATGCATGACTTTCATACCTAATTTCATTTACTATTTCTTACCTTTCATGTATATTTAGAAATACAATATTAAAGTGTGTGGAATATCAAGCAAACATGCACCACCAAAGAGAAAAAAGCCAGTTACTCAGAAACTGATGATCAGCAGTCTACTTTAAAACTGTAATCCTCACCCAGGACTTAGCTGAACTCTTTCTATGAATTTTAAAGTGCTACATGTGTAACCATCAGTGATGCTGCACATTTCACGTCCTCCTTTCATTCCCCTGCCAATGCATTCATTCCCCAAGAGAGAAAACCTTTAGTGCCCATACAAGATTGAAGCCATGTTGTCAGATTTCTCCAGTGTGAGCTTCAGCAAGCAAAAGCTAAATGACTTCTGCCTGCAGAGACTTTAAGACTGCAGCAAAACTGACTATTTCCCATATTGCAGAGGCCATTACAGAGTAAAGTCTGCGCAATTTAATCAAAAGTATAAATTAAAATAAACATTAAATGAACCAATTAAACAAACAAGGAAACACTGTTCCTGAATATAAAACTTTGATAGATCAAATGTAGAAATAGAAAAGAAAATAAATTAAAACACTCCAGCACTTTCTCACTTAAATAATACTTTTATAAAAGATAAAAAGATTATATATAAAATTAATAAGCTGCTTATGCAAATGCCAAGCAATTTATAATGATCCAATAAAAATGTAACAGTTAAAACAGAACTATTTTCACGTAGATCAAGAATGAAAATTACATCCTTCCCTGTTGCCTAATGGGTTTTAATGAAAGAACCACTTTAAACCGGCTGAACAAAAGGTACTTTAACCAATAAAACTGAGAAATGAATGAAGCCCTGAAACATCTTTATATTACAGTAGATATTAAAATGCAAGTGTGGACTTCCTGAAAAAATAAGTCCAACCGAAAACAGAATAAAAAGTACATTTCCTTGAGGTTTCCTATTTTCCGCTCCTCTCGTCTATTTTAATTTTCTGCTTTTTGTGGCCCAGTAAATTTCCAGGATTGGTGCATCGCTGCAAAAAAACAGTAACAAAAAAAAAAAAAAACCCAAAGTGATTACTTTTGCTGTTTGTTTATATCCACCTGTAGTAAGGATGATGATATTCTGAGCTCAAGTTGTGCAACAAATAACGAAGAGCTTGCCTTCCAGTGTGCAGTGTGTGTTAATTGGATGACTGCTGTGTCCACATACTGAGGTTTAAATAACAGAAAGCTGCATACAGTATTGGCTGTAGGTGCATTCATGAAGTACACATAGCTGTAGTAGTAGAGACCCAGTATAAAGGTCTGGTGAGCGTCCAGCAGTGCGCTGGGCTATCAGCCCTGCAGTAGTTATACAGCAAAGGATGATGTGACTGGAATAGAATATTTGCATTACAGAACATGAGCTTAAATCCTGTGTTTTGTCACAGTTTTAATGATGGTACCCTCACTAAGCTCAGGTTGCATCGTATCAGCGCTGACCCTCGTGGGCTGAGTTCTGGTGACACCTTCCAATCTGTGTTAATGAGATGACTCCGCTCCGTCTACGGGTCACGGTGATATTTACAGAAACCGTTGTAGCAGCAGAGATCCACGCCTCCCCGTGGCGCTCCCTCGCCTCATTTGCATAGCTTTCAGACTTCCCTTCCTCGCTCTCCCTCTTTCACCGGTCTCGCTGTGCTCCTCCATGATCGACAGGCTCCTTCGCACTTCTCTTCAGTTTGTGTCGCACATGTTAATTAAAGCCTCTAATTAGCTTTCCCCACTAAAAGGCCGCATTAAATCCGAGTTGGAATGGCAAATGATTCCTGGCATTAGCATAATTGTGTTTTTGAAGTGTAAAGATTTGGGCATTAGGGATGCTAGCACGCGTTTTTGTTTCAGTGATTTGTTGTGTTTGGGGCTCGGGGCCCAAGGGGCCACTGGAGGTTGGCTGTGTGGGTTGAGATGCCCCAGGACCCTACAGGGGCCACACACTAATGAGGCCTACTCCTCTCTGATGGAGCAGATACAGGAAAAACAAACCTGTGATGTGGTAGCCTCAGGTGGTCCGGAGAGCCTGGCAGAGCGGAACAGGACACTGGTGGAATGTGTGTGTGTGTGTGTCTGTGTGTGTGTGTGTGTCTGTGTGTGCAACAGAGAAAGGAGACAGAAAGGAGATTCTGCTATTTCTATTTTTATATATATTATTATTATTATGAGGGATTGGCATGGAATCCTGGCTTCTCCCCAGTGCATGCTGGGATTGCTTAAAGACCCCAGTGGCACTAAATAATTGAAGTATAGAAAATAGATCGGCAGGAAAGTATCAGCATATATTTCACATAGCACTGTGTGACTCTTATAAAACACGCTATTTATTCTGCTTTATATAAAATATTCAGGTGAAAAGGACAAAAAAATGACAAAGACTGTATGAAAAGAGACTTTCTGACAGAAAAATATTTTTATCCAATTTTTACCATGTTGTAGCTGACTCCTAGAAATAAAATAACAAAAGCCTTTAAAGCCTTTAGCTTCCATTTCTTTTCTGGTTTACTGTGTAATGTCACAAATTCCGACCATCTGGCTCTCGGTGGAAAGCTACAAGGCTAACATTGGTGGAATGTTTGTGATTCTACTGTCTTTCAAGATATTCTGATGGGATTTTTGTGTTTAGAAAAAAAAAAGAGGAATATCCAACCAAGAAGTGATTTGGATTCATGGGGGACACTGAAGTAAACTGCTGTCCACCTCAGTGTATTTTGTAAGATTGCCACAGGGGGTGCTAACAAAATATGATGTCATATTACATTGAGTGTCAGTAAAAGCATGATTAATATTTGCTTTTATTCGTTAAGTATTCAAACTAACAACAGAAAACAGAACAGGAGAGAGAACCAGACTTATGTGCCATAAAACTGCACAAGCATCTGTGAAAACAAGGGCTTGTTTTGCCAAGTAGAGTATTTTTAACAGTCATATCAACACAGTCAAACTACACCGACAAAAAGAAAGCACTAGTGTCATTTAGGAAGTTGTTAGAGTCGACTAAAATAATCTTTAATGTGTCCATTTGCTGCATTGAGACTTTTCCATCCAGGTTATAAGTGATTATTTCAGAGTCGACTGCCTTGTTAGTGTTGGTGAACACACAGACATTTCACGCCCCAGGTCATGTCCTCTATAACAGTGAGATATACCTGGATTTACTAGTGATTAGTGCCTTGCACATCCTCAGCTATCAGACATGACTGAAACTGTCACCATCCTATGAATTGAGCCTCGGGGTTGACATGGTGTACTTTTCAAGAGCTTCCTCTGGGCAAACTTGCTCTCTAACTACTGTGGCTAAATTATTCAGAGTGAACTTGTCTCCCCAAAGGTATAGTGGTGGAACAGTGACAGTCTGGGGGTTGTGTGATAGCTGAGAGTGTTGTCATATGAGTTATTATTGAACTAGCCAGATATACCACAATGCAGCATCGCTGCGGCCTTGAATATGCTCCAGGCGTGAAAACCCATTAAGACGCATTGGAGGAAGCAGAGTAGAGGAAATGATGTAAGGAGGAAGAGACTGCAGAGAGAATTATCACCACTCCTTACGCGAGGCTGCTTTTAATTTGATTAATTCTAATTAAATGATTTTTGTGTCAGCGGTGGAATCATTTCCTTTTCTTTAAAAGACTACAGTTGATTGCATAAGGACATACTGCCATGTTCCTGAAGTGACGGATGAAATTATGTGGAATGATTTTTTTAAATGGCACAAAAGCATTTTGTGCGGTATTATGTGTTTTTTACATGTGAGGGAGGAAGAGAGAGACAGAAAAAACAGAGCATAAAGACCAAAATAAGAGAAAGCAAGAGATGAAGAGGTAGAAGATGGAGAGAAACAGGCAACAGGCAGAAAGTGGGAGAAAATACGGAGACTGCGAGCAGCACCAGACTCAGAGCAGAAGTCTAACATTCATTATGTTAGTTTCACTGTGCTGGCAGTCGGGACGCAGCAGGAGATCTCAGCCAGTCAGCAGAGAAACCAAGAACACTGCCAGAGGCTTGATTTACACAACAAAAAAGACAATTCACCTATGTGACCCGGACAGGACTCTTTTTTGTTTGGCAAAGTTTTGCCAAGTTTGTCTAGCTACTGATGCCAAAAGGAAATATTCCCGTAGTACAAGCTGTGATTGTTGGCCTCTGTGCTCTCTGAGCATCCGTCCACGCTTGTTGCATCTGTGCTGATTAGAGGTCCAACTCACAATGTCAACAGGTACAAAGTCGAGCTAAACTAAAGTTGTGATAAGAGGCACAAGCCTGTTCGGAAAAAGAAGTGTTGCCTGGTATTCTGAAAATCAGGAAATCACTCCAAGTTTAAGTGAATAATTGCTTGTATAACCAAAAGTAATATACCACTTTGTTATATAAGACAGAACAGCAGCAAGCAGCTGGCAAAGCACATGCCATGTAATTACAATATCCCTGGTTTGAATGTAGTCCTCTTTCTCTTATTCTCTCCCTCCAATTCAAATTCAAATTAGCTTTGTTGGTCCTTCACAATTATGTAAATGCAGCAATGCCAGAGCAGGTTGTGTAATATTTAAACTGTAACAAAAAAAATACAGAAAAAAACCCCAGCAAAAATATGTGCAAAACCACATATCATCTTTAATACATTTTTTTTAGCTTTTGATTTAATCAAATTCAAAACAGACAAGGTTTGAGTTTTATAGCCAGAAAATCAACAATGTTTTACATGTTAGCAATGCTCACAGTAAACCTTATTCAAAAGTAATATTTAAAAAGACTACGGTAGCAGGACTGTGAGGTTGTACTAAGGAGCAGCAGTGCTTTGAGCTAAGTTCCAACAGTAGCATGCTAATATGGTCTCACTTAATATATAAACATCTTGATACCCTTTATACACCTGCTAAAAACAGATATTACTCTGGAAACCAATTGGGACTTGTTTTATCTTTGTGCAACTTTGTTCATTTTGCAACATTATCGATTTCCTCCAAATAAGAAAAACCAGAGGGGCTCGAAATCTGGTCGAAGATGATGGTGTCATCTGCAAACTTTTCCTTCACTGTCTCATTCAAAGTATCTGTCTTTGGTATATTAGCATGCTAATAAGCCTTAAAGGTCTGCAGTAGCTGGCAAAACCACAAATGTCAGCTGGTCATGGAGTCAGATGATTTGTCCTTTGGGAGCATGACAGTGATAAACCATTTAGTAGTTTTATTGATATTCCAGTGTGGACCGACTGAAGAAACACTGACACAAAGTCACACTACTGGCATGGCTACAAATAGACATCATCAAAACATTTTTTGCCTTCCGCAAAAGTAAAATACTCTGCTCAGTTTTTGCATGTGAAAACTCTCATAATCCACTGACCTCTGTTGCTGACAAACAGGTAGTCTGTCAGCAACAGCCAGTGACTTTGAGCAGCAGCAGCTGTGGTTAAAGCACGGTGTTACACAGTCACAGGTCTGTGTTTCAACAATACATCGTTAGACTTTAAATGAACCATGATGTGCTCGCAGGTGTGTGTTTATTAGCCGTTTCATAGCAGCTTGGAAAGTGACTCAGCTAACCAGAACCGAAGACAGAAGCAATCTGTTCAGTTACCAGAGTGAAAAAAATGATAAAAGTCTGAGCCTTGGCTCTATTTTTGTGCTTTTGTCAGGGATTTAATCTGCACTAATTTGCTGAAGTTCAATGTTTAAGTCATTTCTGTTTCAAAATTATGATTATAAATCACTTTATGTACAAACACAAATGACATTTTCAGGTCTTCTCCTTTATTCTGTGCTACTAATATTATATTGAGTGAATCAGGCACAATTTTAGAAGAAATACTACTCGTACAGACCTGAAAGAAGAAAAATATAAGGTGCAAATTTTTTGGAAGTGAACCATGTGTGTTTACCTTTAAGAGCCAGTAAGAGACGACAGCTCGATGGAAACAAGCCAATGACAAGATGACAGGAGCAAGAATAAACTGATATTTTCATTAAAAAATCCCCGTGCCTCATTTAAGATAGGGAGGGGGAGATGGGGGGGGGTCCAAATATCACAGCACAAATATGACAGGTAAAAACACACACACACACTGAAACACACACACGCACACACCCTCTGCAGCCCCTGATTGAGTGTAAGTGTCTGCGTTGGCGGTCAAGGTCAGCTGATAATGGGAGAGATTGAGGACAGGGTGAGGCGGCGGGGGGGTCGGCAGCAGTCTCAGGTAATGAGATTTACGACCCTGAGCTCTCGCTGCAAGCTCCCCCCACCCACCCCCCCATCTCCCACCCTTCGCCTAACATGATTTATAGATCTAATAGACGTCAGCGCTCCTGCCTAAGATAGAGGCTTCACATTATCACTGAGGGAAAGTCATCCGTTCAACAGGGCAAGAATACAGAGACAACTCTACCAATATGTCCCTGTGTGTGTGTGTGTGTGTGTGTGTGTGTGTGTATGTGTGCATCAATGCATGCCATCAGTATGTGTATGTGCTTGCATCACATATATTAGTCATGTAGAGTCTTTACAATATTTTGCCCTGTTGTTGTAAGTTAATGCTTAAAAATACAAAATTTAAAGAAAATTAATGGTTTATATTATATATCATATATTTATCTTTATATGTTTATATATTATATATCTATCTTTATATATTATATATTACATGCTATATATAAAGTATATGTACAATTGATCAAATAACTGTGAGTAAAGTTAAAGGTATAGCCTGAGGTGACAAACACAACACTGTGGCTTTATGGAGCCTTTAAGCTAGTTGTTTTGGTTTTTATGTCTACAACTTTACAGTTTTGATTCTCTTTTACTGCTCTTGATTCCAGCAAAGAACTTAAATAAACTGAGAACAGCTTGGTCAGGATCACTGACTGTAAAAAGTATACGATAGCTCCCAAAAAAGTTAAGCCAAAACATCATTATAGCCTCGAAGAACAGGTTATATATCACAGTATAGTAGATGGGACATTCGTCAAACTAAATAGTCAAAATACACATTAAATACATTTCCCTCCAAGATGGTTTCTGTCATTTTGTCAAGACATAAAAAATGTTTCCAAACTGTGAGTTAAACCTCAGACTGACACTGATAAATAGATTTTCCAATCAGGAGTTGATGGAGAGAAAACCAGAGAAAGGAGAAAGTAAATATTGGACTTAGCGTTCTTCATGATTCAAGATGGTTAAAAATACAGGTCTGAGAACAATTTTACAGTTTCTTCATGTCTGCTGGATGTTTTAATTTGGCAAAAGCTTGCTGTACATTGATTTTATGCTCTGATTGTAGAATATGCCAAAAGATGTTTTCCATTTCCCCCAAATGCCCTAAAAAAGATCTAATATTTTGCTTCCTAAACCACACTGTCTGGCATCACTCTTACCAGTGTCTCTCTGTAAGCAACATTGTAACAATTTAAAATTGAATGACAAGGTGTTATTTTATTGAACAAAATTTCATAGTCCTGTTATAACAAAGTGTAGCTGTGTGTTGCCCATTGTGCAGGATCGTGGACAAGATTTTGTAGTTACTGTCAAACATCAAATTCACCAAAAAGAACTCATGTAAGACAATTTGACAACAAAACAAATAATTTTTTTATTTATTAGTTCACTAAATCCTTCAATTAAGTATTCCTTAAAATGTTCTCCTTTACATACCTTTAATTCTTTCAGAGAATCCCAGATTTATTTTATTTTATTTAGTAGAGAGTAAAAGTAAGAGAAAAATTATTACAAAGAACCTCACAAATCCATAAGATCTGTGTCGCTGTAGAATTTAAAGTCCTATTCATGTTATTAAAACAAGTCCAAAGCAAGATGATCAGACTATAAATGTATTTAATTCATGTGTTTTGGGTAAAAACTTTTCATGACAAACCACAGGAGTTTTTCTTTGTTTTAATTCTACCAACAAACATCCTCACATGTTCAGATGTTGCTATCTTGACTTAATTCTGAACAAAAACTCTATTTATAATCATATGTGTTTGCTAAGTGTAATAAATGTAATGAGATCTAAAGCAATTGTATTCCCATTTAAAAAGGTAACTAAAAACAGATTGCAGAAATTAAAAAAAAGAGCATAGAGGGCGATTAGCTGCCACACAGAAGTAATGAGATTACTCCAACATGCCACCCTCCACGCTGTTCTGCTCACTGTGCTAACACTCTAAACAAAATGACATTCAACTGAAACAACACACGAGCGATGCTATTGTTCCAGCCGGCTGCACAAGTCGACCGAGGCGCGACAGCAGTAAGGATGGAAGCCATTGAACTTACTGCTCATTACCAGTACAACCTCTCCTAGAGCAGCAAAACAACAGAGGCAACGTTCAGTGTCTGTTCAGCTCTGTTTACTGATGCTCCTGCAAAAAAAAAAAAAAAAAAGACAACAATATGGTGACAGCCAGATTGCCTCCCAATAGATGCAGTGCTAATATTTGCACTAGGCCTGCTGTACGTGTTGAAAAAGATGGTAGATTGGATTTTCAGCACACGCTTACACACATAAACATGCAAACCCTCATCACCCCCCAACCCCCCTCCAGCCCCCCACCCTCGGTTGTTCTCATGCAGTCTTCCATCTCAGTGTATTTTGAGAATTAAACCAATAAGCCCCCCTGCTAAGCCCAGCCTAGCAGTTATTGATGTGCTGCCTTTTTATTGTCTGGAGTTTATTCGGTTCATATTCGCTGTGAATGCCTTTGTGCCAAGACGCAGTTGCTTTAAACAGGCTGACACTGAAGGGCTCAGAGACACAAGAGCAGCTGCGGAGTTTGAGGCGAAAATATGTCGTAGAAATCTCATTAATGCTCTGATATCTGTTTAGCACACAGATTCCTCACTCGCTTCAAATGTTTGCATGTTTTCATTTTGGCGGAGTAAACACAGACAAGGACGTGAATTTGATATTTTTCAGACTGAAAAACTGAAAAGAGATATTGTAACTGGTCACAGGCAGGCAAGAGTTTAAGCCAATAGAACCAGTCTGAAGGACATTTTCACAACCTTCAGCTTTATTCAACCCAGCCCGCCTTTTACCTCTTTTGTACTTTTTATATTGGTCACTGTGATAATTTGACAGCCATTTTTAACGTCCTTTCCATGCGTTTGAAAAACCGTCTTCTTTCACTTTAACAGCGTGTGCAGGAAAAATGTTCGAATGCAGAGAAAAGACTGCTAGTGCAGGAAATACAGATGAGATTTCAGCCTGTTCGTCTCATTTTTGAATCATTTAACGTACATAACTTCTGCCAGAATATCGACATCCTGATTCTAAAATGCCTCTTCATTTCCAGGAGAAAAGTACAGTTTAATTTGTGATTTCTCAAAGCAAAAACAGCTAAGAATCAACAACAAGACAATTTTGCTTCACTGCTCGTACTTACATTTCAATACTATGCTTCTGTTCATGCAGACATTTAAACTGTATCATGTTGCAATGCAAACTGCAGGTGAAATAATCAGCTACTGTTGCATTTAGCCTGTCCTCTTGTAGAAACATGGCAGTAAGAAAACTAATCAATTTCAACCTAATCTTAAACTGAACGGCAGGCTGCATTTGAAATGTCATGTTCAGGATGTCATGGTTCATGGTTAAAGGCTTAAGACACTGATCATGTAAATACAGCATTTCTGGTTTAAGTCCAGTCTTTGCTGCATTCTCAGTCATCTCTCATTTCCTGTCACCTTTGTAGTGCACAGTTATCCATCTAGATAGAGAAAACATACGGAAAAATACTAAATAAAGTATTGCTTTAAAAAAATCCTAGTGGATTAGTGGTGTAAGATGCTAAGCATGTGTACAACATCCCTGGTTCAATTCCTGCCAGGAGTTTTTGTTGTATGGAATCAATCTTTCTTATCTTCTGTAACATCTGTCCATCCAAAATAAACAAAAATTAAAAATATAGTCTTATGGAATTCAGTAGTGGTTAAATTCCTAGATTTGCAGTGTGAAGCATCTATTTTTTATCTTGCTTTACTGTAAATCCTGTTGCATGTGAAACTTTTTTTCATTAGTTTTTTGATATTTCATTTATACAAAAGATAGACACAGATTATTTAAAAAGGTGTCAGAAAAAAACAAGAATACATTTTCAAAAACATCTTCACACTTATTATTCAAAGTTTTGAGTTTATTTGCTTCCATTTTTTCTTGTCTTTTCTCCTTTATTACCACATTTCCTGTCAAGTTTCCCTCCTTTTGTGATTACCTGCCCAGCCCTGATGTGTTTCACCTGTGTTGATTGACCCACCTGTGTCTATAACACCCAGTATGTATATAGTCTCTGTTTCCCCTTTGTCTTTGTCCCTCGCTCTGTCTCCATTTCCCAGTCCTGTTTCTGCTGTCTTTTTCTGTCTGATTTCCGTCTGCTTCTCAGTTTGCTGTTTTATTCCAAATTTTGTATTCTTGGTTGTATTGTAGCCCCTTTTGCTCCAGTGATTTCTGTTTTGTAATCAGCTTTTTTAATAAAGCTAATCTTTTGTTGGTTATTCATTGAGTTAGTTTTCTAATTAACCAAAAACTAAAATTTCCCAAAAAATGTCCTTTAGAAATTATTGTAATGCCATTATTGCTTCACTTTAGAGATCACAGTGAGAGGATGAGAGGAAGAGCAAGAGACATCAAAAAAAGTTCTGCTCTTAAAACTTTAAGGCATTCATGTAGTTAGACGCCTCAGTAAGCTGAGTCACCTGAAGCCACTTTTTTTTCCCTGCATGCCTCTGAAATCACATCTCTCCCATCTCGTTTTATCTCATAACACCCAGTGTCTCTGTATGTCGGTGCTCGAGCCCACGGGGAAGTTTGTCACCTTGATAACAGAAACGCAGCGAGGCAAAGACACAAAACAGCAACTAAACCACAAAGTTTTAAAAGAAATTAAACAAAACCCTTCTTCATTTCTCTCCGTGATTTCAATAAAAATGTCATTTAAAGCAGGCACACGCGCAGAATTGCTTCGCACGCTCTTATTAAATTTCTTTGTTTGTCGGCTACTCAGTTGTCTTCACCTCAGGTAAAGTTCTCAGCTGCAAGGACAATAAATAGTGCTGTTCAAGTGCCTCCACAATTTTCAGCTCAATAGAGGAAACGCACAGTTGATTTCTCTGTGGTGTCTCGGCTGCTTTATTAGCACAGAACTAAAGGGGTGAGTCTCCTGAGTATGAATGTCTGGAGGTTACAGAAGTAATCAACATTCAGTCCAGAATGGAGAAAAATAACAAAACTTTAAGGTGATGCTGAGGACAGCTTTCTATTCTGGTTTGACAATACAGAATAACACTGTTGTCTGATCTAGTTTATCATTTCCTTCTCTCCTACATCAGCGTGAACCTCCAAAATGTACATTTCTACAAGACTTAATGTGTCAAAGCCGAATTTCAGTTGTGACACACAGACTAATGAACAACCAGATTAATAGACAGTCACTAAAAAAACAAACAGCCAGCCACTTCCATTACATAAATTCAAACGAGTACAGTAGCAGCACTTCAATGCTAAAATGTTAAAGCTTTGTTTCAACACAGAGGAGGGCGAGTGTTGCCAGAGAGAGCTTAAAATGGCTGCTGAAAGTCAGAAAACTGGAGCTGAACCAAGCTCAGCAGACGGTGGACAGGCTTGCGGTTGGATGGCTGGGTTCGAAGGCAGCAGCTTGTTAGGGTGGAAATGGATTAGCGAGAGGCACAATGGGAGTCTTAGGCGTGTCTGCAGTGTTGTGTTAAAGCCCTGCCTACGTTGCCCGGGCTGCTAGACTCATTTATGCCCAGCGGTGCATGCAGCGGCCAACTCTCTCACACAGGGCTCTTCTAATTGCCATGGTTTCTTCTGTGCTTGCAGCGACAGCCTCGATTCGGCATCCATCAAAAGCGTGAATTAACCTGCAGCACCGCACAATTGTTCTGTGTGTCACATGCAGCTGGTAGTAGAATTATTTCGCTATAAGTGTTGTGTTGTGTTGAGGGAGACACTGAGGTTTTGCAATGAGATGAAGAATTTCTGAACTGCCTTCGAAATGGTTATAACTGCATTTTAGAGGTGGTTGCTATGTTTTTAGCCACGCTAGTAGCAGAATAGCTCCAGTGATGTGTCACATGGTCCTTCTTCTACATGATCCTTTATGACCTTTTGTACAGACACCGCCCCATTGTTCCTTCAGGAGACAACAATCTCAAGTCATAACAGTTTTTATTTAGATGAATTACCTCTTACTCTTCTGGCAGCTTATTCAACATGATTGCGATTCAACTTATAACGTCTTTCTTTGTACATTTGTACATTCATCACAGTGAAAGTGGCCCAATTTGTTTACAGTCGAAAGACACAAACTAGTACACTGCATTTACTTATTTATTTATCAATACTTACGCACGAAGATGATGACTTGTATCCGTTTATGCTCACTACAAAGTAAACTCCAGGTTTAATTACGTGGAGAATAGAGATAGAATTAATTACATCTATTTTATGATCTTAAATGTGGTGTTTTCTTTGCTTTTAGCCACAAGACAAACTGAGATGCGTAAGCATTTTGCACCATTGTGACCAAATAGGGCTTCAGAAAGTTGCCATCATGGGTGTAAACTGCATTTTTTTATATAGATATTTTACCGTTGTTCCTCTGAAAAACATAATATGAATTCAACACGTTACCTCCTTCTTACAACTTGTACATTTTTTGCAAGAAATTTGCTTCTAGTGTACCACATTCACCTTCACCATCTTCTACGAGTACATTTACACCAAAAATCCCACCGTGGAATGAAAAATGTAGCACCCACTACTTATTGCAATGCCACTCTTTTGATATATATGTAAAAATCATTATGACAGTGTGCCTGTCAGTGTTGACACGCAGGGATGATGACTCGAGTCTGAAATCTAAGCTTATTGCTCGAGAGTAAACTAGAGGGTTATTATGTAGAGAACAGTGAGTGAGTGATCGAGGAGGAAATTTAGATTTTTTTTGTCTTTTGTTGGGGTATTTTATGTCTTTATTGAATTGCAGTCAGTGAAGAGATGACAGGTAAAGATGGGGAGAAAGGGATGGGGAATAATATGCAACACAGCCCTTGTAAAAACAGTGCCACCCACAGACACTCATCAAAGTACCATCCATTCATTATTTATACTATATACTGCTTGTCAGGCAAGAGGTACACCTTGGACAAGTCACCAGTCTGTCACAGGACTGACACGTATAGACAAGCAAGCATAGGCCTTTTTTTCACAGAAGACATCTTGGCATGTCGGAGTAGGAAAAAGCACCAGCATACATAATAACTGAGCGAATGGATTCAAACCGTCGTTCTTCCTGTCAACACAGCAAATGGATTTCCAAGATCTTCGCCCTGGAAGGTTTTTTTAAAAAAAAGATCTGTTTTCAGTGACCTAAAACTGCAATTTTGTGAGAAAACATGGCTGAAAAGCATAGAAAAAACGACTATTTGAAACCCTGGGCTGACTTTCAGAGTCCTTGTATTGCACATATTGGCTCGCAGTCCCACTTGAATAGAATCCAGCCATCATTAATGTTATTAGTAAAACCTGTGCTCTTCCTGCTGTGACAGGTCACACGCCTACAGGCAATTTATGTCTTTGGACTGTGAGACAAAACAGGAGTACCAGGGAAAAAAAAAACAAAAAAACTAGCAGATAAACTCCACACAGAAAGTTCATCAAAGGAAGGCAGCACAGTAATGGAGGCAAGTCTGTGACTGACAGGTGCTCTCTGGGAAGTGCAGTGAAAAGACACCACAACAAAGATATCACAACGAGAGAAAAAATACTGAATGTTGTTTGGCTAATGGTCCCAAAAATACACCCCGGAAATGTTTTCTAATGCAATAAAATGTATTCAGTTCTTGTATAATTCAGGACACATCTGGCAGCATCAACAAATCTCATAAAAAAGACCCAAATCAACAACGAATCGATCCAACAAATATTTCCTCTGTATCCAAAGCCAAAAAACACATTAAAATAAGTCACATTGTTGCACTGGGAGACATGTTTTTTTTTTATTACAACGAACATGGGAATTGTAGTTTAAGTTAGCCCTTAGGCTTTAAATCTCTAGATGTCGGAGCTGTTTCATTTTTTGGTCATTGGAGGCGCTGTTGGGAGTCATGATAGTCTACTAAAGTGTTGGACTAATTTGGACAGGCAGTGATGGATTTTTTTGTTTGCTTGTTTGTTTTTTCTCAAGTAATGTACATTTTTATAATTTGAAAATGAATGAATTGGCATATCTGATGTTGTTGATGACAACAGAGGATTTTTATCCATCAACACTGAAGCCACTGGTGACCACAACTGAAATGACTCCAACTAATGCTCTAAATATGTACTGATATGCAGAGGAAAATAGTCCACAAACAATAACTTTTGCTAAAACTACAACACATTTCCTATTTTTTTAAAGAAAATATTAAGATTCAAATGATAAAATAATACAATTGTCAACCATTTCTATAGATTATGCTTTCAGTGGGAATTTATAAGCTCAAGATCATGCTGGAGAAGCACAAACACATTGCCGTATGACAACAACAAAAACATTGGATAGCACACATCATAACCTTTAAATCTTAACCAGTGTTGAATATCTTCTGGGGTTTTAAACACATTACCATGGGGAGAAGAACAGTAAGAGTCTAAATGATTTCAGATGAGGAAATCTCAAACTGGCTCATTTCAAATGCTATTTTTTTAAGTGTGTTTTGGAGCCAATGTGGCCAAAAGTGGCCAACGCCAAAAGTGTGTGTTTACGTGTGTGTGTGGTCATGGCTCTAGTTTTGTACAAAGTGCAGTCTGGGTAAATGAGGATTGACAGGCCCCTAATGCCCTCTGCAGCGAATAAATGGATAATCGAGAATCCTGTTGTGCCGCCCCCCCGTCCTGTGTCTGAGATGAGACACACAGCCATCTGAGCACTCCAATGACACAGCCAGAGATTGATTTTGTGTGTGTTTGCCTGTGTTTATGTGTGTGTGTGTGAATGACAGAAAGATGAATTTATTCTCTGACTTTCATAGTATCAGTCACACTATTTACATATTCATTTCTCATATTATAATGCAGTGACAGTGATGTTATTCTGTTGCTGCCTCCGTGATGTCAGTTTGGCATTTGTGCTTCTTGCATTCACTGTTGCCTTTTTAAAGAGCAGGCAGGGATGCACGTCACGACGGTTGAATTCAACTTTAAACCCTGTCACATTTTGTCAACTCTCTTACACACTCAGAAATAAATTGATATGTTGACAATAAAAACTTGAATAGAGCTGCAACACTAGAGTACTTTCTTTACTGATTAATCTGTTTATTTTTTTTTACTTTTTTGACAGAAAAAATGAAAATATAAACATCTATGATTCCAACTGGCAAACACCAGGAAGATTGTTTGACACCAAATATACATTTTAGTTGTAATTTTTCTTAT
>JAPZDZ010000015.1:9386535-9411150 GCA_029783805.1 Acanthurus tennentii
TGTGAGTGTGTGAGTGAAGTTTGAATCATGTCTAGATGCTATCACATCATTTCTTAATCCTCACTGTCATCATCTGCTCTCATTTGTGTTCACCAGCTTAATCTAAAATACAGGTGTGCATAAGGTTTTACTACACCTGGAGCCTGAAGTTTCCCCACTGTGAGACTGAGATATGAAGGGAAAGTATGGTTTAATGGAGGTGGCTGAATAAAAATTAGGAGATTTTGTCAAGGATAATGAGTTTTTCAAGGACATAGAGTGTATGAATGTGTTGGAATGTGAGTGAATCTGTTCTTAATGTCTGTAAGTTTTTGTACATTTGTCATCGGCTGTTGTTTCTTTGTTGAACTCACTCTTTGCGTTGCTCTCCGTCAGACCCTTTGGAGATGAAAACATCAGCCTCAGCTGAATGGAGCAGTTCACATAAAGGTATGAACACACACTTCCTGACTGCCTGTTTCTGTTTCTGTGTGCAGGGGAGTTTCTGTACGTTTGTTTTCTCATGCATACCTCCCAATATATTTTCACTGTAGTTAGTCAGCAGAGGAGAGCGAGAAACAGACCTTCAGTGTTTTATAAATTAGCCTGTGAACGATAAGACTGACAGCATTTGTCAAAAGGACAGCAGTGAGAGCAAGAGAGCGAGTAATAACAAGAAAGAAAGAGATACAGAAGGAGAAAGTAAAGGGGTAAAAGATAAAAAACAAGTCTGTAGAGAGGTGAAATGAAAACTGTGTGTGTATGCTTATCTGCACGGAGTGACGATGGTTACTGCTAATTTATCGCCCCAGTAGTTTCATTGCGTGTGTGAGACAGAAAAAGAATAATCGAAAGGGAATAACTGTTAAAACTTGAATTCTGTTGTAATTTTTTTTTTCACTAGCCATGAATATAACTCAATTGGAGCATTTATAAAGCATGAAAAGACTGGAGTTTCATTTAAGTTCCTGCTGACAGCCAGGCTTTAAATGTCAGGAACTATAAAAACTGTGAAATTTCACACACAGTATTGTGTGTATTCCTCTTACATGTGGGTGTAATGTGACTAGTATACCCGGAGGCCAACATATGTTAAATCAGCAAGCTGCCTGATATGTATCGTATTAATACATAATGAGATATTAAGCCAAACCTGATAATTAAATGACCTGTGACTAGGAAACGCATTTGATCTTGCATTTATTATTTTTAATACAATCTTGGTTGAAGTTAAATGCTAATGATCGAATAGAAATAATAATAATATGCAGTAACAATTAACATTGTAACAAGTGTAAGACCCCCCTCAGTGACACTGATGTGGTCTAAATAGGTTTATTGTACAGCACCAGATATTAACACAATGCTTCCAGCACACTGATCTGTGTATGTGTTTGTTTTTGTCTGTGTGTAGATATATCAGAGTGTGTTAAGAAGACGTCTCCAGCTGACCCTGCATCTGCTTGCACCACGGCAACAGACAGCAAGGCAGACCTGGGTGGGTAAGTCTGCCATTTGACTTTTTTTGTCATTAAATACACCTTTTTGGACGCTGTCACTGGTCAGGTTTACCCAAGTCAACACTCTAAAGGAGCACAAATATTATTTGTGCCAGTAATGAGATATTTTCAGTCTTTGTGCTGAAAACTTTGCTGATGAATGTGGTTTCTTTTGCTGTCATCATTTTTGTGATGTGTGGCATTGCTTTTGCTGATTGGAAAACTAGCTTTTGGCTACAAGTGCAGAAAATCTTTTGACGGTTTATAGACGAGGCAGGAATTGAAGGCACGCGATCCTCCAGGGGATGAATTTTGTGGATGTGTTTTATTCCGTTCAAAGCAAAACAAACCCCAGCTAAGAAATTCTTTTTCCCTCTCCTGTCAGGGTTCGGTAACCGCTGCATTCAGCCCAGAGGCCCTCGGGAACCCCCCCTGGAGTGGACATGATGGACGATCCATCTGCCCGTCCTCCAACAGAGTTGTCAGGAGATGGACTCGACTGAACTCACCTGGCTGGTCCAAAATCCGAGCTGATAGATGCCACACAGACCAACAGCACAGTTTTACACAGAAACACTTTCTGTGTAACTCTGTGCCACCACACTCTCCAGACTGAGCTCCTCCTCCTCCTCCTTCTCCTCCTGCTCCTCCTCCTCCTCCTCAGTCCTTCCTTCAAAGTGCCACTGTGCAAAGCAGAAGAACACTTACCAGTCAAGTGACTTGTCCATTTTAGAACAAAGGCCACATTTTCCTGCTCAGCTTGCTGATGTTAGAGGTTTTAACTTCTCTAGACGCTGACCTGGAATCAGTTTTTTTCCTGTTAATGGTTGAAGGATAATTCCTGTTTTTTTTTTCTTTGTTTTTGGTGACTTGAGAGTAGATTCAGATTGTTTTTCTCTGTGAGCTCTGGACACATCATGGGAATTTGTCAATTCTGAGGCTAAACAGAGAGGGGTGTAGGTGTACATGTTAAATAAAAAGTGTTAAATTATCACTAAGAACATTTTCTTTCATACCAAATGAGAAAAAAAAAGGTTTTTCATCATAAATCAGGAATTATCTTTAATCAAAAAAGCTACTGTGGGAAGACGATTCCTGAGGCTTAACTGAACTCCCAGACGGTGTCTGCTTCCTCCTACTGAATGAACAACAATCTTCAAAGCTAGATAATCTGTTACCCATGATGCAACCTTTTTCTGTTGGGTATGTACAGGTTGCCAGGGTGCTCTCTCTCTCTCTCTTTCTCTCTCTGTTTCTCTGTCTCTCTCTCTCTCCCCCTCTTTCTGTGTGTTGGTGCTTAATTATAAAGGATCAGCACAGAAACAGAAGCACCTGGGATGACTGTTACCAACCTTTGCTAGCTGCAGTAACGTCAGCTCTGGTGCTTAATGTTTCTATTCTGACCTCCCTGTTTACCTGAGTCATAGACTGACATAGTTTGGTCATTGCGGATGTTTAGGATATTGTTTGACATTTTCAGGAAATAGGATTATTCCCTATTCTGCCAAGAGGTAGATGAGGTGTTTTGTAACACTGTACTGTAAATATGCGCGTGAAGCCAGAAGCTGTTTAGCTTAGTTTAGCACAAAGAGTGAAAACATTCTCTGCTCTGACCAAAGGTTACACAGTCCGCCTACCAGCACGTTGAAAGCTCATTAATTAACATGCTTTATCTTATTTTTTTAACCTGCAGAAAAAAAATAACAGGAAAGGAACATCTAGTTGTGCTTTACGGGGGTTTAACAGCTAGGAGCTGTGACTTCCTTAAGAATTAGTTCAGCACATAACCTCCAGTAAATTGTTGCTTTTTCTCTTCTATTCTTGCACAACTTAAACAAATTTAAGTGTTAGTGGGTTGTCGACATGTGGTGAGACAGACTTTATTACCCCTGAGCACAGTCTGGGCTAGCCATTTTCCCATTATCAGTCTTTATGCTAAGCCAAGCTAACCAGCAGCTTGCGGCACTTTCACATTTTCTGTACAGATGCGACATCAATATTTTCAGCTAACTCGCAGCAAGTAAACAAAGAAGCCTTTTTCCCAAAATGTCAAACAGTTCCTTTGAATGGCAATTTAATCTTTGGTAGTTGACACTGATATTTACGTTGACATCTTAGCATTAAGCAAAGCTGAATTTCAGTAAAAGGTAATTTTTTGAAATGACTTCAGAAAAACAAGTCTGTCTTTATTGCTCCCATAGGGCACAGTTAAAATCTGGAAGCATCTGCTTTAAAGAGAGGTTCCCAACCTGTTTGGCTGAAAGTGAAGCTTGCATACGTCTGTGATTTTCCAAAGAGTAATGTTTCCTTCTCAAAATGCAATGATTAGTTTAAAAAAAAAAAAAAAGAAAAACTGTGTCAGACACATGAGCTGTTTGAAAGAACTGATCATTTTAAAGCCTCTAGCTCAGCACTGCGGCTATTGCCATCAGTCGGGACACAGTTAAAATGACGGTAGAACACTTCAGTAATGGCCAAACTCATCACCTCTGTGACTCTGGCTCTCACTGCTGGGACCATGAGCCTGCCTTAGTCTGCCTCTTAGAGACAACAGCCAATGACAGTCCTCTTTTACTTGGCTTCTCTCCTCAGTTATTTATCTCTGCACATATTTGGCTTCTCTTGATCTTTACTTGGGACTCAAATTTGCTGTTTATTTTCTATTTCTAATTTTTTTTTTTTTTCCTGTTGTTTTTTTCTTTCGCTCTCCTGCTCTCATTCACCTCCTGCTGAGGCCCTGAGATGAACGACCATGCAAGTCAATTCAGCCTCAGGGTTCGGTAGCAGGAATGTTACACATCACCTGAATCTCATATGGGACTGGACAGATAAAAATAAAGTCTGGCCTCCCAAAACAACCTCTTCTCTTTGAAACAGACTTGTATGGTTTCTCATCTGACGGCCGTGTTTTAAAATCATACTGTACCTGCTTCTGTATGTACAAGACAAAGATCCAATAAGACAACAGCAGCCAGGGACCCAGGACTACTGTTTTCCTCTGTTTTTTTTTTTAATCTTTCTCCGCTAACTTCTCCTTCATTAGCTACCATAACTATACAGTATATGCATTGTTTTATAAAGATAAAGAACTGTACAGGGCAGTTTAGGTATATAATATTTCAGATTTTTTGTTATCTCTTAAATATTCTTATTAACAGAAGATGTAAGAAAGTCAGTGCATGATGATGATGATGACAATTATGATGATTCTCCCCTACACAATGTTTCCCTTCAAACTGTAAATTATTCTGCTGCCCTATTTGTTTTTGCTTCTTGCAAATTTCAGGGTTTGTTTTTATTTTTATGTTTGAATTATATGCTTAAAAAGATTGAATTTTTTGTTTTGTTTTAATTGGTCGGCAGAGGAAAAGCATTCAGTAAAGCCCCTCCCCCTTTCAGATAGCTACAGCGGGCTTTGAATAAGATTGTAATAATAATATTAATGATGATAATAATAATAATAATAATAATAATAATGGTCATTTTTTTGTAAATGGTATTTTAAAAGTTATTTTTGTATACGCGGTTGTTTGTTGCTTCACAAATCTACTGCTCCCCATCCAAACCCCCACTTCTCATTCCACTTCTCACCCACTCTGTTTTTTTTATCTTTCACCCATTTTGTTTACACTCTTTGATTTTCTTCCATCTCTCTCAGCTCACTCTTTTAATGTAAAACATACAGCAGAGACGGATCTCCTGCTCTGAACAAGAAGCATCTCATTATTTTTCCTCTTCTTTTGCTTCCGTTATACTTCCCCTGCTGTTATTCTCTCTTTAGCCCCTTGCCTTCCATCTTCATCTCTGCCTTTTTTTCTTTTGTTTTTTTAAATGGCTGTCATTTTTCAACACGTTTGTGTGTCACAACGGATCACTTTAGAAAAGCATCTTTACCTCGCTGGTGCTTCAAAAAATTAACAAAATTTGCCAGTTAACAGACGAACTGAAAAACAGTCATTAAATTTCTCATTTGATTTCTTTTTTCTGTTACTTCCTGTCTGTCCAGCACAGATCCCATCTACCTTCCTAACCCCCTCACATGCACACAAGCCTCGATCTCAGAAGAGCCCACCTGTGCCTTTAAGTAAGAGCCTGCCCTCCCCTTTTCCCCCTCTTTCCTCCAATCATCATTAGCGGCGTGACTGATGCGAATCGCTGCTGCTTGCTCATTGCCCCGCCCACCTCGGCCCCTGTCCGCACACACACACACTTGAACACCCCCCCTCCAAAAAATGTTTGTATGTTGCAGAAATCAATCAGTAAAATGAACATTAAGTAAAGATTTGCTTCTTCCTTTTTATTTGTTTAAATTATGTAATAAGGATGTATGAGCGCAGGTTGCGTTTGACTGTGTATGTGAGTGTGTGTGTACATATCACCTGCTTTAATTTACAGTTTAAAGAAGTAAAATGATCAATAAATCTGACTTGTCTCAAGAAATAAAATAATGCATTTGTCCCTCCTGCTGGCTAACTGCTCTGCACATATAATCCAATAATGTCAGCCATCCTGTGTGTGACTGTGTGTGTATGTGTGTACTGGGGGGGGGGTCACAGCAGGAGATCCACTCTCACACCTGGAAGATCTGCCGAGACGAATGTACGCACACACATACTAATATGGCGATTAATTAATCGCGGCAGGTGGCATAAACACACAGTCGCTCACTGTCTTACACAGAGACCTTGAGGGTGTCACATTTGTATTAACCTTACACACATAGAGAAGCACAGCAGGTGGGAAGACATACTGTGATTATTTGCTCCTGCTCACATGTAGCCAAAGCTCAATTCAGTATAATTATACAGTAGATTACAATACAATATAACTGCAGCAGAGGTGCTTTAGGCAGCTTTGTCTTCGGTGTCATGTGAGTCCTCTTTGGTTGTAGTCATAATATAAGCACCTGCGCCCACAGAAGGACCTAAAAACCGGTTTGACCTGGATTATTAGTTTGCTATGAGAGTGAAAAAGGTCACTTGATGAATGAAAAGTAACACAAAAAAGTTTCTCAGGTATTTATTGATATATATTTACCTCATTTTGGGGTTAAAAGAGCACATATTGTTACAAGACAAGGTGAAATGTTAAAAAGACAGTGAGGCCCTTTTTTATGAATTACATTTTAATGCTTTTCCAAGAAGGGAAGAAGTTTCATTCATCCTCCAGTCACTGATTATTGCACACCAACATTTTAGCTTCCTCTCTAGGGCTCATCACCCCTCGCCTCTCCGCACATAAAGTAAAATATGTGACAAATAAATACTTGACTCATGAAATCCACACATTCTATCTTTGAAATCTGAAGCCTTAGCTACTTTCTAATGTTTTTGAGGTTCTATCCTTCGGTTAACATAAATTCAGGACTCAGAGATCACTTAGCTTAACCATTTACTCCAGACTTGAGTAACTTTGAGCTAAAACCGCCAAACTGATGCACATTCACCAGTGCACTTCCTCATCACTTGAACTCTTTGAATTTGAGCTCACAACTTTAAAAAAAAGGAAAGCATGCAGGGAAATAATCCCGTCTGTTTCCTTTTCAACATGTTTTCAGATTTTTTTCATAGTTATACAACTGAGTGAATGAATATAAACTTCACTGACTAAAAAAAAACATAAAGCACCACAGGGCAGCATCCAGCACATTCATTACATAGGCCTCTCACCACTTCCTTCCATTTATATTACCAATGCTATTTCTGACTTACCCATTTGATAATCAATGCAGTGTTTTTCTCTGTGGCACACTTACACTCATGGTAGCAAATATGAATACACACTCTGTTTCCCCCTCATCCCCCCTCCCTCACCCCCCCTCTCTGAGTTGTATAAATTAAGCCAGGTTGCTATCTTAACTGGGTCACCTCAGTTTTCCCATGGAGCAGTTTAACATGTTATGTAATGGCTTATAAATATAGCCAATCAGTGTTCAGTGTATGTGAGCTGTAGCAGCACTGCTGTCTGAAGAAATTGAAAGCAGTCAGTTCCTTTTTTTATACGGTATAACGTGTTCCACCTGATTATTTTTAGGTGTATTAGTCACATACAGTAGATACTGGAAGAATTTGTCTTGCTCTCACTTACACTTACTTCATGGTGTTCTTTCTCTCTGTTACAACACAAACAGACATCCGATTTGCCCTCCCGGCTTGCGTCATATAATAATCTTTTCCCAATGTTTATGGCCGGCTGTAACTTTACAGTCATGCAGCCGCTAATCATGTTTAGTATTCACGCTTGGCTGTCACACACTGACGGGCCTCGTACTGAAAGCTCCGCCAATCAGTCTGAGTGCAAGAAACTGTTTTCATCTCAATAAATCAAAGTGTAAACAGCGCCAGAGGATTCATTGCAGCGTATAATGATGTGTTCGGTGTGTGATAAACTCATCCAGTTGTGAAGATTACATGAAAGAGGGCAAGTTTATCCCTTTGATGAGCACATTTACATTTTAACAAACACACACACACAGCCATGCTTTCCTACACTTTCTGTCAAGCGTCTGTGGGCAGTGTGGTGTCTTTTAGAGGCTGAGTTCTGGAGAGGTAATGTCAAGACAGATTAAAGACAGGGGTTAAAGTGGATGTCCCTTCAGACTGGACACCCAGGAGGAAACAGCAGTGGGAGGGACAAGAACTAATGTGTGAAGTCCACCTCTCACCATGTGGGGTTAATGTACTAAAATCATTTCTAGCCCTCACTGAAGCACTGCAGGCACTCTTGTGGCTGCACAGTGCAGGTGTCAAGTCCTAAAGTATTTTGTAATAGGATAGACACCACTAACAGTATGGGTGTCATCAGCAGCCTAATGTTGGAGCATGATGCTTACATTTTAATTATTGATAGGGAAACACAAACTATGTTATTAATCATGTGTTTATTTTAGGCTTTATCTTATTTATTTATATAGGGTTCATGTGATAAAATATAGACTGGGGAGCTGCTACTGTTATTGTCAGTTTATCTGCAGATTCTTTAATGCCAATGGTTGGCCTTTGTTAGAAAAAAAGAAAATTTCCTGCTCAAAACTCAAAGATATTAAGTTTATAATTGCTTAAGACAATAAACAGGCCTATCAGACGGATCACTTAGTTTTTTGTTTGTTCTGTTTTGTTTTTAATTTTAATGGAGGGAAAAGCAACCAGCGTCAAGGTAAATTGCTGCCACCTACTGTTTCAAAGCGGGGACGGAAACGTAAATCAATGGCGTTATAATACTTACGTAATATTATCATGTGTGTATCATCAAGGTGATTACGGTATCTCGTTTTTAAAATATGTTTATCATCAATAGGTTACCAGTGGAGTACAATGCGAAATCCTGTTTAAATCCTTACAGATGAAATTTCTTTGGATTTTTTACTGTTGGTTAGTTTAAGCAAAAATTGAAAGCATCACAGTATGACCTTACATAGTCTGACGGACATTTTTCTTAATTATTTGACATTTGTGTGGACAAAAACAAGATAAAATACTTTAAAAAAATACTCTTTAATGGGTCATATAAATGAATGATTAATGAATGATTATGAACGTGTAATATTCCGTAAGGTTGCTTGAATTGTTGCTCCTCATTATTTCTATAAAACACATTAACAGTGCATAAACAGCAGCTAGCCGCCTCTAGTTTTTTCCTCCTTGCCTGTCAATCGAGCCTTAATCCCGCCCCCACCCCTCTTGTCTGTCAATCAAACTCCTGCCCCGCCCCTTCACTGCCTGCTTGCACGTCGCGCAAAAAAACAGCAGCGGCGGCCGTTGGGGAAAGAGAGTAAATAGAGAGAGAAGCCTCAAGATGGCTGACTCGCTGGGCTCCGCTCACCTCACCGGAGCTGCTGGTGCTACTGCGGTAGCCCCGGCGGTCGCCTCTGCGAAAAGCCCGCTCGTCAAGCCGACAGAGGCGAAGGGAGCACCTGACAACCGCTCTCAGTCTTCCCGGGATTTCAACCCGCCGCCGCCCAAGAAGGTCCGAGTCGAGGAGAGGAGCGTTAAACCCAAGAAACTCAGCAGGGAAGGAGGAGTGGGAGGCAACGGTAACGTTAGCGGCAAAGAGAAACTCCAGCACCCCACAAAGCAGCAGAGTTATGGCAGCAGCGCGGGTTTGTGGAGCTCAAGCCCGGTGAAGAAGAGCAGCAGCAGCAGCAGCAGCAACCCTCCGGTGCCTGCTACCGGTGGATCCCAACCACCAACAAACACACATAAAGTCTTCAAACAGAGCGATTTCTTCCTCCACAAAGCGCCTTCCTCCTCCAAACCCAAGAAACCGAATACGGATAAACAGCGAGAGAAAGAGAGGGAGAAGGGAAAAGGAGGCGGAGAAGAGAAAAAGAAACAAAAACTGTTGGTGACCTCCGGACCCGGGAGTAATGTTAGTAACAACAACAACAACGATATCGGCAGATTTAATAACTCTTCTGCAGCGAGGAGGGAAAATGGGGAGGTCATGTTGCCACCCAAAGGTAGGCCATCATAGTGTATTTAATTTCATTGAATTTTACAGTAAACGATCTCATAAAGTTTGAGTTGTGTTGAAGTAGACTAGAGTTCTGTCATTTTATAATTACTTGGCTCATCGTAGATTCAGCCACTTGGGATATGTAACGTTACATGTGGCCTGGAGTGTGCAGTTGCCTGCCTCCTAATTTGTCTGGACAGTCCCATTTTCGGACTAACTACTGCAGAGAAGGCGCTCCTAAACGCTGTGTAGAAACCCGTAGATTACTCGAGGGATACTCATATTTATGAACGAGCGTAATAAAATATGTTTACATCGAGTTTAGTGGCTATAAAGCCCAGTTTAGTCGATGTTTCTACGGACTATGGCTGCCAGCTTTCGTCGCTTGTTCACCCGCTCGTGAACCCTCGAGCTCCACAACAGCGTTCCAGGGCATTAGTCGCGCGACCCGGTTGTTACATTGTAACCAGCTGCTCTCGTGCTGCTGCGGAATTGTTACGTAGTCACGTAATATTGACAAAATAGATCCCGTTTAATTCATTTGCGTTTAACAACAATGTAATGGAGTCGAACTAAAATTTTATAAATTGAATAAAGAAAGCTATAAACTCTGTCGTGTCAACGTAAAAGATTGATGAAAATTGTTGGTTATCCTACAAGATCAATTCGGAGATATTTTTTATTTTCTTTGGAGCCGTGCATGTATTGAAACTACACGCTGCTGTCATAACAATATGACAGCCGCCCGCCATTATAGGGTAAGTGTTGTTTTGGTAGAGCACCACGCCCCCCTCTGTAACCTCAGGCTGTATGGGAAAACAGATTCAGAGCCCCTCTGCTTGTTGTTACTCCATGTTCTACATTTGTGCGGGCAGAGCATGATGTATTTATTTCCACCACTCTATTAACTTGTTTACCACTGAAACCTTAATTGTTAACACCTAAATAATTATACTTGGACACTATTGATAAGAGTTGTTAAATTTGTGAGTCAATATCCCCGCATTTAGTTTCATTTTGAGTAACGTTATGAGCACTGGTGTTATTCCATGTTGTTTAGGTGGACTACATAGAAAAGAACAGAATGATTTTATTCAGGTAGAAAAGTGTTAAATAAATTACAATTAAATATAATCAGGTTGCTGTTGTGGTACCATTTAAAAACAGAAAGGACAACTTTTCGTATTTAAGGAATATTGAATAATAATAACCAGTGGTATAATTAATAAACATTTAACAACATTACATTATAAAATAAAGCAATTATTTTTTATGATTAACTTAACTCTGGCTGAGTATTGTTCTCTACATCCAAACATAATTAACACAAAAACTTTCGGTCCTTAGTACATTTGCAAGTATTCTAAGGTGTCACAGTATTTTATGAAATAGTTCAATTTTTTTATTTCCTGAAGAGGGTCTATTTTATCAATTGACAGATTTGGTGATTCTACAAATTTCTTTTTTTTTCATTGTATTATTAGTAGACCTTGTGTTTGACTCTTTTATTCAGTGGGTTTTGTTTGTTTGTTTTTGTGGCTGTTTTTTGATTGTCACACCAAAGCGGTGTCTCAGGCTCTCTTTATGTGTGCGTTTGTGTTTGTCAGTGTGTATGAATGTTATTTGTTTGTATGTGTGAGAGTGTTTAGACACTATTGGAAGCACAGAGCAGACAAGTGTGTGTGTGTGTGTGAATGCATGATGTCACCCTTTTCCAGTTGGGTAGTTTAAGAGGTCATGACATGCTCTGAACAGCCACTGCAGTCAGTGCGAACACCAGGACGCGACTTGTTGTGAGCCTGTAGCTCTAAACACAGTCTTGTAAACAGGCTATGTTGGATGTGCTTGCATGCTTCGTAGGGGTTTTTGAAAAGATAAAGGGCAATGTTAGACATTAAACAGAATCAGAACACTATTTAATTTGTCCACATTCCCTTAGAAAAAGTAAAAATAATGTGTATCTGTTAACACAATAATAAATAGACTTTATTATGCTTTTATTAGACTTAAATCAAATTAGTGTAGTGTAATTAGTGGTGAAAGAGGCACACTTGGATCTGTTTATTTTTTCTCTTTATGACTATTAATGCTGTATGCAGCTGGGTTGGTAATATTTTCAAAAACACTGCAGTGCTTAAGTTTAGGCTGCAACATTTTTAATCTCTGGACCCTTTATGGAAAAATTTAAATGATGCCTTAAGTAACAATAAATAATAACGCTCCTTAACAGTCCCACTGTGGTGCTCTTAAACAAAGCACTGCACCTCTAACTGCTACAGTGAACTGTGAAATGACTAGCAGAAGGAGACCGTAGTTATTTTGAGTAGCTTTAAATTTAAAGATGAGGAATTGTATGAAAGTGGAGCAGAGTGTTGCTGGAAAACACTAATCCCGTGCAAAATGTTTCAGGGATTAAATGCTCCGTTCTGAGCTGCACCTTTCTGTAAAAACTGGTAATAGTGTGTCAGTTTTCCTCCTTAAATCTCCCACAGCAGTCAGTCATCATGGTTTTAAGGTGTCACTATCAGCGATGTCAACAAACACAATTTGAACCATGTTTTTAAAATATTTGTTGAATGACAGAGAGCCCCAGTGATTAGACAGATGCCGTTCAGCAATGGGATGTGAGTTTGAGTCCTCGAGCCAGAGAGCGAGTCCTGCCAGCTTCAGGAGCACGGCTCTGTGCCTGGTTGTGCTCTGACCTTACTGAAAGAATTTTCCTACAGGGATCAAAAGAGCACAAAATACAGTTTTATATTAAGGCTGATGCAAAATATCTTGCTCTAAAAATAGTAGTGGTTTGTTTTTTGGTTGCAACCTTTAAACCATTAGTGTCTAACATGCATTACTTATAATCTTTTATGAAGGTACTTTTTGGATGCATGAGCTCGCCAAACTGTGACCACAAATAAAATCCATCTATTTTTTGATGACTTAGTATTCAGGCCCATAGACAAGTCACGTAAATCTAATTTATTTGCATTGCTGTGAATCATGTAAATATCTGAATTTGTTGTAATTGGTTCCTTTTTTTTATGTGTGTTCATGTTAGCGCACCATGCTGACAGAATCTGTGACTTTCTCTGAGACTGCTCGTTTTGTCCATGTACAGTGAGGGGGAAAAGGAACAGAAAATGAAGCTTAGCTGCAATCAGCACTCAATGCAGTAACTGTTGTTTGGGTCATTCTGTTCAATCACAAAAATTACAAGATGCTGAACTCTGCACGTGCAATAGCAGTTCAGTAGAATGACAGCCTGTATGAGTCTTATTGCTAAATTATTTTGAGATGAACTTGAATGGGGAATCAGGATTTGTCACAGCAGCAGGGGTGGACTGACCATCTGGAGTAGCAGGAATTGCCTGGAAGGAAGGTTTACCTGTAGTTTTACAGTCCAACAACTCTGTTCTGAAAAGACCTGAAAATATCGTGCTGCATCCTCAGAATAACTAGCCAGCCTTATCTTTCCTTCTCTGTCAGCACCAGTTCAAATGTTTGCTTAGCTGTATATGACAGACTGATAATAGAAGTGATATATGTCCTATTAGAGTATATTTTGAATTTTGACAGTTTTCTTCCTGTAAACCCTGAAATATGCACAACCATATCGAGGCCTGGATGGCTTTTACCTGTAGACTCTATCTTCAGTTTGCAACAGCATTTCGACAGAAGTCAATTTACTGACAGAATTATTTGCTTAGTAGTTCAAATCTTTTGTTCATATGTTCTTCAAGCTGCAATCACACAGTGGTGAGCTTTCTGTCTAATCTCTGAAGCCCGAGATTCCTCTGCAGAGTAAAAGGAAACAGAATATGCATTATTATTACTAATTAATTAGATTTCCAAGAAAATCTGATCGTGAGATATCCAGTGATAGAAAGAAACAGTTTGTAATTAGTAAAACATGATTCTTAGAACTAAAAATGAACATTAAAAAGAATTAATATGTAAAGTATTAAAGGGCATTATTGATTAACATCAACGTTTGAAGGTCAAAAGAATGGTTTAATTTAGTTTTGCTCAGATTTTGTTGAATATGTGCCATTCTTGTTGCATTTCTATCACACATTCAAACCTGGCTTGAGTACATTGTGGCGGTATACTGCAGGTTAATACAAGTTAAATGTTTTTCATCAATTAAACAAATTAATGTAACTGACAGTTGATTGGAGGAAGCTTTGAATTTACATTTTAAAAGCAAACATCAAACTGCAGATACTCCATCAACTGAATTTACGATTAGGCACTCCAACTCTGAAAAGTTAGATATATTAGATGTAGTTCTGGTGTAGCAGAGTTACAAACTGGCTGCCTCTGGCCTTCTATCTTTCAAAGTACTTTTTCTCCTGTGATCATCTCAACAGTGAGAAACACCTGCTGAGTTTCCCTTCAACACCGGCTGCTGCAAGAAAGTCAGAAAACAACACTTGAAAAAAGGAGTTTCATGGGTCCCATTCATTTCTGTTTTATTTACACCTCTAGTTTTATGCTGCATTGCTCCGAAAAATACTGTTTTACATCTTAGCTACTGGGTAGTTTGAACTTGATAACCCTTGGGATGGGACTCTTCCCTCAAGCTGTGATACGTCAGCATCTTTGCCGGTGTATTTAAGGCCTGGCAAGCCACCTGGGCTAATTTGTCTCCCATTGCCTGTAATTTTAAAGTGCATGAAAGTTATCACCGTAGCATGGTCCAGCATGTTTTTATAAATATTGAAGCTCTGAGCAAGTCCTCCTTTGCAAACAGCTTCCTGGGGAGCTAACTTGATGTTTAGAAATATGCTCTTTTTGTTTTTACACAACAGTTACAGGTAATTTTATAGCATTTATTTTCTAAAAATGGTTTCCCAACACTTTTGGCATTCCTCCTGCTGGCCATAGGGTACAAGGTGCATGACAATCTGCATGTTAAGTAACAAAGAAAAGCGACTCACTAAACTTCAAAATGCCAAGGTATTTATTTAAACGCAGTCATTAAAAAGAGTGTATCGATTTACCTCTAATTCTCCTACTGCTCCTTTAAGCCTTCCTATTTTCAAAGCATTTTCTCCTTTGATCCCACAAACAGCGAGTCCAGCCCCACTGTGTTCACTTTCCCACTCCCCACGTCCACCGGAGAGTGAACAGTCTGAAAACACAGCTTCCTTTTAAAGACGGATCTGACTGAGTTCAAAGAAGAAAAGTTCTTTGCAAAGAAAAAGAAAGAGAAAGAATCGGCAAAAGAACTACTGTGGAAAAAAATAAAGGAGGGTTTTTTTAATTTCTTCACGGGGGAAATGAAAGGAAATAAAGAATCAAAGGAGGAGAGATATAAAAGATTTGATAAAGTGAAAGTTATTTTAAGAAAGGTGAGGGTTTTCTTTACTCAGCTGGAAGTGAGAGACAGATTTATACCCTTCTACACTTAGACATGCTTTGCCTTTCGGAAAACACTCCCAACAACTGAGGAGGTGTGTGTAATGGTATGATATTTACATTTTAAACAGATCCTCTCAGCCTGAGCGATTTGCAGTGAGCGTAGCATTAGACTGCACTCCAATTCCTCAAGCTATAATAATCCTTCAGCTCTTACATGATTCTGTCGGATGGAGATGTGCTGGAAGAAGAAATAAAATGACACCCAAAGCAACTGAGAATTTTAGGACTGTTTAGAGCAGGGCATATTGAAGTTAGACGCAGCACATGGGCAGGGGTGGTAGAAAAACGAGTTATATCCTGATGAGATGTAACTTTAAGGTTTTGATTGAAGCTGCAGTGTGGCTGCTGCAGTCTTAAAAGGAATTTAAAGAAAATTACTGTGCTGATGAAACGGGGGAGGTAAGAGTAGAGGCTTGAAGAAAAGATTAATTTGTTGCGGTAAGGAAGGAAAAGCCAAACATTTTGTAGAAGGAGAACCAACAAGATACAGGAAAAGTTAAGGTGATGGCCAAGGTGAAACACTTGGCAAGAATTCAGTTAAGGTGTGAGAGAAAAAAAATTGAACGGAATGGAGTGTGTGAGAGGGAGAGAGTGACTGTTTGTGTTTGCAAGCAAGTAAAACAAAGCGCTGATGCTAATGTGTTCCTTCCATCAAGACCTAAAACTTTCCTCTCCTCTTCCACAGAGCACTCTAACAAGGACAAGGCAAAGGAAAGAGAGAGAGAGGAGAGGGAGAAGAAGAGGCTCAAAGACAAAGAGAGAGAAAAGGAGAAGAAGAAGCACAAAGTGGTAAACGAGATCAAGAGGGAGAACGGAGAAGTCAAGCAGCCGATAAAAGGTTGGTGGACACACATCAGCAGACCAAGTGATATATGTAGGGCTGTATGCATTTTAATTCTTAAATTGAATTCTTTCTTTCTAACCCTAGTCTAACCCTAGTTTATTTGAAAAGCTTGAATTTATAAGGACATCAGTGTATCGGGTATCATTATATTTAGTTCCCTCAAATAACTGCCTGAAAGGGTATTAATAGAACAGGAATGTGTTAAATTTCTTAAACAAAAAACTTTTCTTTCTTCTTGTTTATCTGAGCAATAGTATTAGTTATACAATGTTTTTCTATACAATTGTGGGTTTTCAGACACGTCCCACACTTAAAAACTAAAAGTGGTATTGTTGTGACAATGGGTTGTCTGTGTGGGAATGTGTTCAGTCCTTTGTCAACACTAACAGCTCCATAGCAAACAGTGTCACTGCTGCTCGCTGTAATAGCTAGAAACTCATCAACTGACAGACAAATGTCAGTCTTTGCAAAAACTCAAATAAGTTGAGCATTTTTAACTGGCTAATCATTTTACACCATTTATTTGGATCTAGGATTTTTTAATCGAAAAATTTCATCTTTAGGAAGGATTCATGTGTATTGTGATGAAGTATTTATCTCAAAATATGTTTAACTGCAAAATAAAAATGCAATATCAAAAAATTTTTAGTGCTCAAAAAATGACCTTATATACACAAGATATTAAGTGATATGGTCATAATGATGACTATCATGTAAAATTATTATTATTTTTTTTTACCTGTTGACTTTTTGTTATCAAGTTTCACTTAAAAGTGTTATTGTTTGAGCAGTATGTTGGTGTGAAAATGAGGGCAAAATCAAATGTATTACTTTGTGCTAATAGCTCAATTGGCAAAGCTGCACACCCCACAGACTGCTTGTTGTATTTTCTGTCACTTTTCATGGTACGCAGTTAAAAAAAATATGCATGACATGCAGTGATGATAATGCTGATAATTTAAAAGTAGTATGACGGTTAAATTGGTTACATTTCTCAGAAGTCAGAACCCAAGCATTAGACAGTGACCCACTTAACTCAGTGCTGCACAGTATCATCATCACGATTGTAACATACAAACAGCAGACACAAATGCTTTGAACTTCTGTAGGTGTTGAAAAAATGCTGCTACTGTGGGATTGTGGCAAGAGGCCCAATATAGCACAGTGTGACAGCGGTTGTAACTGTTTTATTTTTTTTCTTCGAGAATGCGATCCCCGACATTAAGATGACCTTTGCACTGTTCTGCCCTTCTCATGGAGAATTTGTGCCTAGGGTTTATTTAGTTTGACCTAAGGAAGTCAGTATCGTAACAGGAGAAGCCGAGAGACGAGCCAGGGCAGAGCAGCCTTCCCATGTGTCTAGTGCCACTCACTCTTTATTAGTCACAGTCCTCTCACTTTATCGCCTCCTTTTTTTTTCATTTTTTAAAATCTTTCTCATCTCTATTTCCTGTTTTATCTCCTCTTGTTGTCTTTTTTTAATAATTCTCCTCTTTACTTATTCTCAATTTAGTTGAGGTGTTTATGATGTGATTTGTGACAATATAAATGTTTGTGTAAGATGAGTAAAGGACTAAGATGGAAAAAGACATGTCATGGCAGGGACTGAAGTGACCAGTCAGTATATTTACCAATCAGTTGACAGAATTATATTTAACTTATTTGTCAAAATAGAGCAATTAGTGTTGTTTACACATTAGTGTGTTTCATTTTTAATTTTAATGCCATTGTAATTTTTTTTTTTTGGTTTTGTAAAAATTTTTTAGGCATCACCTTCATCTTTTTTAATTCTTTCTAACATTTTTTTTACTATTTGAATAATTGATAATAACCATTGGAAAATAAACAACACATTGTGAGAACAATCTTACAGTTGTAACTATAAACTTGACATTCTCTATTTTTTCTCCTACTAACATTACATAACTCATATTTTTTTATGTTAAAAAACTGTGACAAACATGTGCTATGTACTTAAACAGTATAACTTATTACTGTTTTTTATTTTTTTGAATATTGAATTAACAAAGTACAGGTCAAAAATAAAGGAAACATCTTTGCACTTTCATTTCTATTTGTACACCAGTGCACACAGATATGTGAAAAGCTGCTTTCAGCCCTCGGGTTTATGAGCCAGACTCTATTGTGTGTACATATCTGTGTACACTTTATGAATGCTGTGGCGAGTTTCATTGTTAACCTCTTGGCAGCGGTGAATTATTTGCAGAGCGCTGTGATGTAATGTCCGTCTCTCCCTCTCGGCTCTTGACTCGACCTTTTTTTAGGCAGACTTTTATTCTGATTGATTTGAGTTGTCCTAAAGCTCCAGTCAGACTCCAGACACTGTCTCTGTGCTGGTATGCTATGACCACATTGTACATGTGAAGGACTTAGTGAGGCTTTGGCTGCATACCATTGCCAGCGGCTGCAGATGAAAATCACAGATGGATAATTTAACTCACCCTTTCAATCTTCGTGCTGTCTGTGGAATGGACAGGCGGCCTTGTAATTTTGGTTCATCTTCTCGGTAAGAAAGTAGCATTAGGAAGAATTGTAAAGGTGATTTGAGGCAGAGAACAAGGCTGATAAAAAAAAGAGTCCCTAGTCTGCCGTCATCCTGCTAGAGAGCCCAGTATTTAATCATGTGTGTTTACGATAATAGAGACACACTGGGATACAGGGTGGGATATTGAATCAGTGTCGACAGAGAAATGAGGAGGAGGCTCTCCTCGCCAGAGAGAAGGTTTTTAGTAACAGTATTTAATCACCGAGTGTTAAGTTTGCACATGATGGGAGTGACAGAGTCAGAGCAGGGAAGTTAGAAATTTAATCAGCGAGAAAGTGTTAAGTTTACTATTGAAAAGGGCGACAGAGGGAGCGAAGCAGCCAGAGGAAGCAGTTATAGGAAATCAATAAGCAGCAAACAGCTATTCTGACAGTAAGGCTGCTTTACTACCACTGAGGCTATTTGTTTGTGTGTCCTGCACTTTGTGTTTGTGTGTATGTGTTTTATTTTGAACTTATATGACCTTAGGCTGATCGTGACTGTGTAACCAAGTGGCCAGCTTCCATACCAATGTGTGCATATGGTATATTTAAGCATAAGAGGGTGAAAACTTGGATTTTGTTTTTAAATTTTAGAGTAAAATTATACTCAACAATTGTTGACAGGGCATCTGTGATTAGGTAAGGATTTACTGTTTGAGATGGCACAACAGGCCTTTATGCAGGGTTTACACAGGTCCTTCAAAAGCCTCTGGGAAAGGCCTAAAGTGTCATGAATGTGAGGCCAGGAAGTTTATTTATGTTACGAAATTATGCTCAATCAAATGTTCATAATAAATATGAGCAAATAATTAATTAGCAAGTAATTCTGTGATTCCAAGATTTGTCCTTCATATCCTTTGTGCATTTTTGCCAGTGTGGGCATAAAAAATGGTCTTACGTTGCATTCAGAATGGTCTTAAAAAGACCGACAGAAACCATGATATAGCTCCATATCAGAGCAGAGATGATTAGGCAGTTAAATGTCTTAGTCAAACAGCAAAATAAGAAGACTGACGATGTGTTGCTTTTCCTTGTTTTTATCATTGTAAATGAGATATTTTTGTGTCTTGGGCCGTCGGTCTGGCAAAACACCACTTTTGAGAATGTCAGCTTGAGCTTTCTGAAAATTGTGTGTTTTTCCCATTTTCTGACTCTTGAAATGCAAAAAAGTACCAGAAAGTAGTCTGCAGATGATGATAGTGATAAATAATTACTAGTCGCAGCTCTACTCTCGATTAGTGAAAACTGGTTGCTGTTGAATCAAACAAGTGACATTTTATTTTTCTGACCACTTCATCTTTGTTCTGTGAGCTTTTACAGATAAATTAGATTCCAAGTAGAACTCACTTATTAAATTCTAGTTGTGTGAGTGATGTGATTCAGGGTTAAAATTTAATAACGATTGTTATTTCTATCTACAGTAAACACAATTTAATGGTTGCTATATGCAACCAATACAATGGAGTTGCATTAACTTGCTATATTTTGTAAGAGCTGCCATCAGGTCTCTCTCTTGTGTGCAGTGTTTCTATTGGCTCCTGACAAAAATTATGCAATTATAGGTTTAGAGTTTAGACCATCTTATACTGAGGAAGGTATGATCATTCAGGGACCTTTCAGACACTTGCAAATTTATTCAGTTTCAACTAAACTGCATTAACACAGAGTGCAAAAACACTTGAAAATAACGCATAATAACATAGAGAAGAAAGAATAAAACATATGCTAAAGCCCACGGCTCAAGCTATAATAAGACAGTATAGATGTACATACTGCATGCATTATTCATGCACTTCACACTAAAAGTCTTCTAGATACCTAGAATCTGCCCACAACAAGGAAGGAGCCAACGCTTGAAGGGCTTTTATTATAAGAAGCTGCAGACACACAAGACATTCCCGAATATAAGGCATAGTTTAGAAATAGAGTAGATGCTATAGAGTTTGCCTGAATCTGTATTTGTATATAAATACTGCTTTTTGATCCTTTAATCAGGGCAAAAAAGTGAATAAACAGAATATTGCCACTATTGCAAGTGGTCCTTTTTAGCTAAAAAAATATTTATTTTCAAGATCTGTGTTTGAAAGTAGCACAATAATCAGACAGAGATTGATTTATTTATTACATCTCACATCACCATTGATATATGCAGAGTGTGTGTGAGTGTGTGTGTGTGTGTGTGTGAAGAGTGCATGGAGAGAGAGAACTGGGGTAGGGGTGACTTGTAGGTTAAAGAGCTTTTAGAATAGTAGCTTGGATATTGTACTGCAAATACCTTCTTGCAGTTGCTCTCTTTATCTCTGTCTCTGTCCCTCTCTCTTACTATCTGTCTCTCTCTCTCACTCATTCATACACACACACACACACACACAACTCACACCCACCACATACACACATTATGTCACTTTCTGTTTCTGCTGTTTTTCATTCCGTTCATCCCTACCTTATCTGGTGTTGAACGTGTGTGGAGTACAAACTACACTAAATATGCGTGTGTGTGTGTGTGCATGTGTGTGTGTGAATGAGATGATAGCTGATAGTTGAATTATGCTGAGACAGCAACTCCTCTATCAAACTAACTCACATGTGCGCTCACATTTATAGTATTAACGTATACCTGTCCACAACCGCTGGACAAGACTGAAGCAGCCATTACCATGTTTGCTAATAGATTTGAACAGCCCCGGCACACACTTGTACACACCCACTCACACTCTCAGACACAAATACATACAGTAGCACTGTGCATAAATTTGCATGTTCCACTTTGTCCCGCCTCGGGCATTTAAGAGACAGACTACCATGTACAGTATTGTCTGACAGATATGCTACTTGAAAGCTTGTTTCCTGGCTTAGTCATTTCTGCTTTTCTCAAGGGATTCCAATTCAGGGATCTTGAATTTGTTTTATGTGTGCACCCTTAGAGATGCACACCATCTGAGAAAAGCTATGAGTCATCTGTCTACACTTAAAATAGCTAGAACTCCTTTTGGTTGTATTTTCTACTAAATGAAGAATTTAAAAGGTATCACTTTGTTTTGATTTTTAAATAAAAGCTAAGATGAATAACAATACAATCTGGGTGAAAGTCTTGCATTTTTTCATATTTTTTCTTTTTTAACCAGTCCTAAAGCATAATCAGCACCTTATTTACAGTTTTCCCTCCATTTTGCTCATCACTGTATTTCATTTAGAATCTTTTTTTCTAAGCTTCTGTCATTGTGAAGAGGGGCTGAAGTACAGTTAAAAGTGTTATCTCACAGCAGGGGAATGAAAATTGCTGAGTTTGGTTTGTTGATTAATCACGCATCAGACAGCAGACTTGAACATATATATTTTTTACAGTGCTTGCAGGAATGATGTGTCTCCATACTCCCTACTGCCTTCAAGCCTAAAAATGACATCTTTTCATATTTTGTGTTGATCTTTTTAAGCATGTCCGCTTCTATGAAGTCTCATCTCCCCATGTAATAAGACACTTCCCTTTCCCTCTCTGTTTTTCTCTCCCTCTCTTTGTGATTGGCCAGATGACAAAGAGAAAGCCAAGATCAACACAGAAGAGCTGCAAATCAAAAAAGTGAAGAAGAAAAAGAAGAAGAAACACAAAGAGGGGGAGAAGCACAAACGAGTGAAGATGTACCACCGCTCCAGCCAAACCGTGTGCGCTGGCCTCCTACTTCTCCCTCCCCCCAGTTCTTCTCCTCCATCCTCCAGTCCCACTCACAATTCCTCCCTGTCTCCGTTTAAGTCCCCCCTACCTGTTTACCAGCCACCTAACAATAAAACTGCACACCTCCTTCCTTCCCTTTCCCTTGCGTCCAAACCTCTCTTTAACTCCTCTCTTCACATCAAGACATCACAACCTTTCCAGACTAAACACCAGCCCCAGTGCACGTATCCTGGCATGGCGGACCTGGAGTTTGCCCCATACATCCACATAGAGAACCAGCCTAATGGAGGAGCCCTGGTGGCCCACGCCTATACATCCCAGCTCTCATCTCTCACTATGGGCCAGAGGCAGAGATTTGCTGACGAGTTTGTCACCTTGGCTTTCAGCGAGGACTCATCCCAGGTATGTTTATTGATCAGATTGATCCACAAATATTACAAGTGCAAATATTTAAATTTCTTTAAATGACACTACTGTCCTTGTTCTTTAGGCCGCTCACTATGTCATGGGCATTGTCCACGGGGAAGCCTCCTATCTGCCTGACTTCTTGGATTACTTCTCAACTAAGTTCCCCTCAGCACCTGTCAAAATGGAAATACTGGGAAAGAAGGACATAGAAACGACCACTATGGCTAATTTCTATTCTCAGGTGAGTCAGACACAATCCAATGCACTTATGGAAACGCTGACTCTGAGGAGACTATGTGTCATACTGCAAATGAACAGATATATCAGTCATCTAAAAAGTGATTTACTCAGTTTCTCACTTTGGTTATTCAGCTTTGGAGCTGTAGATGCAGAGAGCACAGAGCAGATGGTGAGCCTTTAGACAGAAAAAGAGGAAAAAAGGTCTGAAGTCCAGAATAGCAAGGACCAAGTGCTTCAAAGCCTCTTAATTTTTGTCAAGCGCATATAATCTATTTGGCTGGACATCAGGCTGAGAATCACAACTGTCAATAAACACAGGACCTGTACACCTGTTATGATTTGTGCATGGAAGATTGTCTGATTAGAAAGGGCCTAAAAATTGCCCTGTTATGATGAAGCCCAATGATGCAACTGTAATTTGAGTTCATAGGATGGATGGCACACACTGCTGTCGGAGTCCAGCTGGAAAAAATGATGGCAGCTGTCTGCACAGCATTTTTTTGTTTTCTTAAGTCCTCATATATGCAGGCGCACACACTGGCAAAGATGGAGGCCAACCAAAAAACCATTGAATTTGTGTCGTTTTGCACATACACAGACAGGTGCAAACACACATAGTTCCTTTTTAAAATGCGTCATTTTGCTGGCTCTTGTGGTGTGCAGGGAAACAGTCTGGCTCAAGCCTCTTTTGTTTGTTACGTGCTTTTGTGGGTTTTTTAAATTCAGTTTCATAACAGTGCACTTGTGTGTGTGACATATGTGTAAATGCTGTTTTTGAGAAGATTTGTAGAAAAAAATACTGTAATATATAATGTTTCAAAGTACCTTTATTTATACTTTGAGGGGCACTTTGTTGTGCTGCAAGCAGAGACACATTAAAATAAATACAACAAACAACAATAAAAAACCAAAGGTCAGCATACGCACCAAACACACTCTGCTGCTGCTACTTGTTGCCTTGACCAGCACCACGCCCCTCTCTTATTGTACAATATGTAAACAGAATGTTTAGTTTATACATAGCTTGACTTTAGAAACATTTAAGATAAAAACTAAATGGGGATAGTGCATGTTTATAATCCAGTTTTATCTCTAAATGGCACACACACACTGTATATAAGAAGCAATTATGTGAAATGCCAATGCATTTGTACTGTGTGCATGTGTGCACGTGTGTGTGTCCATGCAGTACAGAGTGACCATATGTTGTAAAGCAAAACTTAATACATGTATCCTCAAATTTTCTGCACTAGTAACTGGCACTGTCTATCCTTTTCTCTGATGAAGATAATATAAGATGGAGGAAAAGAGAGAATAAAAGACTCAGGAGATAAATGGAGTGATATGGATAGAGGGAAGTAAATTTTTAGACAGTACAATTCCAGGAAGGGAATGAAGGGATGTGGAGGAAAAGAGATATCAATCAAGAGAAAAGACCAAAGGACTTCTGTGTTCGTACACAAAAGTTTTATGGTTGAGACTTTAATCATGTGGTTGCAGCATCTGCTTCCATCTGTCCATCCTTAAATGCCTTTTGGCATTTATACTGATCACTG
>JAPZDZ010000015.1:9411250-9422369 GCA_029783805.1 Acanthurus tennentii
AAAGCAAGTGCACAACAAGAAGTCAGAAGAATTACAATAGGTGACAGCAAAAGGTGAAAGGTGAGGAGAAAGCAAAGGGGCTAAAAGGATGATATTTAAGTAGGAAAGTGACAGAAAAGGAAGCAGGGAGTGAAATTACATTTTGTGAGAGATGGCCACTGTAGAGAAGGCTTGAAAAGGTGTTAATCTTTTTTTCTACAAGAACGGATGCACCTGTAGTTGGACACAACCTTGGGTGGACAACTGGAAAAACAAGAAATATTTCTCTGTGCATTGCTGGTGGTGTCTGCCTTGATTGTCCCCTGTGAGCACAGCGACACAGCTAGACCTCTTCATTTACAGTTGTCCCATGTCTACAGTTCACTAATGAAAAGGCTTTTGTTGCCTCAAACCTCCTGAGCGGCTTTGTATAGAGATACTGCCCGCTCTTTTTCAACGTGAGTGCAGGCAGGCAGCACCAGATACCACGGTGTGTGTGTGTGTGTATGTGTGGTACTACAGGGGGGTAGAGCAGTTTATGCTCTCTAACACTCTCCTCCTGGCTGTTTTTTTTTTTTCATGAAATATTCATGACGTTATCCCGTGTGTTTGTTTCAGTTTTGACCAGTTCTGCTTCACCAAACACATCCTTGATCTCTGCATGTTTCTGAATAAATCCAATCCAGGTTATAAATTAATTAAACATCTAAATTATCCACTGTCTAAATTGAGTTTTCTCTCCAAAAACCTGTGTCTCAAGCTGTCCCTTTAAGAGTAGTGTTCCTTGCAGGGCTAACGTCATTGTCCAGTAGTCTTGTTAATTTTTTTCCCTCCCTCCTAGCTCTCAGCAGTGACCTTGGGAAGTAGACATAGACACAGAGTCTATACACTCACAGATGTGAGCATGCAGACTGATATATACACAGCACAGGTGTACACACACACACACACACACACACACACACACAGGGATTAATGATTTCTCTTTCCACATTTTTTTTTGCCTTTTTTTTCTTCAGCTCCCCCTCCATCTCTCTTTTTTGTTTGCCCTCTCTCTCTCTGTTGGTCTGTCATTCTTTTTTTCATCCTTCTAGTCGTTCTGTTTCTGCTCTGTTGTTTGGTTCCAGTTGCAAATGAATGGAAGGCTGCTTTCTGTAGCGTGTGTGTATCTGAGAGAAAAATAGAGAGAGAGAGAGCAAAAGTAGGCAAGAATTTAGAAATTTGCAACGGCTTGCAATGTTTTTTGGTGTTTGGTGAAAGCTTGACGGGTGTGTAGATTAGCTTAGCAGATTCTCAGTATTACATTTCCCATGTGGGCTGCTTGAGTGCGGGCCACAATCACCCACGCACTTCTCTATGGCTAACTTACATATATTATAATTGATAATGAGCTGTGTGTGTGACGTGCTGTTCAGAATTTGGCTGCAGGTATCAAAGTTGCTTTGCTGCTGCTCAGGCTGCATGTGAGTATTTTGTATTCAGTACCTGACTAAAGGCATTTTCAGTGGTGCTAAGGATTATAAGAGATTACAGCACTCCATTTTCTCAGAGCGAGAACAGCCCAACAGTCAACACATGAGGTGCTTCTACAGTGAAGTAATTTGGTCTTTTCCTGAGCAGTTACTCAGTGTAATAATATCAGAAGATTAATGCAAAGCAAAAGAATGGAATTGTGCTTTTTAATGTTTTAACCAAGTTTTCATTGTGCCTGTAGTCTGTAGTGAAAATATTGACTTAGGAACCAAATTATTCACTGATAAATTATTAGACATGCCTTATCTACAGAATATTTTTGTAATGAGCTGGAAAGAAATATGTTTTACAAAAATTATAAATTTAGAAAACAGTATTTCTGCTTACAGCTAAAGAACTAAGCTTAAAATCATGAAAAATAGTTATCCATCTGATGAATTCTTGCATATTATAGATAATGTGACATTAGAACATCCTTCTGATGCTCTCCATTTCACCAAAACGCAAATTTTGTTCATATACCGGTGAACAGTTTACAGTTTTTGGGTTTGACATCATCCTCATCACCTCTAATGTATCTGACTCCAGCTCTGGCTTTCACCACTGTTGGCATCCTAAGCTTTCTTTCACGCATTCTGACCTGGAGGCAGCACTGCAGCACTCGACCACCAAAATGTCTTCAACAGTTTTTCCAAAATAAGTCAAGACTTTGGTGTTGCATCGTGGCATCGGAGCTTAAACTTTATCACAGTCAAAGCAGTGGAAAGCAACCACTACATTAAATTAATCTTAAGTGTTTTTGTGCATTCACATGCCTGCGTTGTGTGAGTAAGCCGAGGGAGATTATGTAATAAAAGTTGTGAAAAGCGATTGTGTTTGATGCACCACTCAGCAGCCAGAAGCTCTGTTGTGACGCAGGCACAGTAATAGACTAATAGACTTAGTACGCTTGAGACTGACTGGACATAAAGAGTGACACAAAGAGCTGAGGATAAGGAGGACATGAACTCAGCCAGAGACAGTGAAGGATGTATTTAACAGAGGAGGGAAAGTTGTTATACAATTAACAGGTGGTTATAGTGGCTGAACCAGAGAGGGAAAAGAGACCAGGGCAGACAGATGCTTGATCTAATAGACTTCCCACTAAGGTTGTTATGAGAGAAAGAGGCAAAGAAAGAAATGGAAAGGCTAAAAGAGACAGAGAAAAATAGACCAATTGAGTAAAATAGCAGGAGGAAAGTAGAGACAGAGTGATATGATCTGTTGGACATAAAGATTCTCTGCTTTAAGCCAAAGAAGTGACAGCAGCAGAGAAATGACAGTGATGGTAATTATATATAATAATAATTCTAGCTTTTTAATCTTGTGAATCTGCAGACCTGGAATACCAAGTAAGCTGCAGTGCATCTTAGATGTTTCACAAGGAGAGAAAAATCATGCTTCTCTTAAATTCTTTTGGGTACAGGTTTTTGAAATTGTTTTAACTGTTTTATTTACTAGTCATCTGGTGTCTTTGTGGAGCTGTGTCTCACTTTTTAAAATATTTTTTTGAATAAAGTTAAGCAGTATAGGCACTGATTAGCGCAATGTTGGTCATTTTTAACTGTTGAGTGTGTTAACATGCACGTACACAGAGGCAAAAAAGGGACTGGAGCATCTTGAACAGCACCACTCGGAGGAAGTCTGTCATATTTCCTGTTTCCTTCTGTTTGCACTCACTTATTATAGACAAGCTGTGTGATGGAGTGAATCACAGACCGTTAAATTTATCCGTTTATTCGAGGCTGAGGAAGTGTTTCCTAATACTCCTCCTGTGATAGTGAGAGACTGCTCTCTCTGTTGACAACGTGGGGGTTATTCTGCTGTTAAATTATGCATTGTGTAAAGTAAACACACACTCACACACACACACACACCCACAGAAATAGACGCTCATAAGGACACAATAATAAATACGCAAGAAGATGAATGCTTGCACACACACTCGAAACATTGTGTGCAAACATGGATTCAAATGTCTTATATGCGCTTCCACAAACACTTTGCTCAGTATCTAGGTCATTGACTCAGTGAGACCATTTAAAATTGTGATGTGTTTACGAGTGTGCGAGTGTGTGTTTCAAGCTTTTAGTCATCATCATCTTAGGAGGATATCACAGTGTCGTGGCACAGATGCAGTGAAATGAAGTGAACAAACAGGCACAGCCATGTGGCATGGCTGTCCATGCATAAATAACTCACTTATTTTAATTCATCATTAATTAAGCAAACTCATAGACATATTTGATGCATGTAATTAGGCCAATTTGCAAGTGAACATGCATCAAGGTTCGGGAGTTTAATCAAGGTTGGGTTTTTTTTGTTTGTTTTTTGCTTTTTAACAAAACACCTTACTGCTTATGAGACAACACCCTAAAATTAGTCAGTTGACAGGAAATTAATTAAGCACAGTTTTGATAATTTATCATTCCTTTAAGTCATTTATCAAACAGTCATACCGGTCATGTGCTGGTTTGAGTCTCTAAATTGTGCAGATTTGCTGCTTCTCTCTGGTTTCTGTCATTAAATGGAATATTGGTCTCATTAGTCTTTGGCAAAATTTAGTATTTAAAAATTTGGTAAATTTTGTAGAGTAACAATTTCATTGCTTAATTATTGATTTAATCAAAAAGAATTAATTGGTATTGAACATAATATTTAGTTGCCTTACTATATGCTTATACATATCACTATGTAGTTGATAGTTTTCTTCCATGTGATCTCAGTCAGTGCTGGACTGGTGAATGTGAGAATTTTTCTTTATTTTTTATTTTAAAAAGTATCAGATTATATAAATAGTTGTTACTTTGTTTTTATTGTATCTGCCTTAAAAATAAAGTATTGGTCAGGTTATGGCCTCAACAAATTCTGATGTACTTTAATGTTTCTTAAGTGTTTCAGTGACTAAAGCTGCTTATAAAGACCTGCAATAGCTGTGCCACTTAATCCTGTGTGTTGCAGTGATTTTTATTTTGATTTCAGCTCGTCACTGTCGTTGACCCCCATAATCCAGGTTTAATGGACAGTCTCCACTAATTATCCAGCCTGCATAAATAACGTGGACCAACCACATTTTCTTATTAAAAGCAACTGTGCTGGAAATGGCTTAGAAACACACACTCACACAACTGAGGGCTGCTGTGATCGATCCGTAGATCTTGCACTACTGGCCTCTGAGCAGCTGTTTTGTAGCCTGGGAACCAGATCCATCTGCTGAACTCATAGTTTATTTGCTCTGGCAGATGGGCCTGCCCCTCTTATCATTCAGAGAAATTTTTCCCTGACCTGGACTGTGAAGGGTCGGTTTAAAAAGACAACAGACAGGTGTGTTACTGGTCCAGATTTAAGAAGGCATGATGCATGTCTTGTTGCTCTGATTGGTTATGCCAGCAAGACTCAACAGGTTCGCAGACCTCAGAAGAACTTTTCAAGCTTGGTAGTGCAGATAAAATATGAATAAAGATTCTTTTACAGGTATCGAAAAAAATTTTGGTTCATTACACCAAATATTAAATGAACTTAGATGTACCGGCCTAACTCACTAGTGAGATTTGATCTGGCATGCCAGGTTAGCTGTTTTGGGGTTTTAGTGTCCTAAAGTTGCAGAACCTAAAGAGACGCTCTTGTATGAAACACAACAGGGTTGGCATCTAGTGTGAGCTGTGACAAATAATATACATGTCAAGCAACAGTTTCTAAGCAATAACAATGGTAGAACAATCACATTTTGTGCCCGTTATATGGCAATTTTTTTTGTTCTCCGCTTGGATGGAAAGGACCTTAAACACCTTGTCATTTCCACAAGTTGCAGACAGTTTCAGTTGCTTTTCTCCATCTTTGAGTAAGCTGCTAACTGCTGCTAGCCGCTTTTTGAATCTTGCAATGGCTGGTTGCACACTTAACACTTCGTCAAACATTACACCCCTGTCCTGGTGTGCCGGCTCAGCTTTATACACTGGCGATGATTCAGTGCTGTTTTATGCAAAACTACCAAGTGGAATAACAACATAATATTTCAGGCTTAGAACAGTCTGTGTGAAAAAGGGCTTGTCTTTTTCTGATTCATTTTTTCCAACTTAAATACGTAACCTCATCCCCCTGTCTGCTCTAACATGCCCTTATCTCTCCTCTTCCCTTTGTGTCACTCTGCTTCTCTCTTTTGTCTCTTTAACATATTTACCTTTTACTTGATCTGCTGTCTGCTCCCTTGTTGTAAGCTTTACTCCTTCACCCCTACTTTTCTGTATTTACTATCCTTCTTTTACCCTCCGAAAGATCATATCATCTTCATTTTCACCTGATTACCCTCTTTCCCTCTTGCTCCCCCTTATTATTTCCATCCATCAATCACTTTTTTTCTCTTTCTGTCTTCTCTGTCCCCCATGCGTTTATTTTTTTCTTTCACAGCTTGTCTTTCTAAACTTTCTCTCTCCCTTCTCCTCCTCTCACCACTTCTCTCCATCTGTCTCTGTTCCCCTCATTCTTTTTTCTCCTGTGTATCCTCTCTCTCTTTCCCCTCTGGTCTGTCTCTCTTCCCCTCTCTCTCTTTATCTCTGCCTTGTTGTCAAGTGGTGACTCACTAGAGGCGAGCAGCCAAGTATCTGGCCAACACACACACATGCACATTCACATACACACACGTCTTGATCAGCCAGCAGTACAGCATGCAGGCCACATGCTGCACGTACTGCACAAACACACACACAAAGACACCGTTGAGGGCCAAGGGAATGGGAGATGTGTTAGACACACACTCTTTCTCTCTTTCTCTCTCTTTCTCTCTCTCTCTCTCTCTCCCTCTCTCTCTCTCTCACACACACACACACTCACACACACATGCACATACACACACACACACACACACACTCCATTCCATGCTCTGTCAGCCAAGTGAAGAGTAGCAAACAGTCTGTTGAGTCACACCAGTGGAGCAGAAACATTAAGTGAAACCCAACACACACACAGTCTAGTTTGACACCCAGTAGTGATTAACAGCTTCCATGTCGGTGTCTAGTTTCATGTCCCCTTGTCTCCCACTTTGAATTGCAATCAGACCGTACAAAGACTGTATATGATCACCTAGACCGCAAATTGTTGATATCCCTCATTTATAGCATCATATACAGAAAAAGAAAATGCCTCTTGCACCAAAAATGGTGGGAACCGCTGCACTAAAAGAGGGCTGACAAAAAGTGAGCTTAATTGTATTTAGGATACCCTGGAGAAATTCAGGACCACAGCAGGGCAACTAAACCACAATGTGTAATGATCTTTCAGTAGTTTGAAAATAAACTGATGATTGATTGTTTGAATGGAAAACATCAATCGAAATATTTTTTTTTTTGTGTCTCTGTTTGTGTGCTTCTCATTAAAGAATATGTAAATGTGGGTGTCTGTATTCTTTCAGTTTAACATTAAGGAATTAACTGAATATAGATTTTTTTTTGTTAAGAACTGAGCCAAGCGATCATTATCAGCCACCTGCTTTAATGTTAAAGTAATATTCTGGTGTCATGATCTAATGTTGTTTTTTTCCTGTGCTTGCTGCAGGTCAAGAAAACATACAGTAATGGTACATACAGAGCTGGGGCCATGAGACAGATCAGCCTGGTGGGAGCTGTGGATGAGGAGGTCGGGGATTATTTCCCAGAATTCCTTGGCATGCTGGAAGAGTCTCCCTTCCTAAAGGTGAGTCAGGGGAGAATGCATGGCTGCAATGCTATTTGGCAACAGAACAGACAGATGGCGAGTGAATTGGAAAGTGACAGAGGTGTTCAGAATCAGATCAGATAATCTGCAAGATTATCTACAATGGAAATAAATGACAATGCTACCATTTAGAACATGTTACTGTCCTGTGATCTCAAAGCTTTAGAAGTTCTGTGTTGGAGTTTAATGTGCAACAGCAGTATCTTAATGAGGTTGTTGCTCTTAAAGTTAAAGGTTACCATTTTGCTTTTGTCAACGTATGATGTGATAAGAGCAGATTGACAGTTTCACATCCTGACTGCGGCTCTCAGCCTCAATCCTTTTTGTTTCTATTAAAAGCTTAGCACGTTTTGGGCACAAATTTTTTATCCAATGTTACTGAAAAAGAAGTAAAAAGTGCATTTGTTTCCAAAAAGATTTATACCTATTCTTTGATCTAATGAGGTGGCAGAAGGATCGTGTATGTTGTGGCACATTGTTGTGTTGAGATGTAAGCAGTATTGGGCTTTGGATATATGCTCTGTCCTTTTAGTTTGATAAATGAATTGTTAGTTTTGATTTCATTGTGATGTCTATTTACAGCATCAAATTGCAAAATATTACAAGGTTTACCCTTAAATTTATACTTGAGTGAAAAATGCTATGCTGTGATACACATCCTTTAGTGTCTGTCATGGGTTTTTACAAATCTTTGCTTTTTTTGGATAAGTAACTGACGCTGCTACATGTATTATGCAGCTGTAACAGGATGTGAAGTTGTTCTTTGGGAAAAACTGGCAAGAAAATACAAACATGTCCTCAGTACTGTGTTGAGAGACCAAAGAGAGAAGCAGAAGGTGGTCAGTACATCCTCCTCGAAGTTAAACATTTGTTTCCACTAACTCCTAAAACAATAAGTTACATCATGTTGTAATATTTGATCCATGGAATCTAAGCAAAACTTAGCTGAGCTTCCTGTCTCATTGTTATAGTACCATCTCACAAAGTCTGAGGATCAGCCTAGTTGTTATATGACAGTGGTCAGCTGGCTAACAGCGTGTCGCACAACACTAAAATATAAAGTGGACTTAGTTTTTCCAGTCACAATTTACAGGCCTGCACCTTTTAAACAGTCTTAAGTATTCAAAATGTCCAGTAATGCAGCTATAAATTTGACGTGCACAAATATTTTGATGCATTTGCGCTGCTGATTATTTAGAAATTCCACACACTTGGCAGATGGAGAGATACAGCCAGACACAAACATCAACAACACACCTCATATTCTCAGCGGAGGCCGGCGAAGAAACGGCATTAAGTGGTATGTCAGAGTGATTAGTTGCAGTTTCCAGCTTCAGTTCAGTTCGTGTTGGTTCTCTTTATAAAATGTCTGCACGGAAACAGACCACCAAAACACTGTTTACTGCTGTCCCTGAAATGAAGGAGTGACAAGTCTTTCTTCTGTTTGCTATTCTGTGCTGACACTTCAAATCTCCTGGATGCCAGTGTGGAGGAGTGGCGTCGTATGCTGAATATCAAAAGATGCACATCCTCTGGCGCTTCCTATCTGTCGAGGGCTTTGGCTCTGATTCTGCACCCTTCGAAGCATCTTGGGAAGCCAGTGACAAGTTTAGCCATGGGGAGTTGGGGGGGGGGGCAGTCAATGGGGGTGTTTGAGCGTGCATGCATATTTCGGTGAGGGAATATGGAAGGAGGTGATGAAGTGAGGAGTTGAGAGGAGGAGGAGGAGAGCTCAGTTTGGAAAGAAGAAGAAGTGGGAGGTGATCTCTCTCTGTGAAGCAGAGGAAGCATATGCGTGTGTTGGATGGTGTGCATGTGAGTGTGTGTGTGTGTCTGTGTCAGTGTGCGCGTTTCTGCCAGCTTGCCTCTCTCTCTTTCTCACACACACACACACACACACACAACCACCATTCCTCTTACACTCTCCCCTAAGTCTTTCATTGTGTGTGTTTTGGCCTCTGTGCAACTGTGTGCATTTGAGCATCTCTCCCTTGAGTTGTGTGTGTGTGTGTGTATTTATGTGTATATGAGTGAGTGTGTATGCATGCACAGATAAGTGCACAACTGTGAATTTGTATGTCTAAGTGCATTTGAATTTTCCTTGGTAATTTTTAGTAATCTTCAAATTTGTGAGTGTGTGTGTGTGTGTGTGTGAGTGTGTGGTCCCTGTCTGTCAGTCAAGACAGTCCCAGATTACAGAGCCAAAGGTTGGGCATTATGGACTTCCGTAGCCAGCACCACTGGGCTAGTGCTTCAAGGCTACTTATGACAGCTTTTAACCTCTGCAGAGGACCTGTCAGCGGCTCCCAAAGTGTCTGTGAGTGTGTGTGTGTCTGTGTGTGTGTCTGTGTGTGTGTGTGTACAAATCTCACAGCCTGCAGACAGAGAGAGCTTCTGCATCATTTAGCTGCGGGTGTCTGTGTGTCACCTCTCCAGTGAATCCAGCGGGGCACAGCTTTTACACCGCTGCACTTTCTACTCTCCATTTCCCAACTCAGCATGCTCCAAAGCCCCCCATGCTCCTGTACACAGCACAAAACTTCTGTGTGTGTGTGTGTTCACACACTCACACACACACACAAACACTGAACACACGCACACAAAGACAAAGGATGACATGCACGTGTGTGCAAGCGCAAGGACAGACAAGTCAGTATACGCACATGCAGGATTTTCCCATACACACACCCACGCCTACTCACAAACAAACAAAAAGTACACACATGGCGCGGGCCGTCTGTCAGATCAGTAGGAGATAAAGGACGCAGAATATCAGGAGGACCTTGGGGAGCAGAGCAAGTCATCTGTCTCAAACACGAACAGACTGAGCACACTCCAACATGACAGATGTAGACAGACTCATCTTCGAGCACATCGCATCCTGAACCTTTCTCCTGCTCTCCTGCCCCCCTACCACTCACACACACACACACACACACACACACACACATGCTCACACAAAATGAAAGAGACCTGCAAAAAATGTGCACACAAGCTTCTAAGCCCAAACCCACATAATCTGACAGGTGTGCACCGGAGGAGTTTAGATCATAGAGTTTTGAATGCGGGTCGACTGGCACAATAAAACAGTGTAACCTGAGGGAGTGGGTCTTACAGCTCCTAATGCTGTTACATAAGCTGCTGCATATGGTATTAAAGTCATGAGACAGCATCCAATATTAATATCATAACTACACTGCCTGTAAAACTCAACCTCACCACGACTCCGCTGTTGCTAATATGGAACATTTTTGAATATTAGCTGTTTCAACATTACCAGCTATTTCAGCTATAATGTATTCTGTTGTGTGGATAAGTTGCCAGTAGCCCACACAACCCTCCCTAATGACAGAGTAGCTAATTGGCTGTAATGGCTCTTTTCACCGATATCATCGAGCTGCAGCCGCAGAAAACCTCAGCAGTTTTACACAAATCATGTGCAGAGTAAAAATGGAGAAAAACAGCCTGAAGAAGCAGCTTGTAGTGACTCCTTCTGCTTCAGTTCCCCGGCAGTTGTATACATGTTAAAGCACGGACTGACCCATAAAAGGAAGAATAATTCTTGCAGGCGGCTGTGTGACTGTTATTTTTCTCTCTTTGTGGTGCACGTCACTCCTTATCTATTAGATGATTATTTCAAAAAAGCGGCACAGCCCTAGTGGGCATACACACATTAACACCCTTGAATACACAAAACTAACAGGTGAACAAACATGCCCCGAGAGCTACACACATATACACACATAAACACCCAGAGCACACACACACACACTCTGATAGAATGCATCATTTGACTAATAGCAGCTGAAATGTTGCGTGTTCAGAGAAATAAGCAGAGGGGAAACTGGGTCAGAGTGAAAAGACCAACATTTCACCTTCCTATTGGTCAGAGCTAAAGGTTAGAGGAGATGCAGCACAT
>JAPZDZ010000015.1:9422469-9440822 GCA_029783805.1 Acanthurus tennentii
GGGGCAGGGGATTTCTGGCATGTGAGGTTTCTTTTGGGGGAAATCTGTGGAATAAATAAGAGACGTGATGAATTGGTTAACAGCTGAAAAAGTGAGGGATGTTCCAGCATACTGGTTTGATTATTTTTCCTCATGTTCTCTCTTTACTTCTGTCTGCCTGGCTGCAGCGGACTCTTCCATGGGGAACGTTCTCCAGTCTGAGGCTGATGAATCCCACAGAGAGTGACGACGGTCCCATAATGTGGGTCAGACCAGGAGAACAGATGATACCTGTAGCTGATATACCAAAGTCCCCTTTTAAAAGAAAACGGTGAGTCCAGTTGAGAACAAATACACACATACACGAACAGAGCCGGACATTATTTTAGATCCTTTCCAAGCACTGCAATGAGACAGCGATGGAATTAGCTGGGATTTTGATCTCCATGAATGTTGTTTGCACTGGCCACAAGTCATGTTGGTGTGTGTGTTTGTGTTTGTACCTCACTGAGCCAGCTGCACAACCTACGAGGACTGATTATGGAAAAACAGCACCAAAACACACCGACACATTTGGAGCAGCAGTGGTAGCAGCTTTAAGCTTTGTTGTAGCCGAGCTGTGCTGGATGAGGCAATTACACCCTCTGTGTTTGTCTCTGTCACAGTGTCATTGTTGCTTACACATAAGCTCCGTCTCTCTCTATCTGTCACACACAGACACACACACTCACACAATTCCTATGAGGGAGACCATGAGGGAGAATGTGTGTGGTATGTGTCTCACCAATCAGATGAGATCATCGTTATGTTAATAGAGTCGACATCAGACGCTACTTCACGTGGCAGCCGGCCAAGCAAAGGACAACACACCACACACATTCCTCCATGCAGCAGCTATTTTTCTGTATCCCCCCTGGAAAGACTTGTATTAAATATGATACTTGATATTTGAGCAGGAATGATCCTCAGATCATTATCAATCATTTTTACAGCAAAAATACCAAATATGTGCTTGTTCCAGCTGCTAAAATGCTGCTTTGCCCTGTTTCATGTCATCAATAATAGAACATTTTTGTAATTTTGGTTACTAATTTAAAAATACAGAATGTGAGACAACGAATATGGGTCATTTATTTTCGCAGATTGTAAAAGCAAAACACTTTAAACATTTATCAGTTACAGCACTACTTTCTGTCTCTAAAACCTTTCAGGAAAATACAAAACTTAAAAAGGAACTAACAAAGAAATTAGTCATGACTTTGTCGGTAATATCTACAACTGATATTTTTCTGTAAATGTCTAGTTTTTGTTTCAGAAACATATTATGCACTGATAGATGCATGGAGTCTCAATGGTGTTTAAGGGGATAACTTAAAAAAGTGTGTAAAATTGTGTGTGTGTGAGCTATCAGAAACACTCCTGTAACAGTTGGAGCTGAAAGAATCTGTTTTTATAGAGACATGGTTGGATAGATAGAGAGAGAGTTAAATATCCCTCCTCTTCTTTCATTCGTGTCCTGTCTCATCTCATCACTTGATCATAAATTACTACAAGATACAAATACAAGGTGACATCTACAATCTAAGGTGTACTTTGCTCATACTTTCTCCCTTTTGACTCCCACTCGGTCTCCCATTCCCTTCCTCCCCCAAGCTCTTACTGTCTTTTTCTTTCCTCCTCTCCTCCTACTTATGTCTCATTTGTCTGTCCTTGTCCTCCTGCTACCTTGTAATATCTGCTCTCTCTTTCTTTCTCGATTTTTCTTACAATCCATCTTTTTTTCCTACTCTTGACCTCTCTGTACGGCTTTGAGTAAATTTATTGCAGAGATGCTGTGCTATTATTTTCAGAAACTGTGAGAGTATGTTTAAAGAAAGCACATGCATTAAATATTCCACAGCAGTGCAAGGGGTTTTGTTTATGTTTGTCAGTGTATATATGAAGACATAAAAACAGTGTGAAGTGCAGAGAGTAAGAGAAGGACTTGATCTTATTTGCTGTGGGACCTTGTCTGCAGTTTGACCTTATGTTGTGTGAAAGGAAAGATGGCTGCTAGTGTTTGGGGAACATCTCTTCACAGCGTAAAGCTTTCTTTTCTTGGTGGTTTCAGTGAAAAGGTCAAGCTGTTTCGCATTTCTGACAGCACTGAGACTCTCAGTCTGAGAATTCAGCTTGATTATAGTGGTCAGATGATGAAAATTAACCAAAATCTTTCAGCTTTCAGCAGTCAAGGAGCACGATGCTTCCAGAGATTTACAATAATTGCATAGTAACAGCAGCAACCCAGGCCAGCAACAGTCCCAAACAGGACAGAGGCCCGATGCAGACCACACTGTTGTGTTTACAAATTGCATGATGGATGACAGCTGAGTCCACAGGGTACAGCACTGCTGTCAGCCTGCTCAGTCTCAAGTAGACTTAAAATGACTGCTCGATTAATCAGTTGACAAATTAAAAAGCTACCTTCTTGGAAATCCATCCGTCCTTTTTTCTGCAGCTGTTTATCATTCGCAGGATCGCAGGGGTCTGAAGCTGACTCAAGCTGACACTGAGTGAGCTGCAGGGTAACACCCTGCACAGGTCACTAGTTCATCACAGAACTCCTTTTTAATATCCAATTAATTATTTGGGGTGCTTCACAAAAAGTCCACCTTTTTTTGTTCAAGCTCATCCAGTCTGAGGATTTACTGCTCCTCTCTATTTCAAATAACTCTTAATTGAATATCTTTTGGTATTGATCTGTTAGTCGGTCAGAACAATTAAAACCCCTCCAGTCCTGTTAATCCTGCACTGTGCAGAATGATGTATGTGCAGAGTTTGATAGTAGACAACTGTTTGCACTCTCATCTGTTTTCTCTGTGCTCACCTTAAATCTTTCAACTTTAAAAGTTGCAAATGTCAACATAGTATGTTTGCTTACACAATTGTAACGTGTGAACTTGACGTACACCGACGGTTTCTTTTGAGGCAACTAAACTTTTTTGAAGAGCCATCATATCAGACAGATGATTATTCAAAGTGAATAAACATGTCTGAAGGGGATGTTTGAAGATGTCACCTTGAGCTGTAAGAAACAGATTTTTTTTTTTCTGTCATCTTTTCACTCGACAAAAAATAGTTAAACTGAGAAAAAGGTTAGCTGACTAATAAAAACAGACATTAATTTGAGCCCCTGTCACAAGTGCAGCAGTTCAGTGTGAGAAATGTAAACGTGACAGAACCTTTCAGGATGCCTGCAGTAGCTTGAAGCCTTACATTAACCGTGTTTATCGTCAGAGATCGCGCTTCCCTCTGTCTCTCCTTTTTCTCCCTCCTCTTTGTACTCCATTTTATCACTGCTTTATCCCTCTATTTCCCTCCTCCTATCTCCTGTTTCCCTCCTTTATTTCTTCTCTCTGCCCGCCCCTCCTCTACCACTCATCTCTCCCTCTTGTTCCCCTCCTTTCTTCTCCCTCCCACTTTATATGCCCATAAATGCACAGGAATCTGTCCAGACGACGTGGTGCAGTACACACACCAACACACTGCACACTGACATACATGGTGACGAAACAACAGGGCCCCACAAATGGAGGATAGTTAAATATGGTGGACTTCAAATATCACTCCGGATGTACACGTCCAGCACTCCTCCCTTTACACTCTCTTCTTTTCAGTGTTTCACTTACCAGCTTTCGCGGTTTTACATTCATTACTGTCAACCTGCAGTCAGCTCAGTCACACTGAGTTCTGTGTGTGTGTGTGTGTGTGTGTGTGTGAGAGAGAGAGAGAGAGAGAGAGAGAGAGAAAGAGAGTGTGTGTTTTCATTCCCTTTGCTCTCTGTACTATTTTCCTCTGCTTCTTTCTTGCTCTTCCACTGGCTCCGGCCTCTCTCCTCTTATCTTTGAATGAATGAATGCACAATTAAGTGTTGAGCCCGGCTAGCCTCACTGCTGTTCTGTCTGGATATGTGTGTGTTTGTGTGTGTCCGTGTTACACTCTCGAAGGAATCTCTTGTAGTGTCTGTATGTGTGTGTTCATACTCTTGTTTGAATCAGACTGCAGCTCCAGTGTGAGTCACTGATCCAGTAGTGAGCTGACTGCAGTGCCTCTATTGTTTGGCAACATGGCTTCAATGCACACAGACTGAGAGGCTGAGGAATATAAAGCGTAAAAACTGAAGTGTGCATATTTGTGTACCTATTTACACCATTTATATTTGCCATCATTTAAAATTCAACCTTTGTTTTTGAAATTTCCATTTTCAATTTTTTGTCATCATGTATTTGTGTTTTAACTTGATCAATGCCACGTTGATCAAGCAAGAAAAATCATCATCTAAAGCCAGTAAAATCAACAATATGATTTTCAGCTAATCGTTTCAGTCCTGATGTGCTGTTAAGCTCCTTATTATTATTGCTGTAGAAGGGATCATTTTTTCAATTAACTGATAAATTGATATCAAAGAAAAATATGAGTAACTATTTTGATAATTGATTATTGCCTGTATGCCATTTTTCTGCTAAATTAAAAGTCTTATTCTTGCTTATAAATATGTTGTAATAATTAGTGAGACTCATCATTGGTTGCAAACCTACTGAAAATTCTCTCACACTACCTGAATATACAAAAGTTTTTCATTTTGTCCACTTTAATGCAGGTTTTCATCGTCTCTGCTCTGCATTTTACACTGTAGCATCTGGATCACATCAATGTCAACCGAGATAACGACAATATAAAGGCTCTCTAATGCTTTTATTTTGCCACAGCAGTGAACAAAGCGAGAGCTGTAAAAGCTGTAAAGTGAGCTGCCATTTCACCTTTAGTCATTTTCTTTATTTAGACAGCAGGGAAGCGGAGACAGAAGATAAATCTCTTTGTTTGGACACATCTTGTGTCTTCCTACTTTAACTCTACTTTTTCTCTGATGATTTTTTCATCTGTGTCCTGTCGTAGCTCCACCAATGAGGTGAAGAACCTGATGCAGTCGCTGCCAAGGACCAGCGAGCCCAGAGAGATGCTGTTTGAGGATCGGACTCGGGCCCACGCTGATCACATCGGTCAGGGCTTTGAACGTCAAACCACAGCAGCCGTGGGGGTGCTGAAAGCTGTGCAGTCTGGAGATAGGTAGGAAGTGAGGCGGCGTATAATGTGTTTAACAGCAACACACAGACAGATGTCATGTAATCGTGCTAACTCTGTCCTGCCTCCTTTTCAGCTCGGAGCCTCCTCGTGTTACCAAAGATGTTGTGTGTTTCCACGCTGGTGATTTTCCTCATGTAGTTCAGAGGCTGCAGTTGGATCTACACGAACCTCCGCTGTCTCAGGTTTGAATAAACATTTGGCATAAAAATAAGCACAGCTCACATTAGATTTACTTCAGTGAAGTCATTCTCATCATGATGGAGTGATTTGTCACTCTTACCATAATATTACTCATATTATCAAACACTGGATAGGGTGAGACCAAGTAAATTAGCAAGTGTTATAACCGTCACAACAAGAACACTTAAGATAATCTGATGTAGGATGCTGCCACCTGGTGGCCAAAGACAAAGCCGTATAAAAAAAGTCTGAACGAAAGACTATAATGACCTCACTAAAAGACTTAACATTTTTTAAGTAAAGTTTGCTTTATTCAACCAGAGTAATCTACTCAGTTTCAGTACTGCTTTCCTGAAAGTCTTGATACATATGTAAAAAACAAAATATAGGAATAAGATGAAACAACCAATGCAGTCTGTTGATCAAGTGCTCGAGTCCAGCTGATTCCAAATAATGACAATAATGCTGCTACAATAGAAGTATTGTAGAATTCTTTCCTTTGCAGCTTTTTTGGCTGCAGGGATGTAAGTCTCATTGCTTCAGAGTATAATACAAAAGAGATGTTTCATCCATTTTTTTAAATAACACCCATACTATTCTCTTCTCTTCCTCGGTACTTTAAGTATTCAGTGCAGGTGATCACTGGTGGCAAAGAAAAATACAAAAATGAATGTACACACACCCAGACAGTTCACTTCCCTCCTTTTTTATTCGACTGATTTGCTCAAGCTGTGAAGTTCTTCTCTGTTGAGTTATAGAGACTCTGTGGAGACTTTAGCAGGACAGAATTAGCCTCAGAGCCGCTGCAGCTGTCCTGGAAAAGATCAAAAGACATTTCCTTTGCAGTTCAGGTTACAAAATGTTACCCTTTGCAAAAAGATCTTTTTTTTCTTTGCTATTCTAACTTCTCTGCCCTACACAATTATTAGTATTTATATTAGATACTACTGAATGTTTTTCCAGAAATATTATGACTTTCTGCATTTCATATTGTGTCTTTTCACAATTAGCCAAAGCTTTTAAAAAGCTAGAATAAATTGCATGTCAGAGTAGAGCTTTTTGAGTTTTAGCTAAGAATTTAAGACTTAAAGTGTTCTTCAAATATGTGTTTACTGCACTGAAAGTTAAGATTAACATTAGTGTGATAAGATTGTTTTACTTTATTCCTTCCATCTGAACCTTCTCCCCCCTCTCTCTTCACAGTGTGTGCAGTGGGTTGATGATGCCAAACTAAACCAGCTGCGTCGCGAGGGCATCCGCTACGCTCGCATCCGCCTCTGCCACGATGACATCTACTTTATCCCGCGTAATGTGGTCCACCAGTTCAAGACCGTGTCCTCCGTCTGCAGCCTGGCATGGCACGTCCGCTTAAAACAATACCACCAAGGAGAGGGAGAGGGGGAGGAAGAGGAGGAGGAAGTGAAGGAAGAGGAAGAGGAGGAGCAGGTGGAGTTAAAGGAGAAGGAAACAATGAAGAAAAAAGAGGAGGAGGGAAAGAGAGAAAAGAAGGGTGAGAAAGGAGTAAAGGAGAGGATAAAGGAGGAGAACGAGGAGGTTGATGTGGCAGGAAACAGGACGTTGCAGGCGAACAAACAGGTAGAACAACATCCACCTCTCCCGTCTCAGCCTGCTCCCTCAGTGGATGTGAAAGTGAGCTGTACTTTAGACAAAGAGAAGGAAACAGAGAGGGTGAAAGAAGGAGGAAAACCAGAACAGCAGGTTTTATCTCCTGTTAAAGTAAAAGCAGAACTTCCAGCGTCTCCCCACTGCAAGAATAAATTCCCATCACCTCTCTCTCCAGCCTCTCATCCTCCTCATCAGGACGCAAAACCCAAAGCAGCATCATCAAAGCACCTTCATCATCACCACCATCACTCTGACAGCAAAACGTCTTCCAGTACAAGTTCCTCCTCTTCAACTCCTAAATCACCCGTCTCCAAGTCTTCCTCTTCTTCGACACCTTCAGCTGTTAGCTCCTCTTCTGCTGCTCCCAGTCCATCTTCTACCTCTTTGCCGTCTCCTGTTCTGTCTTCATCTTCCTCTGTCTCCAACGTTGCAATATCATCCGTGTCCAGTCCCAAACCTACAACGGACCCTTTGCATTTGTCCTCACTCCCTCCTCCTCCTCCTCCGGCTGTGTCTTCGACATCCCAGCTGCCTTCCTCCTGTAAGTCAGACCAACTGAAGGATAAAGACTCACGTCACCCGAAGACAGATGTCCCCTTAGACACAAACACACGGACACAATCAGAAGTGCGGGAGTCACACAGGCCACCTGCTTCGGATGTACAAACACACACCTCTACAAGCTCACAAGCTGACACACGGACACACTCGTTGGCTAGAACACCAACAGACTCGCGGACACATACCTTTCAAGAGAAATGGACTCGCGATGTGGACTCCAGGTTGTCTGCTGATCCTCAGATACATCCGCCACAGGACGCCGGGAGGCAAGGGATTTACATGCAGCAATACACACCTCAGCATCTCCCACCTCCTCCTCACCTCCCTCACATGCTTCCACCGTCTTTCTCCCCTCTCCTACCACACTCCCATCTCCCACACAGGCCCCCAACCTTCCCCCCAAGCCCCTCCCTCCCCGCACAGGCCCAATCTTTGAACTCTTTCCTCGGTCAGAAAGCGGCACCCCACTCGCTTCACATGAGCCAGCTTCACCTGCATTCGCCACACCAACCAAACATCACCGCGCAGTCTCAGCCGTATTACCAGCCTCCCCTCATTCCCTGCCCGTCTCAGTCAAACGCTCCCCCCAGCAGCTCCCAGTCTCTCCCCCCTCACCTGTCTCACCATCACCAGTACATGGCCCCGCATGCCAAAACCTTCTTCCCACCTCAGCATCCCCACTTCCCTTCTCACCACTTCCTCCCACATCAGTCTTTCCTCTCTCAGCCGCCCGGCCCGTACCCGCTCCAACCGCAATACCAAACCTCAGCTCCACCTTTCCCCCATCCCCCACCCCCTCCCTCCTCCTCACCGCCTCCTCCTCCTCCCTCCCTACCACCTCCTCCTCCCCCTCAGCCTTCCCCTTCTGTCCTCTCCCCTCCCCCAAAGCATGAAGAGGAGCAGAAACAGGTTTTATAGTAGTTTTTGTACATAAGGATACTGTTTTTAAACGATCGTACATGTACAAGGTTTTATTTTTGGTCCTGTCGTTGTAAAACAATGTAAAAACAAAAAATAAGAAGAATGACGGTGGAGTTTATCGGTTTGAACACAGTAGTTTATAAAGCAGAGCTGGACTTTTTTTACTCCAGACCTCTTGACTTGACTGATTTAGATTGTACTGATGCTTTGGTTGTGCTTGGTTTCAAAAATATTGAAAGTTCATTACATTTATTAGTAGTTTTTTTCTTCCAATTTTTCCTTGAAGGAAGTAATTCAGGCTCAAGGTTTCAAATGAGCCCTATAGTCTGACGAAACTGCTGTCTTTCTGCGTTTTTTGAAGTGAGCATAACCCTCAAATATCAGAATATCTGTTAGCCATCAGAGGTAGGAAGGAAGAAGAAGTTTCTGCAGATTTTGTGTCACATATTTATACGAAAAAAAGGTCTTGATGATAACCTTTTTTTGAACTTGCAGCTAATGCTTCCATTTTTGTGGCTTTTTTCTAGTGTATACTTTGTGCCCAAGACTGTTTCTGGAATATGAAATGGGTCAAATTGTGATATTATACAATACAATATGTATTAGTTTAATATTGCTACAATTTCTCCTCTATATTGTATGGATACATCTTGATCAATATAGTGTATCACAGTACTTTTCGCTCTTATTGTATTTTGAGCAATAATGCTCTGCAATACTCTGCTGAATTTAAATTTAAATGCCTTTCCCCATCATTGATATGGTGACTAAAACGATCAGTATTTTTATTCAGATTTTAAAGCTATTGATTAAAAGCTAGTACTATTGTCAGTACTACATGTCCTGTTGATTCACGTTTGCTAAGGAGTGCTTAAACGTCATTAACATGTATTTAAAATGATTTTTTTTTAATCAGGTCCAGTGTTTTAAATATTATTGCAGTTTTTAGTGCCACTAAACAAGGAAACTCTGTGTTAATTTTGAGTCAGTATGGTAAGGTACACAGTGAAGTGAAAAAAAGTCAGAAGAAAAGTGGGACATTTTTGGAAATGTGGTCTCTTTTCGGTCTTGCAGACAGTTAAATGCGGAGATTGTTAAGACTCTCAAGTTCTCACGATTAATGCTAAGCTGAAGCCAGCTTAGCTTAGCATAAAGCCTGGAAACACTGAACTATTGTCATCTTCATGAGCAGATAGACAACCCAGCAGAAATACCAAGAAGTTACCGCTGCTGGCCAAGAAATAGTCTGGCACTTGAGCCCCTGAAAATCCATAATGGGTCGGGTTTTTATAGACTCAACAAACAAGATATTACATGTTAATCAGTGAGTTTTAGAGGTGTTAGCTGCCAGACAAGCTGTTTATCTGTATTGAGTATTTGTGCTAAGCTAAGCTAACCTGCTGACAAAGGCTTCATATTTACCATACAGACATTAGAACACTATTGGTAAGCGTTTTCCAAAAATGTCTAATTATTCCGTTAAATCATTGTAATTTGTCCTGGACCTGTAGCCCTCAACACCTTTGGCAGAGCTCTTAGAGTAACTTTTCTGTTTTGCAGTATTTCTTGGATGTGAACCAGGATCTCCTAATTTTGGAAACTGAACCCAGAAAGAATTTCGATTTAGCCAAGGCTGCTTTACAGATGGGCCTTCAGAGTCTCAGGAAAAAAATAACATTCAGGACACATTCGCAAATACATTGGTCTTCTTTCAAACCTTCAGTCATATTTCAGATTTTTTGGTAATTGTTCAGGGTTATTGAAATATTCTTCAATCTGCAGCATTGTATATTAAAGCTCCGCAGCTACCTTTAGAGCTTGCCATGAATTAACTTTAGATCTCAGCATCTGGATAAGAATAACAGACTGAACAGAGCAATATTAAAGCAGTAGGCCAGGACTTACCAAATGTGACTTTCCAGGACTTTATGACATGGATTTATCAACTGTGGTTTGAATACAGTTCTTCCAGGACTATTACGTTAACATTTCAGGCCTCAGCACTTCTGTAATACAAGTGTTTTTTATTATTTATGGACATGTACTGACAAACAGAAGGTACTCTGTCAAGAGTTCATTCAAAAAGCACTATTTATCTATTTACCTGAAGTCCAGTTGCTCTCCAGTGTGGAGCATCCTGTCTGTTTTTTTAAAATGTTTTATTTATCAACCAGGGACTGATGTGACCTCTTGTGTTTTAAAAGTACAATAAATTATTTGCTATGAAGAATTTATGTTTCTCCAAATGGTGAATATCTGGTTTTAGAGTCAAACTCTTCTCAAAGCTTGTCCCACTGTTGTGGAACTCTGGTGTTAAGAAGAAACTCTTGGTTTTAATATGAATATTGGAGTACAGCCCACTTGCTAATGTAGCCCACAAAGTTTCCCCAGTGCCTGTACTTAACTGTGAACTACTAAATGGTCCAGAGCCATGTAGGGAATGAGTTCTGTCCTTGCATTTTTAAATTTTTATTGGAAGAAGAGAGCAAAGCCTTAAATTTGGTATGTAAAGCTGCTGAAAACTTTCCAGATATCTGTGGTGTAAGTTAAGATGAGTGAGGCAAACTTTGTGGCTCAGTGGGACGATGTCCCTAAAAGGAGGGTTGTGCTTTTCATGATCAGTCTCACAGCCAGCTTGGAAAATTTTTGAAAATTAAACTTCAAACCTTCAGCTCTCTTCAGGACTTCATTTCAGAGACAGAACTCTTTACTTTGTGGCTTTGAGGAGAGAGTGAGGTGATAATTTAGTACTTGATGCCAGCTGCAAGGCACTCTGCAGCTCTTTTTATGCTTTTGGGTTTCAGATGTTACAAAAAAAATCTGACAGGAACTTATATATTTTTTGTACAAAAGTGACAAAATTATGGTTGAAAACAAAACTAGTCTTTAGGGGCTAGTGTTGTTTTCACAGAATTTATTTATCTCAAGGTTTTTTGGTTTTGTTTTCTATTTTTGTTTCTGTGATTTTTAACTGTCAGCACTGTAGTGTACATAAGTTTTGTAAAGAGAAAAAAACTTGTAGTGTGGTTTCTACTTTAAATATGAGCCTAACTAATAAAAGGTTCAGTGTATGGAAAATGATGGAGTAAGAGTGAATGTTTCTCAGTGTGGTCAAATAATTGCGTATACACTTTGACGAACTTCAAAAATTTCTCATTTGTCTGTAAAACGTTACGTCAATTGAAGATATTGGGAAATATCTGATGTTTAAAGATGCTCTGTGAAGTTATTGACCACTAGTAGTGCTGTGGAGCAATTTGGTATTTATAAGTTTTGTTTGTGAGCACCCTTGTAGTGCATTACAAGCCCTAGAATCAGTTTCATGTTGTTCTGCTTATCAACAGTTGATGGCAACAGTGTGCCAAAATTAAACGATTCAAAAAATGCAGCTAAGGAGAGGGCTGCTAGCAAGCATGTGACTAAAGAATGCAGCCTTTTAAATTTAAAAATCAACTTGGCACTTGTTTTTTGAGCAAGAAAATTACAGATTTCTTTCTTCTACGGATTTGCTGGACTCCAAATCACACAGTGTTTTGGTGAGAAACACTTAATGTAAACATAACTTTTGTTTGTTGAAAGTAAAACTACACAGGAAAGCATTAAGCATAACAGATTTTGGCCAACTTGGGGCGGTAAAACAAACTGTGAGTACAACACTGACATTACAAACATCGTACATATGCACAATTGTTAGATTTTGGCGTAATTAAAAACTTGTGTTTTTAATGGCTCTTTGGACTAAAAACATCTGCCTGCTGCAGCCAAAAAGACGCTCTGAAAGATGCTGTAAGGCTGCCGAGCTGAGAGGAAAACTGCACAATCAACTCTTGGTTGAATCATGAAAATAAGGAACCTCTTTCAAATACAAGCTGTCATGTGATCTGTTGTTGATTTAAATGTCTTTTTTACAGCTGCTTTGTTAAAGTTTAAGATTTATGGAATGTTATTACAAGAAGATCCTGGCAACTGCAAATGTGGCTGATTTAAGACCAGAGAGACTATACCTCCACCTTTGTCTAATGTATACCTGCCTTTGTTTTCTCTCTCTGTATTGCTCTTATGCAAGCCACCCACTCACTGCAGTCTGCAGCAATGAGCTCAGCAGTTTTACCAGGCGAGATTTGAGCAGACACCACAATGCAGTAGCCCCATAATTCAGGGCTGGTGTTTGTCAGGTCAAATACACTTCATAACAGCCCTTTTCCTCTCGTTTCATCGCTTCATGCACTCTCACACAGAGCAGGAATGCCAGAGGATCTCAGCTGACCTTTACAATAAGTGGGAGTGAGGCAGGAAGTTGGAACGGAGTCAAAGAAAGGGTTTTGAAGGGAATGTGCAAGGGAAAAAAGACTCACTGAACCACGTGAGTGTTTTCATACAGACAGCACAGTATTTTAGCACACACCACTCACTCACTCACTCCTGGAGGTTGAAACACAAAGGTTCAAATAGTACAGAAACATCATTAGTTTAATTGTGAAATTAATGTGTTTACTTTTTTTCCCCCTAGAACACTGGACAGATTATCACCGGAATATTACCAGTGGTGGAAAAAAGTACCAATAAAGTAGCGTAAAAAACATTCAAATAAAGAAGTACTATCAGCAAAATGTCCTTTAAAATGGTGAAGATAAAAGCACTTTATCTCAACCAGTTATTAAAATGAAATTGTGAGAAACTTAAAGAGGAAACATCTTTAGTGAAACTGTTAACAACTCATTTACATCTGAAAGATGACAAGGAACTCCAACTAGACACTGCTCTACTGTAAGAAGTCACAAGATAAAAACTGTTGTCAACTTTTAAATTAGTGTTTTGAAATGCACTGTATTTGATATGTTTTGTTTTTTTTTTTAATCTAAAATCTTGATCTACAAAGCAGCCATTAACTATAACTGTCACAGTAGTGGAGTCTAAGTAGAAGAAAAAGTATTTTCCCTCACCACTGCGCATTATTAGATTTCATAGTTAATTTACAACAAAAGCGTGCTCGCATGTGTTTAGGAATTGCAAGCATGTCTTGATTACACGTTCACTACACATAGCACGCTGCCTCTTCTCCTATTTCTGCAGCAAAATTTATTTATCCACCCTGTTTCTGCAAACCCGTGCACAGTATCAGACTCTGTCTCTCTGATGGTGACCAGTGTTAAATGTGTGGTGGTCTGACGCAAGTTGTCTGCACTGTTGAAACTGGCCTCAAGCAACTTGTCTGTCCATCTCTGCTTTAATAAACCATTGCTCTCCACTTTCAGTTCCTCTAGTGCAGACAGTGGCCGGACATTCGGCGCTCTGTTGACACAAAGATTGCAAACTGGAAACATTGATGTCATTCAGTTAAATATGTGAACATTAAATTTCTGTAAAGTTATTTTCGATAAAAAGGGTACAATATTTTTAGATTAACATTGAAAGAAAGGACAAATGCCTCAGTGTCAGTATGATGAGAGGCTGAAGTTTCCTGTACAGAGCAGACACACACACACACACACACACATTGCTGATTGCACTGTAGTTGCTTCATAGTTCATTTCAGGTCACGTCTTTGCAGGACTTTCCCACTCACCACAATACTTTGTTTTGTATTTGTCTGTAACCAATGTGATCCCTCTGTGCACGCAAACGTTTTGACTGTGAATGTGTATCATTATCACCACCAACTGAAGTACTATTTTAGTATGAGTACAACCAATGTCAATGTACAGAGAGCCATTTATTTTTTTAAAGACATGCATTAATTATGAAATACTTTTATTCCCAAAACACTTATTCTGTCTCATTTCTACACAGTGCAAAATAATGCGATGGATGTATTTAAAATGCTAATAATCAAATGGCACAAAACAAATGTCAGTCATGCACAGTGTCAGCTGTACCATAAGGTTGGAATATTAAACAATGCTGAACTAGAAACTGCAGTTAAAGTAATAAGAACAGCTCCATCTCAGTTTAATCCCCAATAAAAAAATGTTTAGGTTTATCTAAACGTTGATCACTTTGGTCATCAAGTATGATACATGTGAAGGGTTTGTTCCTGGTGACCTTAGACCTTTGTACCTAATGGCAGCTTGCTTGATTTTCACGGGGCACATGATTATTTACATGGTACAAAAGAGGCTTTGTATGGAGCAGAGGAGGTAGCATGTGGTAAAATGAACATCACAAGTGGTTCCAGGATGCTTTTATGTCCCTAACCAATTCTTCAATTTTCCAAGTCATCAACTCCATGTGCTTGCAGCCAAAACCAAGCTGTTGTCATAAACACCCATAAAGTTAATTTATAACTTGCAAAATAATATTTAACCAGCTACTCTCCACAGCTAAGGAACGAAAGAAAGTGCCACACCATATAAAGCATAACTAAGAAAAAATGTACACTCCTTAATTCTGGTACCAAGACTGATAGTTGATGTTATGCATCATAAATAAAGCAAATAAAAGCTTAAAATACCATTTAGTTTCTCCAGTTTTTAGGAAAGCAGCTCTGCAAGTAATATACACTTTGAAAATAAACTGAAAAACAATACTGAGCATGTTGAGTTCAAAAGCAAACATTAAAGGAGGACATTAATGTTTCTTCCAGTGTAGGTTTCACAGTAGTCTCATATAGTTGATTCCCTTGTGGCATTTTTTTTTGTCTTTGTAGAAAAAATATAGCCATTTTCAGCTATATTGATCATATTAAATGAAGGGATGATGACAAATTTGATAGCAGCTCTTCAGGTTGCACAGACAGCTGAGTCCATACCCTGTTAAAGCCCTTAAAGCATCTCCAACTAAGGTCTGATCATACTATGGTTTTTATTTTTACAGAAAGTCTCTTATTTTGAATACTAATGACAGAGGTGATGATAGGTTTCCTACTTGATCTTCAGTCTTCCCCGGAAACATAATCAGGTAAAAAAAAAAAGCAAGTCATAGTTCAATAAACACAATTCTAGACGTTCAATTCCTCTTAGGCCTCTCTTCTCTCAGGGAAGATATTCAACCCTAGCTCCACCAGAGCTCCCAGTAACATGGTCCACAGCGGTATGCAAACAAACGTCAGCTTTACATCCGCCAGCTTCTCCAGTTTGGCACACAGCGTGAGGCAGAAGCCCAGTTTAAGCAGCATGGCTGTCAGGTACCAGGCACGCAGACGCAGGTCTGGGGAGCCATTGCGTGGGTCATAACCTGGTTTGCAACGGCCTGCCATCTTGATGGCAAGCATTAGGATGAGGATGCCATCAAAAACCCAGACTGGGAGGAAGATGAGGAACCAGTTCCACTGCACCTAGGAGAAAGAGAGGGAGAAGATTATGGTAGTTACTTATTTGGGGCTTTTTTTTTAATCAGGCATGTTTGCTCGTATGATGGGTTATTTTCTAGCTTGGGTGAAAAGATAATGCTGAACTTGAGAGTAAAATTTGATTACAGTCAGGACATTTATGTTTTAGTACTAGGATATTTTGACTCTACCTTCCCGTCCAGTTTGAGTACCAGCATGATGAGGAAGACTAGGGTGAAGACCCAGGTCAACAAAACCCTTTGAGCCAGAGACATCTCACTGATTAAAGGCGGATCAGAGACAGAAAGCAAGCGAATGGACGCTGAAACGAAGAAATGGAGGAGAAAAGAAACAATTAGAATAAGAACCATGGTGACTGCTTGTTTTATTTAATATTTTGACGAGATAATTGACATATAGGAATAGACTGCAACGCTAAAATATAGCTGTTGAAGGCAGTCTTAAACGTGGCGATGTTATTATACCAAAAACATACAACTTACTCAAGACCGTGTTAATTTCTTTATTCTTTTATTGTCGATTATGATCTGATGTTACAATGACAGCTAATGTAATGTTATCATTAGCTCTGGAACGCAATAGCATTTAGCTAACCGGTTGGTATTTTATTGAAGATACACTCGACTTACTTTACTTTATTTCTAGATCGGAGTCCTGCATGATCGTCTCCCTTTATGGCGTACATCGAAACTCAAAAGGTTCACTTTAATATTTCACATAATTATAAACAGACGTGTGGGTTTCCGTTATCGATAGACGGAGGGATTTATGGTCCGTTATCTTTATTTGTCCCGCCCATCCTGAGTTCCTATTGGTCTTTCCTTCCCACGTCACGTTTGCTTAAAGTCAATTATTTTGGTCTAACCGTAATTTTTTGTAAAAGCGCAACCTTGTTGTATGTTTTTCCTGTAGTGAGTCTGTATGCCCACTAGAGGTGAGTAAAGTTCTTTTATTCTCCCAGATCGTCGCGTTTACGTGCGTTTTATAGTGTTATAACATAAAACTGCGATATTGTGTTAAGTTATGATTTGCTTTTCGATTAATTTTTTATACGTAATACGTTAGTCTGCTCTTCTTTCCGTTTCTCTGTACCAACCGTCGTTAACGTTAATAGGCTCAAAATACAATGGCGCGTGTATACTGTGGTTTACGGTAATGAGCTGAAGTTGTATTTTTACAGTGAGAGACCAGAAAGGGAAAAGCTACTGCTTCAAACATTGGTGAGCAGACACTCAGCATCTCTTCGAGACAGTGTACAAGGTTGGCTGGCACAGTGCAACATAAATCCCACTTTGAAAGCACGGTTCTGGTCTGCGTGCGGGTTTCGGGGCAACCGTCGCTGTCAAGGAGGTAAGACCGAGAGGCTGCATGGTTTATTTGGACAGCAATTAGGATTTCAGCATTAGGGTCAGCTGTGTGGGCTCTTTGTGCCTGCCGGTAGCTTAGCTAACTATGTAGCATGATATGAGCTAGCAGCAGCAGCAGGAGGAGGATAGACTGTGTGAAATGAACCATGAAGAGTGTCTGAAAACACCGTGGCTCCATCTACGTGGAGGCTAGCTACAAGATTAGCTGCCTTTCAAATGATTTTGAGCGCCGCACAGGTCATGTCCTTCTATGGAGGCAAAACACTTCACTGTAACGTTTACTATATGAGATTTTACTATAGTGAGCTTCACGACCGTAACGTTACTGACTCACTTGACACCAGCTAATGTGCTTTAAACCATTATATTTCACCTTGTCTTACCATACTCTACTTCTCCCTTCTACAATTGTTTTTGGTATACTCAAAACAGTTAATCCCTCCACTTAAATACTACAAGGGCTTCAACTAATCATTATTTCCATAACAGTGTCTCCCACAGTTTTAAAGTGAGGGTGAGCAAATTCTTCATAAAATCATAACAATTGATGTAATTTTTAAAACATAAAAAATATTAGGCTACAAGGAAAGGTCCACTGGTGCCATTTCACGAAGTAGATTGTGATTTTGACTTTTGTTTAACCTGTCATGTACTCACTAAATTGATCATCAGACAAGGCTCAGGCTGAAACTATTTCCTGAGGTTCACCTAGGTGATCCTCAGAGGTGGCTATTCATAGACTATAAAAAACACTGCATGTCTGGAAGATTACTTTTGCCTACTAGATTTTTAACAGACCTGTGTCAGAATCTGGATTGGTTGCCACCTTGTCTTCACAGTTTCCTGGTTGAAAGCCTGCATTATTAACCAATCTGCAGACAAATTATTTACAACATTTTTTTTCATTTCATCTTTAGGAAATGAAAAAAGGCAATGGTTTACATTAATTGCTTGTTTTGTGCAATTTCACTCTAAATCCCAAAGTTTGAAATCAGATAGGATTAGGAAAGCCAACAAGACTTGGCATCAGGGACTGGATGTGGTGAAGTTTTGGCATTTTTGCTATTAAAGTTACCTTTTATTGAAATAGCTGATGGTTGACTAATCTCAACTTTGTTCCAAAAAATTGTACTTGTGTCACTCTAACTCTACTGCACTCTGTGCTCTGGTCTTAACTTCTCTCTCTGAATATAAGTTAGTTTCTCATTCTGATGTGTTCCATTCTACCATCAGTGCAGATTTTCTTACTGACCTTGTGTGTCAGATGTAGAAAGGCCTCAGCAGGCAGTCAGGTTCACTGTCTGATT
>JAPZDZ010000015.1:9440922-9454637 GCA_029783805.1 Acanthurus tennentii
CAGTGCAGATTTTCTTACTGACCTTGTGTGTCAGATGTAGAAAGGCCTCAGCAGGCAGTCAGGTTCACTGTCTGATTATCCAACATGGTGTGCCAGACTGTCTGTTTCAGCATCTGACCAAGCTGTCATCACTCACCCAGATTTTCCACTGCAGTTATAATGTGACCCCTACACTAACCTTCCTCACCACTGTATGAATTCATAACATCACATACAGCAAGGACGGCCAAATGAAGCTTTTTTTCTTTTATATGCCTTCCAGCCAGGGACAACCATGGCTGGAGGCTCTATGTTTTTAGGGTTTCTGTCTCCATTTGTCCCGTTCTCTTGATCATAATATCTGAGGAAGGCCTTGACGGAATTTGATTATATCTTGCATAGACATCCACTTGCACTAAAGGATAAAATCAATTAAATATAATGGTCAAAGTTCAAGGTCACTGTGGCTTCAGACAGCCGAGCCCCATCTCCACTGCACTGTCAGCATAGGAGAGAGGTGTGGCTGCATCAATAATAATTCTGCTACAGGGGAAAAATTGCTGTGGCTTCTTTTTTTTGTTGTTTTTTATAAACTAATCACAGCCATCTTGAGCAGTGCTAAGCACAGGATGTAGGGATGGGGTTTGTGAAGACGGTAACATGCAGATAGCAGAAGGGGAGGAAATGAAAATGATGCCAAATGGCAGGCTTATATCCACCATCTACTTCTGATGAGTCAGACTGATGTCACAGTTAATTCAAAAAAACACATTTTGGCGACAACACAAGAATTCATACACCAATTAAAATTTCACACAAATGTCTACTGATGAAGTGATGGCATTTTTAATATCCAAAAGGTCAAAGTTCAACCTCACTGTGACATAATGTTCTGCCAAAATCCTTTCCTGGCCATTGCTCAACTCAGGAACAGAAGGGGAGATTGTAAACATGTCTCACAGTGGGTCAGATACTGGATTGGTGACAGTATTCTTGAGTGCCCACCCTTGAAAACGGTCATTGTAGATCTTTTCTGTCGGACTGAAGATGTGTTAGAAGAATCCATGTTTCCATCCATATTTGAAGCGTTGTTGTCCACAATAAGCTCACTGGTTTTGCTGACATTAAGCTTCAGGTGATCATTATTGCACCATGTGACAAAGCTCTCTATCCGTCTCTGCGCTCGTCTGTGGGAATAGTTTCCAAGAAAAAACAGCATGTTTCTCAATGGAAAGTTATCACTGGAATCACATGTCAATATAATGATAACTTTCATTTCACCAGAAAACACATTACTAATATGTATGGTTAAATTCATTTAAATTTTTCTTTATGTGTGTCCACAAATGTAACCCTAGCCCTGACAAGCAGAATATATCATCCAGTGTTTGAGTAATAAGTTCCATTATAAAACAATGACACTGCCGTGTGAGTGCTATTGTCTACAGCTGAAGCAGTAAGACATGACTGTGTTTGGCCTCCAGCCGATAATTTGTTTGTTACACCTGCAGGCAGTCAGGTATGCAGTCAGACATGTATTGCAGCTCTGCATAACCTTGAATTCAGTATTTTAAGATTTCAAGAAGCCCTTAACCATTTCTAAAAACATCAAACTCTTGGAATTTCACTGCTGTGCAACGATGAAACACACCTCTAATTTGATTTAGACTGTTTGCTTTAAGAATCAGTTCACATGACATCCACATTTTTTACCTCTCAGGCAACTTAGTTATGCTTTTTATTCAGGGAAACTTCTCTCACATGCCACAGTGGTTTACTGCCGTGTTGGAAACTTAAGGCTGACATTTCAGTTTAAGTCATCTTTTATAGAAACAAGCAAACATACACTGGCTGTGAGATAGTTTTTGTTCTGTCTAGTATATAAAGTCCTGAGGTGCCCTTGAGCAAGGCACTTTAATGTAGTGCAGCAGCATGCAGCAGGAAACTGTGGTTGCAAAAGCACCCAGCAAAAGTCTGCAAACAGTTATTGTGTTTGTTACCTGTTGACAGATGGGAAGATTAGCCATGAAATCACTGTTGCTGCGTCTTGCACAGTGACGAGAAGGGTTGATGTGTTAAACCCAGCTGGCTCCCTCTGAATCACTCACTTGCTGCATACACACATTGTGTATGAGATGCAAGAGTGTGTGCCCTTTGAAGATGTCGTTTGATTGATCGTTAGTTAGGCCAGCAGCACTTGTCAGTCAAGGCGGTCGTGCAGCAATTCTGCACCGTTCACGAACCGGAGGTCAGTCAGTGCAGCGCTGTGCGAGTGCGTTTGTGTTTTTATTTGCATATGGTACATGCATTTACACAATGTGGATTGTTGTGGTTGAGCGACTGCCTGATTGAGTGTCTCAGTGTGTGTAATTGTAGCATCCCCAGACCATGACTGCTGTCTATTGTCTGACCAGCCTTTTCCTTTGTTTTACTATGTGTCGTTAATCATTTATTCTCTCCGTCTCTTCTCTCTTCTACCTATTGTTTCTATCTCCCATGCTGTCTGTCTATCTGAGGAGCACTGGGAAGATACCTTGTGTATTGTTCAGCTGGAATCTGCCTGCAGAGCCGGTTACATCATCAGCTGCAATGTAGTTACATCACACCGCCGTATTATTTTATGTCAGAGCTGCAGAATGGCCTGCAGGCCAGTCATATAATTCATAGCAATATAGCTGTTGCAGTATTGAGCGCAAGCAGAAAGGTCAAGTGGCTTTGCAGCAGCTGAAGAAGTGCCACATTACGATCTCAGCTGTACTTGGGTAGAATGACAGATTGTGTTAATGATAAATTGGAAAGTGCCATTTAAGGCTGATCCATTGCTGCTGAGGTTAAGTCCATAAAACCAGGTGCTACTGTCAGGATGGAAGGTGTATTTTAAATCTGGACCAAGTATTGCTGTCTGTTATATGTAGAAATGCATCAGTTTGGTTTGGTGAAGCAAATACCAAGAGTCTGTATTATCATACTGATATAGAGCTTTTTAAAATAATACATTATGATGTTTCATGGTAGGAAATAAGCACAAATGTGAGTAATGAAATGAATGGCTCCTGGTATTGTGCATGTTGTCTTACCGCCACGGCTCACTGCAGCACATGAATAGAACAGGGTAAATTTTCATGTTATCAGTAACACCTGTGCTTTTCCAGATATGAATGCTGTGAGAAAAGCCCTATCTGTACACATGTTATTGGGCCTACTGCAGGTACGGACGCAAACACAAATCAAGCTTTTAGACTTGAATCTTGTAAAAGAGGGGTTTAAACAAATTTTATAGTAAGTTAGCAGGAGCATGATAAGGTGTCAGTCAATCAGTCTGCAAGGCCACACTCCTGAGAGGAGGTCTAATAAGCCATGACAGGTGTGTGGAGCCTTTACAGTAATCTTAGGCTGATTTAGATTTTTTATGTAGTTTTTACCCCTATCAAGACCATGATAAATGTTAATTCCCTCAAATGAAATTTCAGCATGTTTTTTTGTCATGTTAAAAAATTCCATTTAACATGACAAGACTGTATCACTATCTATTTCTGATTTTCTTTAAAAAAAAGCGTTATATCATGATGGTTTTTATATTAATATTCCATTACACTTTTGAACTTTCCATTGCTCTCCTGGGTGCAGTCTGAAACTAGAGTTCCAGTCAGTAGTCTTTTGAAGTTCTATGAATTTCCAACATACTACTCTTTGCATATTTTACCATATTTCTATAACTGCAACTTTTGTCAGCAGGGATGTTGGATTCAGGGAAATCGACAGAAAATCTCCCGCAGCCTCACATCTGGGCCTGATTGCACTTGTGGTTATTCAATGAGTAGCTTTCGCCTTCTTCAACTGACTTTCGGATGTCATGGCATGGATTCTTGTGACACTAGTCATCCTTTAACTTGGCTAACAGGGTTTCAGTTTGTTTGTAAGTCCATCCATCAGCTGTCACTTTGATTTGTCGTTGACTTTTTTCAACTGCAAAGAAAAACGTGGCCTTCATGTGATTTGCTCACTGCAGGGCTAATCATTTAGCTTCAGAGGTGGAACCTAGTCCTGCATCTCTCTGAGGGCTGATTTTTACTGCCTTAGGAGGATGCATTTAAATGGAAATGTTGTTTTGTTAACTCTGAAATCATCCGTGCGTAACACGTTAATGTGACTGAGAGTCATGCTGAGCAGTTTTGCCCTGAAGAATAACAGTGTGACTTTCAGCTACATGTTACCTGCACTGTTAGCAGCTATTATCAGTAATGTCATCATGAATGATTATGGATGATGACAAAGAAGCCATGTTAGGGATGATTACGATGATGAAAGAAGAAGAAGATGATGGTAGGACTCCTGACTTTGAGCAAGAGCAACATACAAGAGCTGCATTGTTGCAGAAAGTTGACTGTAGGGATCTTTTGCGGCCTGATGTTAGTCATTACTGTTTTGGAGAATTTGTACTTTGGAGGTGACCTCAGTGTGTGTGTGAGTGTGTGTGAGGTTTGTGTTTTGAGCTCAGCAAGAGATGCTTTTAAGCCTCTTTGTGCAGCCTCATCATGTGGAAACCAGTCAAAGCCAAAATTACATGAACACATAAAACCCCTTTTCAGTCATGAAATAGATATAGTTATTAGACTTTGACTACAAGATACTGAGACACATACAGTCACACACACATGTACACATACACACACACACACTCTCTGCTGTTGTCACTTTGAATCTCAAATGTGGCCACATAGTCATGACTGTCTCTCTCTCTCTCTTTGCTTTCCAAATGTCCAGCTCCTGTCCTAATTTGGCTGTGAGGACGGACGGAACACCAGTCAGCTGCACGACCTGACCAGAGGTGAGTCCAGTTTGAATGTGTGTGTGCTCATTGTGTGTTTACTAGTTTGCAGCCCCCACCAACTCCATATAGCATGTTTTTGTTTGAGCACTGCATGCTTCAACAACCCCTGCTCTGTTAGTGTGAGGGTGTCAGCTGTCCACACACACACACACACAAACCTACACACACACACACACACACACAAACCTACACACACTCCCACACTCCAGTGACCCTGCTCAGATGGTAACTGTAGTCCATACTTACTCTTCATTATGTCTGAAAGAGAAAGACAGATGGAAAAATAAAAGAATGTGAAAAAATGACATACTTCCTCTCCGAGGAGAGCAAGCAGGGTTTTTTTTAGTGAGAGTGTGTGTTTGTTTCTGTGTGTGTTTGCACGAGTCAGTTTTTTTATTTTGTCTGTGGTTACTGGTTTCCTGTCCATAGCTGCCCACGCATAACAAAGGTTTTTCGTGGTCCTACTACATGTTATTAGTTGGCCAGAAATGTACTGTGTTGTATTTTCACATATTTGACTAAACTGCCTCATTTTACACACAAATATATGATGATTTAACTGTTGAACAGAGTTGAAGCTGCACATAAGCTCAAGCTCAGTTAAGATGATTAACACAGATAAATTGCATTGACATCCCTGGCTTTGGATTTTTCAAACAAGTTACAGCGTAAAAAATCAATGATGCTTAATGCAAATTGCTCCTGATGTTTAAGAATTAAATACCTACTTATACACAGTTATTTTTAACCCAAATTGTTCACCCTGACTTATTCAAGAATGTTTGTATGATGTGATGTTCAATTTTAAAGGCCTCACAACGTCTGTTTACCTGCCTGAGTGATCGCTTTTCTGGTTGACTGGATAAATTTCTCGCCTGTGAAATTTTGGTTTGCTGTCTTGCAGTTTGTGCATTTCTACAGTCTGGTTTCTCTCAAAAGTGGCGTCAAAAACTTGTTATAAATTGTAGTGAGTTTGTTTTAACATTATTTATTATAGACTGTTGTGCGGCATAAAACTTAACAGACACTGTATTAAAGACAATAAAATCAAAAAAGCAAGAAATTGCATTCAAAAGACATTAAAAAAGTCCTGTGGGGGCTGGGCTCTTGTGCATGACGCAGTAAATAAATAACTGTGCGTGTGTGTGTTGTTGCTATTCTCAAGCCCTGTATAGGTCAAGTGTTGTGGCATTTGGCGTCACTTGAGATCATCGGGGATTCACCCTACATGTAGGGGAATATGATCCCCCCACCCACCCCCATTACGATCCCTCCATGTCACACACTTACTCTCAGAATCCCCCCGACACCTTCGACCCTTCATCGTGCATTGGGCAGCGTCATATTTCCCGTAGGCACGCTAACACACACACACACACAAACACACACACACACACGTGCCCCCTCGGCCCAGCTCGGAGATGTAACCTGCGCCCATCATGAAATATAGAGCACCCAGAGAGGGAGGGGGCGGCTCGTGTTACACATCACGAGTTAGCAGACTCTCTTCTCGTGCCCAAAGAAGCATCACACTGATAGAAAACCAGCAGACTTGAAATCATCTCCTCCATTCTTTTCAGTTCCTGCACTCCTCTGTAATTTGTCCATCGAAAAAACCAGCTCTGCGGTCGACTCTGATACAGATCAGTGCCGCAGGAGTTTACAGCAGTATTGCTTCATGCTCCCTTTCCGTCTAAACTCGTCTGACCACCACTGTATGCTTTTTCAGGCAATAATTAGCAGCTTGGTTTTCACATAACACGGATGAAGTGACTTTGTTTCAAAAGTCCTCTTTCAGTCGGCTTTGTTGTGGCTTTCAGTGATGTTTTTACGTTACTTGTGGCTTCACTAGCAGCACTAAAAGTGAACTGTGAGTGAAGGCTTCAACACTGACAGCAAATGAAGCCTGTCATATGAAACCTCCCAACACTCTTAATTTAAAACCTTAATATGACTCTTTTCAAAGTTTGTCCAGCTTGTAAAACCTCTGAAGCTGCTGCAGCGCTTAGGGTTGCACATCACAAGGTTTAGGAAACATACACTGCATCGACAGACCTTAATGTGTTTCTCCTCTTCTCTGCTGAGCTTAAGATACTTTTATAGACATGGTGTCATACTTTTTGTTATAATTAGCCTTTTAAAATACTTTTAACATCAAGCCACTGGAGGTCGATGCTTGAGATCAATTTTCGGTGTTGTGGTCAGCTTGTTTATTATCAAATCAAATCAGAATACAGAAGCAAATCCTCTTATCTAAATCCTTCACAATTCCTTAATAATTCTTTTAAGTTTTAATTTTCCACAGGAAATTGGGCAGTGCAGGTGGTAAACGTCCTCACCTCCTCGTAGGATTCGGATTGGCTCCATCACATCATCATTAATCATTTCACTCCCTGCTCTTTTCCCCACCCCTGTGACACCCTGCTCTGATTAATTATTTTGAAGTAAACATGAGATATGATCAATTGCTCACCTGTTGAGTTGAATAAGTATGTGGCCTTGCTGTGCGATGATCTCAATAAGCCTAGTATTTTGTTTCATAAAAGTGAAATAATTTCTCATAAATATTTCAGATGATATGGGATGCCTTCACTCTGTGGGTAACCCTGTGTAAAAAAACATGTAGAGAGAAAAGTTGACCTAAGTTGTTGTTGTTTTTCCTTTGAGTCAGAGCTCAAAAAAATAAAATAAAATACTGTAACTTTGACCTAAGTGCTAAATGTAACCTGTTATTTGAAACAAATCCCGGCCAATTTTGATGATGTAAGCCATTAAAAATGGAAACCTGCGTGTCTCAAAGAGCATAAAGAGTAGTTATCAAGTGCCACGTTAAAAGATCAGAGGGTGGCAGGTTTCATAACAAATTATAATAATGAAGTGTTATGAGAACCATTATAAAAACATCCTCCTCCCCACACACACACTCACACACACGAGACTTCTCAATACACACCCATCATCCATTAGAAACACTAATAAACACACACAACCTCGTCCTGCCCTCGCTCTCGAACATTCATTAAACTATCATGATTTTAGGTGTGCGCATGTGTGTGTGTATGTTTGATCTGGAAAGTACCAGGGGATTAAGAGTCATTTATTACATGTACACACAAAAAACAGACACACATTTCCATTAAAATGTCGAAAACTACACTAGATTCCTCATTGAGTTTTGTGTGCGATGTTCCGAACATCTTTAAGGATTTCTTTACAGGACTGTGTTTAACAATCAGCGCTGCTATTATGCTGTTACAGTCTGCTGGCTAAAATACTGACTAATATTTACATACCAGGCAACTTTTAGGTCAGTTTAATGCAATTTGTTGAATTGTTGTGGTGAATAGCACAGAAACAAGACTGGGTAAATTTAACGCTCTACCCATCCCATGGGTATTAAAACCATTTGGTCATCAATCACAGTAACTTGTTATTTTGCCCCTGTGTAATGTTTTTGCATGCATTTTTGCAGGGTTATTCATCCGGACCAACTTGAGTTTTTTTCTGTCATATAATGATCATATTTTTAATTGAATCATTATATTCAGAAAGGTTATTTTGACCTTATAACGATATTAGCTTCATGTTTCTCCTTTCAACCAAACATAGTCATTTCTACCCACTGAAATGCCTTAAAATACAGTCTGGCAAAATCATGTTTAACATTTTTGTCATTACTGAAAAAGATAAATATTATTATAGCTTAGCTGCACATTAACGCAGCAGTGATGCTAATCCTAAAACCTATTTATAATATGAAAATACTGATAGGAAATATTTTACTGCGCAGCGTGAACTCAGGTTTTGAATGCATGACTTTAACTTGTAGATATTTTTTTTTACTTCCAGCAACTTTGCAACGGATACTCATTCACATCAACGTTTATACAGCAACTAAAGGACACATATGGCTAATTACACTCAACCATTTCCTGCTTACACAGAGACACTTATGCATACACATTCGTTAATGCACACCCACACACACAATCAGTCACATTCACAAAAAGAGCCCTCTTGTGAACTGTGGCCTACATACTGTAACACACTGTCTTACTTGACCACTCGCTTTCTCTCTCCTTTTGTATATGGGTCAGTTGACAGACCACATTCAGTCATTCAGACTTGGCAATGATGTGTGTGTGTGACTGTTTGTTGTCGGAGTTGTTAAATTCTTTGAGAGCTTTGTAAAAGGGAACATTTGTGAACGAAGCTTGTTGACGCGAGCGTGCTGTTTTCCTGAGTTACTGGCTACGAAAGTGAAATGGAGAAATTACAGTCATTTAAAAAATATGACTTCCGCCCAGAAAAGGAGGCTTAATTCTTGGAGGTTCACAGAGAAATATCGGCCTTTGCTGTTTTTCTTGTCAAGGTCTTTGACTCCTGAGACCAGAACACACATATATTGTCTGTGTGTGTGTGTTTGTGTCTGTTGTCTAGGCTCTGGTCCCTAAATATGCTTGAGCAAACCACGGTGTATTTTGGGAACGGTCTGAATGTGTGGTTTTGGAAAAAAGTATGTAAGGAAAGACGTCTCAGCCTGTTTCTCCTTGTTATGTTTTCCAGCGTAACCCAAAAGTCTACAGCTAATCCTGACTATGAAACCGTATTAGGCAATAGTATGTGTGTGTTTTTGTCTGATAGTGTGTGAATCAGTGCTGGCATCACACTGGGGTATCATAGAGGGAATTTTGAAGCTATTAACAAGGAGGATCTGCCTGTTTTTCTTATCTCTCGATGGGGAGGATTTAAGTCTTAACCCTGGCATATTCTAAGAAGTAAAAACATGAAACATTGCTGTTTGCACTTTTAAACCCACTGATGACAGGGTGTTGTTCTCAAAGGTTTGTCTGTCTGGATGAATTACTGGTTTTGTTCCCTCTTCGTCATGCTTACCATCTTTGTTTTTGTGGTTGTGTAGTCTGATAGTTAGTCAATACCAGGGGTTGTTAGCAGTTGTTGCTCTGCAGTTATTTGACACCCAGCCATTTTTATTGTGGGCTTAACAGTGATGTTGGTCTGATCTAAAAATACAAGGGGTGATTGATAAGGTCATGGCCTAAGATAGAGGGAGATGAGTTATACACGCATGTGCAGTTCAACTCTTTGAGCATTTATGCAGAAAGTTTAGCGTTTATAACTTTAGTGCTTTTTCTGTTTCAGTATATGAAAATTGCTAGTAAACACTATCTGAAAAAGAAATCACATCATTTACCTTCTTTGCTGTGTTGTAAGAAGGGGAACCCTCCCTCATGTGAACTTCTTGGGTGAGCCCTTGAGACGGAAGTAGTGAGCGACTGTACGAAGGCTGATATTGTCCATTTTCTCAGACAGAGCTGACATGCAATTTTCAAAGACCAAATAAGTAATACCGCAGAAGTTATTAACTTCAAACTGCCTGCATAATTATAAAAAGACTCAAGCTGCACATTCATCCGACAAGAGCTGTATAACTTATCTCCTTCTATCTAATAAACTTATCAAACACCGCATGTAGCTTATGTAACATTAACAGTTTTACAGTGCTGTGGTTTTTGTACACCTTAGCAACCCTTTGTCTGCTCAAGTTTATGGAAAGACACGTTGCAAAGGGGGAAAAAAAATCAAATAACAAAGTGTCATTCATTTATCAAGTAAAAATGCAATCATTTTCTGGTTGCAGCTGCCAAAACATGAGAATTTACTGCCATTCTCCATTTAAGCTACTTTAAAATTAAACACAATTTTGCCAGCTGCTCTCAAGACGAAACAAGCCACACATCATCCTCTGAGAAGGGCTTCACGCCAAACTGCATCAGCACTTTTTTCAGTCCATTAGTCATATATAAAAGTCCCCTTTTTTAAAGGCTAGTTGAATTTATTACAGAAGCACAGAAGAGTTTTGTAAGAGTTTTATTCTTCTTATTGCAGGGTGGAATCGTTTGAGTTATGTGAGGGGCAGCAGTAAAGTGTGAGTGTCAGTTGAGTTGGGCGTGTTACTCTCATGTGTGAACTAGATATAAACTGTTTCTCTGTCTCTGTGTTTATGTTAACAGAGGAAGAAGGGCAGAGAATAGTTTTCTTGCCTTTCTCACAGTCCTTTCTGCTGTTCGCCCTTTTATACATATATACACCCTGTCTTTTATTACTGCCACTGCCTCTGCCTCTCACTGTGCACTTAACTTTTAATATGAAGTCCTTTATTGACGCTGTAAACTAATTCACCTGCGTAACCACTGCACATGAAAAGGACACACCAGCATAGTCCATGTTGTCTTTTAAGTTTTATATCACATATCCTTGTGCATGATACTGTGTATCAGGAACAGTGTGGCTCAGCAGCCAAAGATGGAGGGAGGAGTGATGATCGTAATCACAGACAACAGCAAGCTAGAGACTTTCTTCCTGTTGCTAAAAATGTCTCTTGCCTGGGGTAAAAGTGCAAACACACTCACACACACACACACACATACATACATACCATACTTGCTTGCTGGTACTGCTGGCAGAAGCCTGTGCCTGATGTAGAAACCGTTCACACTTGGCTTGGTAGAAAAATTTTTCCCTTTCCTGCTTTTGAACTTCTCACATTCTTTACACACTGAGCTTGGGCACACTCCAACTTGAGGACACACACACACACTAATACATACACACACACACGCACACCAATATTCCCCTCCTTGTTTGAGGTGGTGACTCCATCACACACAAGTGTTGTGTTGGCAGATAAGCTGCAGAGCTGTCAAACAGACCTGCAGTATGATCTCAGGCACATTTCTTTCAGATTGAACTGTCAAAATTTGACTCATCAAATGGCTGATTTTAAAAGTATCCGAAAAGCAGAAGTGTTTATGAGAAAAAAAACAGATGTAACTTAATTGAAAAAGCTGACTCTGTAATCAATGGAAATGTGAGTGTCAGGGATGAACTGTCCTGCAGATTTAGGCCTGCAGCACGGACAAACCTTCACATGCAAAGCAAAGAGTCTTAACCCTGACCCTTCAAATTAAAGGTTCAGCCTGATATTTTTTTCAAATTTAGTCCTATTTCCTGTTAACTGATGGAGCCAAACAGAAAACAGAAAGCTCTAGCTGCTCTCTGAGTCAACCTACCCCTGCGGCCGCTGCTCTCCATCACTCTCCATCTAACTGCTCCTTCATTCCTCCCACCCACACAGCAGGAAAACGCTGCACTTATGTAACCGAGAAATAGAAGAGACACCAAGAGACTGAAAGACAGAGAAGCTGAGACAGAGAGAGAGATTAAAGGGAAAGAGTGGCTAGCCACAAAGTTTCCATGTTTTCCACGATACAGCTTTATACAAACCACACCGTTTCTCCTCCACTTCCTCTTCCACCTTCATTGACCGAAAAAAGTTTCTGTTCTTAATGATTTTAACCCGCGTCGTCAGTCACAGTCAATGTGGTTACAGTGCTCATATTAATACTGGTTTGTTTCCCAGACATGAAAGTTATGCTTGTTTAAATAAGGAAATAATAACTACTGAGTATTGTCCACAGTGTTTCCTTTGAAGCTCAGGTTTGTGAAAGCAGATTGTGGAAAATACCTAATGTAACAAACAAGCTCACATCACCTCCATCACCAGGCGATCCAGTTTCAAAGACAACTTACTGTAATAACACACTGACTGTAACACTGACACACTGCAGGGCCCAATATACACTTTAAACACAGTCATGGATGCTGGCTCTCTGTCATGGAAACATGAACTTCCCATCAGTGACCCAGATATTAAAAACAGAAGAGAATAGAAAGCCTTTACCGCCCATTTACAGGATAAAATGAGATTGTGAATAAGTCTACTGATCAGTGTAATTAAAAGGTTAGAACAGAAACACAACAAAACCAAAACAACCTCAGCAAGCAGGCAACCACAGCTGACGACACAGGCTCTAAAATAAGGTAAATGGATAAATACAGTGCGGGCACATTTTGCACTAGAATTAGGGCCTTTATTGCTCTAGAATAAATGTAATTATTGCATTAGAAAGAGAGGCATTATTTTGAATATGAGAGGTCATTCAATTCTTGTAGTCTGTGCGTTGATGGTCCTGTCATACCTGTCAGAGGGCAACAGGTAAAACAGGTGGTTTAAGGGATAAGAAAAGTCCTTTAAGCCCTAGACACACCAAACATATAACAAACACCTGTTAGTGATGAAGGGTGACTGTTGTGTCCCTTTAAGTCACCTGTGTGTGGGCCAAAAAGGTTCACTTGAACACCTCAGAGACTACAGCTGACAGCCAGCTAGCATGTATGTCCTGCGCTCATGTGACAAGAGAAAAAAGTGTTGATTTGCTTCATTTAAGATGGACATGAAGAACTTTAGGGACCGAGGTCTGGTCCAAATGCTGCTTATCATCAGTTCTGCGGTTTATGGTTGAAGGTATGTTGTGAACTGAGGTGAGGTTAAGGTTGAGGTTAGGCATGAGCTGGTCGTGGTTAGAGTTCGGGTGAGGCTTTCCATGGATGGAAGTCAATGCAATGTCCTAACAAGTAAAGCTGCACAAACGTGTTTTATGTCAGAAAGTGATTCAGAGGAAACAACAAGTACTAACCCCCAATACTAAAATGATAGTTGCTGCTAACACAGGAAACAACATGCAAAAGTGACTGATGGTATTAGTAATGTGAGACTGACGGTATGTGCGTGTTGTTATGTGTGTGTTTCAGAGGCAGAAAATGAGTGGATGAGACATAAATTGTGTGTTTGTGTTTGTTTGTTTTTTTATGTGGGAGGAAAAGCAAAGTGAATGCCTTGGTGCAAATCTGCATAATCGTACGTATCGTGTGTGTGTGTGCAGTCGTGTGTGCAGTTATGTGTTTGTGCAGTCGTGTGTGTGTGTCCTCCTCCCTTGCTCCTTCGTCAGTGATCATGACACACCTTCCTGCCAGGTATATA
>JAPZDZ010000015.1:9469397-9482182 GCA_029783805.1 Acanthurus tennentii
CACACACACACACACACAAACATGCAAGAAGTCTATGCATCATAGCAGGAAGTGACTAACTGCCACAGGAAGCAGTGTGCCACAGGGGAGCATTATTCCCAGGGTTATAAACTGCAGCAGCCACCAGCTTTAAAGCTTTAACAGTAAACGTCACAAGGATGAACGATGATGACTGTAACACACTGTTTTAAATGACGCAGTCGGTTTGAGAAACTGAAAGGTCTTTAGGGACGTTTTGCTGTTTTTCTTCCCTTCACAAAGTAGCGAATGAGACTTGATACTTAGACTGACTTCTGTGCAGATCTGTAAAATGTTGCATTAAACCTAGCAAACGTGAGTAGATGCACATGCATTGAAATAGAGCCAGTAGGTGTGTGAGCCTGAATGCACGGCGTGCCTCCTCAAACACAGGATGTGTGTGTTTTCGAAGGCATAAAGTGCACGAGAAGCCCTCCGTAGCAGAGTCGCTGTAGACGTGTGTGAGTGACTGTGTTACATGTTCTATTAATAATGTCTCTTTCTGTTTCTGTCTTTATTTGGCATTGACTCAGCGTCTCTCTGTCTCCCCCTGCAGGGCTTGAGGAACAAGCCAAAGAAGACAGGACATGTCAAACCAGACCTTATAGATGTGGACTTGGTTAGAGGTGAGAAACTAAGTGCGCATGCGTGTGTGTGCAGACTTCCTTTTTAATCAAGCTAATTAGATTAAAGGCCAGATGGGCTCAGTCCTAAAGCTTAAACAACCAGACACACACTGTTTGCTCAGTGACACACACACATACATGAACCTGAGATGCCAGCATTGCTGTGCCAACTTCCTGCCATCACTAATCCTCGCTCTTTCTATCTTCACCTCTGTCTGCGCCTTCTTCTCTTCGTATCTGCCCCCTATTCATGACATTTTCAATTATTCATCAAATCAGGCCAATTTATCTTCATTGTTATGTCAGCGCACAGGAAGATGGGAGATAATCAAGGAAGGAGATTAGATAACCAAAGAGGGGAAAGGATGGGAGTTAGTAAGACAAAAAGACAGGAGGTGAGGAAGAGGAGTTAGAGAAGGAAGACATAAAAGACAGAAAGATAAACACACCGTTCTACTGTGACTGCAGGTTGTATTAAGTTATAAACTTTTCAGCTCTTTGGCCTTATAAGCTTCCCTTGTTAAAGTAAGTATGACTCTGTTCATCTGCAGGTTCAGCGTTTGCTAAAGCCAAACCAGAGAGTCCGTGGACGTCGCTGACGAGGAAGGGCATCGTCAGGGTCGTCTTCTTCCCGTTCTTTTATCGATGGTGGATCCAGGTCACATCCAGAGCCATTTTCCTTCTACTGCTCGCTCTCTACCTGTTGCAAGGTAGGTGGGATTGTTGTGGTTAAACTGTACACACCTCTAGGTATTTTGCAAATCGGTGTATCGGCATTCAGTTTAAAATTCTGGGCTATAATTCTTTGGTCCATGTTGCTCAGCCCTAAGCTGTAAGCTGCTGCTGAGCTTCTCATCATCTGTTTTTTTTTCCCTTAAAAATGCATTTTACCAGCACAGAGTACTCTAAGCTTACGCCTACAGAGCTGCACACACTTGCTGCACAAACACTTTCAAGGCCACTGAGGAGTGTTTTCCACCACCTGCATCACGTTGCCCTTTTCAGCACCGCTGAAAACAGACCATTTTCGTCTCTCTATCCAACCCTCCGCCCTTCCTGCCCACTTCCCTCACACACCACATCAAAACACTCACATACGCACCTTTTGGTCCAACAACATTCACTTAACTTTTAACCCATTGCACCAGCAAACTTTTTGACTTTTTTTGTTATAGAAGGTGGGGCTATAAACACATTATTTGAGGATGGAAGACTATTAAAAACTCATATCAGTGAAGAATGTTTTGGATGTAGTCATTGTAGTCATTTGGCTCTTGAGTATGCAGATTTTTCAATAGAAAACATTAGTCACAGACCTCTTTTGCACTGCTCCATTATAACACTTTGTGGGTTCAAATGAGAAGCTAATTAGACAATATTGTTTGCATGTGTGCTTGTGAGTGCATGACTTGAAGTAACATTCTTCAAAATCCTCACAAAGCTGTGGTCATTTTAGGCTCTAAGTCATCTTTTTTCGTCTCAGGTTTCTCAGGAAAAAGGTTTTGTTTACAGTTTATGCTTTAAGTGTTTTTAAGCATTTAGTTTCTGATTTAGTTAATTTGTTTAAAGTCAGTGACACCTTCCACTGTCCCTGCAACTTTCTTCTTGTCCTGTCAATAGAGAGGGGTGAGAACAACTCTCTTTAATGAGCTGTTGTCATTAATGCTCAGGTCTCTCTTTTGCAGTGGCAGCAGCAGTGCTGTACCTGACCATCCCTCAGCCTCATGGGATACCAGCCACTGAGGTGTTTGGAGCCATCTGGCTCATGTTGCTGCTGGGCACCGTCCACTGTCAGATCGTCTCCACCAGGACCCCGAAACCTGCCTCCAACAGCGGGGGGAAGAGACGCAGGTAAGGAGAAAGGGGGAAAAATCTAAAATACTAAAGTACTATGTATGAAAAGGAGAGAATCTAAGAGAAGGAAAGAAACTAGAACCAAAGGGAAATGATATGAAGCTGCAGAGATCAAGCAAAGGACAGAAGAAGAGCAGCAGGAACAGATTAATCATACAAGAGATAAAAGAAAACATTCTGTGTTCAGTGTCCTCTGATATTTAAAAGCCCCTCTGGAAAACAGGGAGACTCTGGTAGAGATTAAGAGAGGAGAGATAACAAGCAGGAGACAGGGAACAAGGGGTGGGAGCAAGTTGTGAATATATCTTTTGTTGCTGGATCGCATTTGTCCTCACTGTTTGCTTTCTGCCAAGTTCTCAGTCAGCTTCTCTCACTAAAAATAAAACTGGACAGAGGCAAGTTTATCATGGGGGGAGTTTCCACGTTTCTGTCAACCAAAACACCCATCAGGACTCTGTTCTGACTAAATTTAGTCTTATTTACAATCTTTTTAGACATATTTTATTGCAGTTATGATCTTCCTTGATAAAAAATATGTTTTACTGGCAAGAATTTGGAACAACATTTGAAAATCCTGTGTTGTGTTTAGATTACAAGCTCATCACCTGCCAGGGAGATTATGAGGTCTTTTTATCCCTCCAAAATAAATTGTTATGGAGATATAAAACAGCAGTTTGAATGAATCATTTGTTTGACAACACGTTCCTGAATGGATGTTTTTATTGAATCCCTCCATGATAAATCTCATGTCACTGGTTAAGACGAATGGGATTCATGTTGTGTGATCGTAGAGAGTAGCTCGCTTTACTTGGTGTGTTTTTTGCAGTTTTTAGACGTGCAGTTTGTGATTTTATCTCTGTTAGTTTAAAGCTTGTCAGTGTGTGGCTGCTGTTTCTGGTTCAAAACGAAGTGAAGACAATTTTCAGACTCTCTGGAAGAAAATTGGACCATGCCACAGTTTTGGAAAGGGTTTGGGGAGGTTGTTGTTTGCTTTGTCACTGAATCAGCCTGGGTTTTCCTTCGCTGTGGAGATAAGTTGGGAAGAGTCATGAAAACAGAAGAGTTATCTTAACACAGAGCTGATTCTGTTCCTTTGTACATTTCTTTTTGTCTCTCTGTTCTTTCTTAAGTCAACTCAGGACACTTTTAATGTGGAAAATTCTAGTGATATTTGGTTATCTTCCTTGGGGTCACACAAAGTTTTTGCAGTAGCAGTAAAATGCGTTAGCCAGTTGTTTAAAAAAGCCAAACACTTTTTTTTGTTTGTTTGTTTTTTAACCAGAGATAGATAGAGCTTTTATGATAATCCTGTTTCTGAAGCCTTTTAATCTGAAAAGCAAAAAGACCAAAAGATTCCTTTCCTGTCCTTTACCTTCCCTCTGTCTTTCATCAATAACAAAATCCAAAGGAGAAATTCTGCAAATTTGACTTTTTTGTTAATATTCTGCAAAAATAGATGTTGAGTCGATATGAAATGGAATTCTTCATGATAACATCTTTTAAAGCTCTCTACACAACACGTACCAAACAAGGTGCCTGTAATTGTTTTAGCAGTTTTTTGTCCTTATGAATACAGGCCAATAGTCCCCTTAAGTTACTCTGATATTGATATTTGATCTTAAAATTTGTTTACTAGAAATACCTATTTTTGCAGAATAACAACCAAAAAGAGGATTTCTGCAGAATTTCTTGCTGTAGCAGTCTCTGTCCATCGGGCGCCTGAGGTTCAGTTATCAGTGCCGCAGGAGTGTTTTGCTCTTTGACACTGTAGCTTTTAAACACTTGGTTAAAGATACACTGAGCGGATGCATCCAGGCTCCCGGTGCACAAACTGCTGTAGTCTCAAGTCTTCTTAGTCTCCAGGTCGGTTCTAAGTCTCTCTCCACCCCTCTATTCTTTCCAAACTAAAGGAAGTTGAGGAAGGCATCTCAGATGGAGGTACATAGGGAAGGCGACGGGTCTAGCACTACCGATAACACACAGGAGGGGGCGCCACACTCCCACTCAGCCAGCACCACATACAGCCTGGGTGCTCTCTTCCAAGATTTCTGGCATGATATCTGTAAAGCTGGGTGTGTATTTTCGTTTCCCATCTTCCTAAAACAAGATGATGTAGAAAGACAAGGCCGGGATTCAGTTTAGAAAAGGATCCAAGTTATGAATTATTGTTTTTTTTACCAAATTTAGTTTAAATAAATTCATTTAACTGTAAAATTGGTACAATCTGGTATTTTTTTAATACTTTTTTTAAATGAATTTTTATTTTGAAATAAAATATCAAGTCAAAGACTGAATCCCTGCCTGATGTCACACTGGGCTTCTTCAGCTGCAACATCACTTCCTCTCCTGTCACACTGATTGAAGTAACTTCTATTTTTCCTAAGAATGATGTACAAAGACTGTTCTGGCTGGGAAAAGGTTGTTGTGGCCTTTTCATTCCTGTCTTGAACCTCTTTTGTTAACATTTACTTTAGTTGGTTTACTATCTGCTCAAGGTATTTTGATTTCTTCACTACCAAATTGTAGCAACAAACGCTGTCTTTGATCTTTGGCACCAATGTTTTCAGAGAGGAACGGAGGGATTTTACAGCTGATTTTGATGCACATGACTTAATGACACAGCTGTGCTCAACAGAAGCTTGAGGCGAGAAAATTTTAGCCTCCTCAGAACAATTTAAAATCTGTAAGTTGATTTTTATGGCGGTTTGAGCCGCTGTTTGACCCCAGGCTTCTGTTCTGACCAGCTCTCAGCAGACTGTAACAGTGTGGAACGTTTCTGGGCTCTAATGAACCCTCTGATTTGGTTACTTCATTTATTGATTACCTGCCACATTCACTTCAACACTCAGTGAAGGACACTTCCTCCTCTGTCAGTTCATTCTAAGTGATTAATTCTCTAATCCACTCAACTGTTTGGTTTCTTAACTTTATTTAGTCTCTATTTGTGAGGGAGACACAAACCACCAGTAACAGTTTTTAAAACACTGTAGTTCAAGGTCTTCAGTGTTTTATGCAACATTTTCTCACAGTATTTGGTTTTCATTTGCAGCAGCGTTCCACAGTGTTGTGCTGAACGCATCCTGTTAATGTTTTTCTAACTGCATGTCTGCTTGTGAGACTAAACTTAATTACTGCTAATCTCACCATCCTGCTGTTTATGTTTAAATATCTCTTCTCCTATCTGTCCTTCTGCACGTGTATCTCTCTTTCTGTCTGCTTCTTCTTCTTTTCCATCCCTACTTTGCTTCCTCCTTCAGGTCCAAGAAGTCCAAGCTGTCCATCGACAAGTCAACGGAGACTGACAATGGCTACGTGTCGCTGGACGGCCGGGTGACCAACCGCAGCAGCGAGGAGGGGCTCCAGCTCCATGAACCGCGATGTGATTCGCTGAACAGAGCTGACGAGGGGTGCTGGAACTCTCACGTCAAGTCGACAGACACTCACACATCCCGCGGAACGGGACTGATGCTGGCAAGCAGCGCCAAGGTGATCCATCAAACCAGACGGATGTATTAGTGGTTGTTTATTAACTTTCTGTTGGTTGATTGCTTATATCAGGTAGCAGACAAACCCACAAAATGCTTTTCTTTCTCCACTCATGGATTTTATTTTTTGTGTGCATGTTTCTTAGGAGCCAGCATCAGATGAGGCATCTAGTGAAGAGGACCCTGAAGCATCTTACAGCGCCCCCCGCAGGGGGGTGGAAAGAATGAACAGTGATTGTGTACTTCGAAACCGCAAGAATACACACCACTACAAGAAACACTATGCTGTGGAGGTACACATGTGCATATGCACAGTTTAATCAGTTTAGGCCAGAAAAATTAAAACCAACATCAATGTCATTTTAAATCCTTTCCTTCTGTGTCTGTCAGGACGTCCCGAAGTCCGGCACCAGCTGCAGCTCCAGATGCTCCAGTCTGAGGACTCAGGACTCAGAGAGCACTCGACACGAGTCTGAGACAGAAGACCTGATGTGGGAAGACTTCCTGCACTGTGCCGAGTGCAGATCATCATGCACCTCAGAAACAGGTCAGAAGAAAAGAGACGCTTAGAGTAAAACCAAATGTGCACAGTTCACACAAAATGTGACTGCTTTTTTAAATGCTTTTGCAGTTCTGTTTTATCTGTTGAAGCCATTTAATTGTCCTCGTTCTGAATCTAATACTGTGATTCCTTTTCTTCAGAGGGAGAAGGAGGAGGGACGCCTGTCTGCCCTCCCACTAAAAAAGAATACAGAGATGATCCTTTCCATCAGGTCTGTGAACTCTTACATTTATACTTTTTATAAGAATCTAAATGGAAACCGAGCTCCCTTTTATAAAAAGTGAGGTTTATTTTAAATATGTTGGTTTCATGTGTAATGTCAACATTTAAATTTAAATTACATTTAAATTAAACAACATTTAAATAACTATTTAATTTTTTTGCCTGGCTCGACACCTAAAGAGAGTAATTTAGATGAAAAGATTAGATTAAAACATCTAAAAATGTCATTTTAAAAACAAGTTTAGCCCCCTTTGAATCCAGATGTCCTCAAATATTTTGATTATTTACTGTTTGTTTCCTTAGTGTCCTTTGAATATGAAGACATAAGTGTGGTTTATAGACAGGTGAATAATAATGTTGATGTTGTGCTGTGCACACCTTTTCCCTTTAGGGTCATGTTCCTTGGCTTCACAGCTCCAACCCTGGTCTGGAGAGAGTGAGCGCCATCGTATGGGAAGGAAATGAGTGCAAGAAGGCAGACATGTCCGTCCTGGAGATCAGCGGCATGATCATGAACAGAGTGAGTGACTGAAAGAAAACGCATTTATCTGTGTAAAAGGAAGAAAAGAATTAAAACACTAATGATGTAAACACACCACTGTTTCTGCACAGGTGAATCTCTACACTCCTGGGATTGGTTACCAGGTCTTCGGGAACCTGGTCTCAGTGACACTCGGCCTCACACCTTTCGCGTACAGGTACATCTGGTCTAACATGACTTCAACATAGAAATTTGGGGGCAATCTCTAAAATTTAAACAAAAATTAAACTCAAGAAAACTGAAAAAGCCACATATTTTTCTATAGAGGCATTACATGTCCCAAATCATTATAGCATAAAAAAAAAGCTCCCTGATGTCCTTTTTAAAAGTACAAATGTTTGAATGTTGGCTGTTTTACTACTTACAGGCTGGCTCAGTATCGCGACCTGGATCAGCTGACCACACTCTCAGCCAACGAGCTGCTGTCTGTGGCGCTAGGAGGCGGGTGTGGATCAGATGCCTTGGTCATCACCATGGTGACACTCAGCTTCCTGGTGCGCGTTTGCCTCATATGGCTCTTCTTCTTTCTGCTCAGCGTAGCAGAGCGAACCTACAAACAGGTGAGACAATGATGCTCTTTATTATTGAGAGTTTTAACTGAATCATGAAACTTAGCTGGATAATTTTCTGCTTAAATTAAGGAGATTTATCTGTTAATGTCCATATTGGTGTTTCAGAGGTTACTGTTTGCCAAGCTGTTTGGTCACCTGACTTCAGCCCGCAGAGCCAGGAAGTCTGAGGTCCCTCATTTTAGACTGAAGAAAGTTCAAAACATCAAGATGTGGCTGTCGCTACGCTCCTACCTCAAGGTAGCTGCTGATCACATTCACATTGAAAGTTAATTGTAAACAAGTGGAGTGAATTTACTGTTTTACTGAAAAAAAAGCATCTGTGTTCAAATGCTTTTTAAATATTTACCTTAAAAAACTGATCTGTAAGTCAGGAGGTTAATATATGCACAGCTGTAAAGAATAAAATGTGAACTAAGGTTTTGTGCTGTTGTGTTTGCAGAGACGGGGTCCTCAGCGTTCAGTGGATGTGATCGTGTCATCTGCCTTCCTGCTCACTCTGTCTGTCGTCTTCATCTGCTGTGCCCAGGTAACATTTATGTCACAATGAACTAGTAATGATTTAGATTTCTTGAACACTGTATTAAGTGTAGCACAGACTGATGGGAGTTTATTTAACCCTGGAGATGCTGTGCACTTATTTTTAAAAGCCAAATTATCTTTGTGTTTAGGTATGCCAGTGTCTTTTCCTGATACTACCACAGGGGGGCGCCTAAATCAAATATTTTCTTATTCTTAACAGTGACTATAAGTCCATCATAAAACCTAGGTGCCTTAAATTGAACAAAAAGACAAATCTAAACTCAAAGTTGGCATTTCAGACTGTTTTAACGTACCTGCATCTCTTCCTCCAGTTGCTGCACGTCCATGAAACCTTTCTGGAGTGTCACTATAACTGGGAGTTGGTGATCTGGTGCTCCAGTCTGTCTCTGTTCCTGCTCAGGTTTGTCACTCTGGGCTCTGAGACCAGTAAGAAGTACAGCAACACATCCATACTGCTCACTGAACAGGTAAAGACACACACATTCACACAGAGGACATGCCATGACACTGCAGACAGATTGTCAAACATTTATATTGATATAATTTGTGTTTCACAGATCAACTTGTATCTGAAGATGGAGAAGAAGCCAAACAAGAAAGAGGAACTGACACTGGTCAACAACGTTTTAAAACTGGCTACCAAATTACTCAAGGTACTCTGTCCTTATCACTCTGTTTTTGTTCTAACACCTGGATTAACAGTATTTCAGTGGACTTTTAACTTTCACCTTATAATCTGTCTCCCTTCCTTCCTCTCTGTGTCAAGGAGCTGGACACTCCTTTCAGGTTGTACGGTTTGACAATGAACCCTCTGCTCTACAACATCACCCAGGTGGTCATCCTGTCCGCTGTGTCGGGAGTCATATCTGATCTTTTAGGATTTAACCTGAAGGTAAGTGTGTGTAACAGAGAGGTTTATGTCTTTTTTTTGCTCTTCTATGAGTCTACAAGTCAGTGTTTTGAGGTTAAATAGTTGGTGTCACTTCAGAACAGAAGGTGGCACCAAAAAGGCCTGTAGTGACAAGATTTGTAGAGCTTTTACTTAAAATGAACGATATTATTACATGAAGTAAATTTTCCCTGTAAACTCACTGCTGAGGATCTTTTTTTCACACTGTATGTTTAACAGTTCTGAAATCAGGCTGAAAATTTGCATCAATCCTGTTTTTTTGTCTCTCTTCCTGTTCACAGCTGTGGAAGATCAAGTCGTGACAGTGAACGAAGAAACTGTCGAACTTCGCTCTTACTGACTGACTGACTGACTCAATGGTCCACTGACTGAAAGGCTGAACGTCGGTCTCCACATATAGGAGTGCTTTGACCTTCAACGTTCCCACTCTGTGCAATTCACTCACTATTTATTTACCCACTCAGTGTTTTTACTTAGGGTTTATTTGAATTGTAGTTTGTTTCATTTTTGTGTTCTGTGACACAAACAATGCTATATTTTACCTGTCTACAACAAGTGTTAGTATTATGATAAGCATAAATTATTATGTTTAACGTGGTTTAGGTTCTCAGCTGCATTTGCAACTTCTCAGTTTTCATTCAAAGTTTGAAGGCGAAGTATTGAGAAGCCGATGGGGCAGAAAATCTTTGTTTTGTTTGCTTAAAACTGAAGTTATTATTTATATGTTGAGTAAATTTCAAAAAGATAAAAAATTTCAAAATCTGTTACGATCTTAACTCCTTTTTTAATATATATTTGCTAGTCCTCCCTTTTCCTTCCAAAAACAAGAAACTGTTTCTAGTTTTTCTGCAACTTATTGCTGAAGATTCAATATAAGTTAAAACCTAGAACCACAGCGTAAACTGTGATCAGAATGCAGTTTCAAAGATACTTTACATCTTACATCTGCCTAGTTTGTTGCAGAAAATGGTCCAGTGAAATAAAAGACTTGTCCTGGTATTTGACATATAAGAATGTAAAAGCTGTTTTTAAAATTTTCACCATCTCAGTTCCTCATAATTCTCTTTTGCTACCAGATGTAATAATTACATTAACATATCTGATAAAGGATTTGAACAGTACGGCTCTGCAGGTCAAGTATTTAATTTACTGACTTACCTGAGAAAATTCTTCCTGCTGGGTAGAGGTGAGATATCAGCACTGCAGAGAAACAATCATACATTAATGGAAAAAACAGAACATGAAGATCACATGTGTGAAAAGCTCAATGTGCGTCATAAACAATACAGACCTGACTTGTATAAAGAAATACAAGCATTAAGCAGAAAAGACCCTTGTTTGACAGTATTTCCAGCAATACATGTGTAGAGAGTCGCATCCTCAGATCTGTTGAAATGTGCAGGAAATGAATGTGATTTAGTCTGAAATCTGTTCTGTTAGCAGAGCTTGACGCTGTCACTTAAAAGACTTGTTAAGTACAGATTTGAGTGCAGATGTTCCCTGTAGGTGAAAGCTACGTTCTGAACTAGTGAACAGAAGATCTGTTTAATGCAGAATGTTGTCTGCTACTTTCTCCCAGCAGTCCTACAATGCAATGTCACATGTGAAACTAATGACAAAAAATGATGAAGATTTACAAGAGTTGAAAAATATCAGTTTGCTGCTCACTATAGAGCAAATTATCTGGGATCTAATAATGAATAAGGAAGTGACTTCAGGCATAGACCAAGTCTGAAAGTGGTCCTTCTTTTAAGAAAAACCCTAGTAAGTTTTTCAGTTTGACATTATGGGTTTTTTGGGGGCAATAAGGTACAGTTGTAGATTTTCTAGTGTTCTGGCATTTTAGTTTATTATCTTCTAATTTCCCACTATTAAATATGGTCTACATTCTGCACATCACAGCAGCAAGAAGAGTTAAGCTCCTTAAAAAGTTTTGGACAGTCTGGTTGGTCAGTTTGTGCCAATCAAGATCAACTCTTCTACCACCTCAAACAGTTAAACAATTCATTAGAGTTATCCAAAACTTTAAAATCAAACTCCAAGAGCTAATGAGATATTCAATGGCGTTAGTTTCTCTGAACTCTGCAGTTAAAACATGTTTAAACATGAATGATGAAATGCACTTTAAAAGCTGACTCAAAATGGAAGAAAAAAGACGTTACATCTTAGTTTTAATGTCGAGAATTTTTTTCTTTAGTACCTCACCTGCTTGACACAGTTTGAGTGTTTGCTGCTCAAGCAGATGTTAGTTTTTTTATTGGTGTATCAACAATTCATATCACTCTCTGAAGTAAATCCTGGTACGTGAAGTAATCATGCCCACAGAAAGCATCTTAATGTTGTTTCAGCTAATTAGTAAGCATTTTATGCCAAGTTAAACTAACTTAGGTGGTTAAATGCTAATGCAGACTCATGTTCAGTGTGTTTGAGGAGGAAGACCAAAGTGCTTATTTTACTGTTTGTTTTTTTGTTTGTGCTGGAAAAAGAATGTACTTGCAGCATTACGCTTTAAGATCTTTTTGTTTCCCTTTGGAAATTTGTTAAGTTGTATTTTTGTTTTCTTTTTTTTTTTGCTCTTTCATCGCTCATTTGTAAAAGGTTGTTTTTCACGCTCGTTGGAATGGCGAGGCACGTTTTACTGTTTTTAAGGAACAAAGAAGTTTGAAATGTATGTATGAATATGAATCTAGGTAAAAGACTCTGTTGTGATTCTGTTTTCAGAGAGTCTGAATATTTAGATCTAGATTTTTTTTGTGAACTGGTCTGTCCACAAGGTCTACATTTTTATAAGAAAAATAAAACGGATGGTGACGCACTGACTCATTTGTTGTCTATCAGTATTATACAGCAGGAAACTCAAGATACTAAGTCAACTAAGTATGTCCAAAAATGACAAATACTTCTATGCTATATGATAGAAATATCAAATTCCACAAAGTTCATCGACAACATGCCCTACATTGCTAACAGCCCCAAATTAGCCAACTTCATCAACATCGCCAGCATCCCCAACATTATTAACATAGCTAACACTGCCAACTCCAACAGCTGGAATTGTTGTCAGTGCTGCTGTTGGAGTAGCTGGCAATGATGCTGTTAGTGGAGTTGTTGGAGTCTTTTTTTTTTTTGGTTTTAATATTTTTTTAAACCTTAATAAATCTTTCCTAGAAATTTTCTCTTATTTCTTGGGTTAACTTGGGTTCTTTAATTTTTTTTTCTTTTTTGGACCTTATCTTCCATCTTTTTTGGGGATTTCTTAGGATTTTTTTTCTATTTTTTTCTAATTATTGCTAATAATTTATTCCATTTCATTCCATTTTTTCTAAACTTTTCCCGCATTTATTTATAAATATTTTTTTAAACAAAATTTATACCTTAAGTCCCCTTCTCACAATTCGTAGTTCAAAAGTTATTAATTTGGATTTTTGTGCATGCATACTTTCTAAAAATGACCC
>JAPZDZ010000015.1:9495630-9526058 GCA_029783805.1 Acanthurus tennentii
AAAACTTATAACGGTGCAACAAGAGGGAAGCGCTCACCCTTGTACATGGTAACCCCTGCACAGCGCAGCACAGACGGAGAGAGATTTGACATGTGACTCACACATGCACAATGCTCTCTCGGGACCAAAACAATTTGGAAAAGACGCCAAGACCCTGAAAAACAGACAGTATGTTCCAAACACATGCGTACATGCCAGACTCGAAAAAAATAAAAAGAACACTGCGCTCAGGCTGCCATGAAACAAACTGTTCTCTCTGTTCTTGCCCATGAGCATGAGGAGGGCATGAAAAATCTGCACTAGCATGGCAACAGAGTAACGCAGATTTTTATCACACTGCTCACAGTCAGGGCGCTTAAAAATCAAGGACCTTCATTGTTTAATGCCACTTCAAAGGAGCTTTTTGTTTTTTATCTAGCAGCTTTGGATGGGAGAATGGATGTAAAAACTGGGGCTAGATATCACCTGCAGTGTTGGGAGATTTTAAAAGACAGTGGGGCATGAGGTCTTAGCTGCCTTCTGAGGGATTTCTGGTATGTGAACTAATGTTACCTCAAACTTCTTTTTTGATAAGAATCTTTCATGTAAATTCATTTTATTGCAATTAACCCTCATTGGTTGTTCTCATAATATGTTTAAGATATTTTTTAAAAAAGCAATTTTTTGGGGAAATACAATCATTTGCTTTTTTGCGCAGAGTTAAAAGAAAATAAATTGTACCACTGTCATGTCCGCACAGTAAACATAGGCCAGCAGCCAGTTAGCTTAGCTTGTTCAATGGAATGTAAACAGGAGGAAACAGCTAGCTTGGGTCTGTTCAAGGGTAACAAATTCCGCCTACCTGCAACTCTAAAGCTCACGAATTAACACATTATATCTTGTTTTTTTAATCTGTACAAAAACGGATGTTGACTACTTCTTGGCCCGCAAACCAGTTGCCAGGCAACCAGTGGAGACTCCAGGAAATTACTGATCCTGGTGATGAAACAGTCCACATAATCCCCCTAAAAACAGAGGACTGTTGGTTTTAAAAATCAGTTTTTGTATGCATGAAACAAAAATGAATATGCAGTTGGTAGATTTTGTTACCTTTGGACTGAAACAGGCTAGCTGTTACCCCTTGCTTCTAGTCTTTATGCTAAGCTAAGCTAACTAGCATTTTATTTACTGCACTGGCATGAAAGCAGTATTGATTGTTCTATCTATTTATAGGTAAGAAATTAAGTTAATGTCATTTTCAAAATATTAAAGTATTACTTGATGATGTGGTTTGTGTAAATAAATCTGCATTTAATTATTTTAGATATTTACACAATATTTCATTCAACCCACAACATAAACCCTTTTTTTCAGTTTATGCCTCAGAAGCAGGAATGTTTACTTTCCATTTTGTTTCTGAAAACATAATAAATTGCTAATTATCCTTTCAACTATAGCCCTTAAAAAGAGGAAGCATGTCAGAGTTCTGCCCTTTTAATGTCAAAAGGTTCACTGAAATTGAATAACAGAACACATGTTGGAATAAAAGGATTGTGATTACAGATGACAGGTACAATAAGAGGAAGCGAAACTGGATGTCAGATCCCCCTGAAGCATGGCCAAAGCATGGAAGCAATGCAAACAATGGCAAAGAGCAAGGATATAAAGAGAACACAAAGATCCAAAATCTAAAATGCATTGTTCACTGTTTATTGGTATTTCCCTTGCTTTGTTGTTCAGTGGTTGAGGCGTGTGTAATAAAATTCCACAGCTAGTTTTTTTGGCTGACACTGTCCTCTTGTGAGTTTGTGTGCTGAGTTTTTTTTCAGATGTTAAGGTGGATGTTTACAGAGAAGTATCTGTTGTCTCAGTATTGTGTAAAAGACACAGATGTCTTTTTATTATCTGGCAAAACTACTTTTAAAAAAAGAACAGAATAGAACTATCAGACTTTATCCGGCCCATTCACTATTTGTAGTTCTCTGTAGGATCTTTCCCCAGTCCTACTCAAAGGTAATTTTCTTTGGTTGTACTAGCACAAACTTTTAATGGTAACTGACAGCTAATTCCATTTTAAAGTCTTAATTACCTAAATTAAAATAAACAATGTGTAAAGTCACTCAAGGACTTAACCTGCAATTATTGCCCATTGGCACAAGACAACCACAGTGCCAGACTGGGCTGCAAAATCCAAAAACTGGTGTTCCCAATTGGGCAATTGGCAACACATGGTTCTTTTCAGGGCTACTGATTCAGTTTACTGAATAGATGAGCCATCTTGCTTCCTTCTCATCTATGTTTAGAGTTACACATGCGCAGTAGCCACAAGAAAATGTTGTCCAAAAGAGATATTTATAAGCTGAAGTACTGTACCAACAGACATTTCAATTATCCTGGAAACCAGAGTTGTCCTGGGTGGCATCAGAGGATGTGGGCAAAACTCCAACTATATATTGCACAATTTGCTGAAATTTGAGGGCAAGGCAGAAAAGACATGGATGTTTTTCAATGGCACGACAACTGTCGAAAGAAACGGCACTAGAGTGCAATAAAAAGATCCAAAAACATCTCTTGCATGGCAGCTATGAAAGCCGCCCAGACTTTCCTGTGCTTGTCCTTGTTAGAATTTGTTTAATAGGATGTCATATGATAACTAACTTAAGTCTTTGTTTATATTTATTTATCACTAATAAATAAAAATTGAGGCAAATAGATTTCTGACACACTTGCTTACAGAGCAAGCGGACAGAAACAAAACATGATCAGTCAACAGAAATTAAATGACATTGAGAGTTTGGAAATTACGGGTTACCATAAGAAAATTTAGTTTTATTTTTAGGGGCATCATTTTAACAAAAGTTATGTATCTAATTCATATAACAAATATTTCAGGCTGGGACTCTTGGCAGGTAAACAGCTATTGTTTCAAAAACACTTTTCTTTAACTGTGGAGTGTCTTGGAAGGAAGACACACAAATACCAGTAACTCAATAACTCTTTTTGAAGATAATAAGTCCAAAAAGTTCTGAAAAAACAGGAAAGTTTGAAAAAATAAAAATTGCTTTTAAAATGAATAATCAAGACGTCATCCCTATTAAAATAAAAAGACAAAATTACAGATTGAAGCACCAGAAAAAGAAAAAAAGTGGAAGCCCTTCCAATCTGATTGTGGACAGTGTGTGTAAAACTAACCCGAAAGCTAAACGGCAACACTCACACATGCTTTCAGACACACACACACACACCAACACCTAACGTAAAATGCTGAAAAATTCAAAAGGCGACCTGTGGGGTGTTAAAGACAGCCTGTCCGTGGTGCTTGGGGTGAGGGGGCCCCTTATGTCCTCTCAGGTATCAGTGTTGTGTTACAGCAGGCATAAAGGTCGCACACAAGCACACACAGGGAGACAATATACACACACGCATACACTATTGTGTTTCAGCTCTATGCTGATTGCCTTTCACAATGAACAACAGACCAAGAGCTTTGTTGGTATACACACATGAAACACACACTGTCTAAACAGGAACACAAGTGATGCCTCTGTGGGAGAGCATAAGGCACATTTGTTTAATCAGTTCAACAAGTTGCCTTCATGGGATCCTAATCAAGCAGATTTTTTTGATAATTGAGTTTCTTTTCCTTTCAGGAAGACGTCTGTGTATAGACAAAACAGGCCTATTTTTAGGGGCTGGGAATCTCAAACCCATTCACCATCCACATTTTGGACTTAAAATTAAACTAAAACTGAACAAGTGAGGCTGAGCCAGCCTTATCATAATGCACCGTTAATTACTATAGCACAGGATGACTCATCGAGGAGTTTGAAAAGCCTTGAAGGTGGTGAGGGTGTCGATAATAAGCGAAGGTTGAAAAGCTTGGGAAACGGGCTCATGACCAAACCGTGCAAAATCAAGTTCAGAGAAGCTGCTGGTAAAACCTGAGCACACATTGCTCTATTCTCCCCTCTGCCCCTGGGCAAAGCATTAAACACCCAACTGCTCCGGCTACGGTGCTTGGTTGTAGAAGCAGGACGCATTGATCTACACAGTGTTTGTTGTTTCCTCCATTCATGGCACATTTTGTGTTCTTTTACTTTATGTACTTTAATGTAAAGTGAGGCCTGTATGTATACACATACAATAAATCGTATATTGTTACAAGTGCTTGATAGCCACATTTGAGGTATCACTGCAAAACAAGTGCAGGTCTTCAAAGAGTAACTGGTGATAAAACATAGAACATAAACACACAGATGTAACAAACTGTGGCTGGGTAATTAAACCTCAATACTAATTAATGTTTCCAATGAACACACGAAAGCGTGTTTGTGTGTGTGCATGTGTGTGAGTGAGTGTGAGTGTGAGTATGTGCAACTGGGTATGAGAAAAAAACATTACATGAACCCGTGCACAATATATATGTACATGTGAGTCACAGGCTACAAAGGAAACAGACTGTGGCCAAGTGCTTGAACCTAAATACTAGTTATTGTTTATAATGTTTATAATGTAATGTTTTGATGAGCACGTATCTGTGTTTGTTTGTATGTAACATTCAAGCCATGCGCTGATTTAGATTTTAATGTAGAGAAAAATAAGATATATACATAAAAAAATATGGTTAATGCTGCGTTATTTTTGAAAAAAGCCTTTGCTGGTCAGCATCAGTTTGAGAATACGGGCCTACTCATCAACAACACCTGTTTAACTATTAATGTGAAGATGTGTGTTTTGGTGGGGTAGTTTTACTGTGTGATTAGTCAACCCATACGATGCCACATGGCTTTGAACAAACCAGATGTCAGAATGTGTGTTGGGTTTGTGTCTGATACTCACCCCATTGTGTGAGGGGCACTCTGAAGTGCTGAGGTGACTAGTTGAAGGACCTGAGGTGGGCGTCTCTCCTTTCTCACGGGGACTCATGGGATCTGTAGGCGTGCTATCTGTTGGGTGTTCAATGAGGTTCGAAGTTCTGTGACGCAGTACAAAGGCTGGGCCCTCGGCCCCGTTCCTCTCTCCTCCGTCCAGCTTGGAATGCTGGACTGGCCTCCACGGACAAAAGACTTGATGGATGAAGTTGACTCAATCCGAATGAGACCAAGCCTGACTGGACCAAACAGGGGAAGATGGTCGATGAAGAGGACCAAACTAGAAGAGATGTGACAATATGAAAATATAAAACGGGTGACCAACCTGGGCTTCACTAAGAAGGCAGAGGACTTTGTACCAAAATAATGTCTTCATTCAGGACTGATTGAGACAAAGCTGAAGAGACAGAAAGAGAGGAGGAAATGGTACAAAGAGGAGAGAGTAGAAATAGAGGAGGATAAAATAACAAAAGATATTAGAAATTAGTCTCCATGGTTTTATTTATCCTTAAATGTATAATTAGAGTAAAAGCAACAAACAAAACAAAATCAAAACAAAACAGAAGAAAGCACCAGGACAATGAAACTATTAGAATAAAGTATTTTCGAAACATTAAAATAATAGGATAATCCTTTGTAGCAGTTTTCCTAACATTTACAATATTCGAGGAAATAATAGAACAAATACATCAGAACAACTGCTTAAATCTTTATCAGAGCCAAAACCTTGGGAAGTGTTTCATCTGGGTCAGATTGCCCAGACTAAATTTATGATAGCAGAGGCATTATCTAGTAGTTAAAAGGTCTCAAGTTCAATCCCTTTACAAGAAAAACTATTTTGCAGATATACTATATCACTGCCACAGCAGGCCATTCATTCAGAGCAGTTCTGAATTGGAGCCAGAGATGATGTTAGTTGTTGCTTTATCTTTATCCATTCAGAAAGTTAGCCCATGGTATCAAGGTCTCTGAATACTGAAACTATTAACACACAGTCAGTTTGGAGTAGCCAGCATGCTGTCATGGTGAGTTGCTTAGCAACAAGAGGTGTCAAGGACAAAAACAAGAGATGCACACACAGGAAGTGATGTCTTCCCTGTTGAGAATTTAACAAAATCATTGTCTTCAGCTGTCTGAAACAACCTCACTGCTTTTCAACACAATTTTCTTTTGCTTTATACAGAAATATGACACTGAATGACTACAATGAAACTGCAGTTTAAAAAACAGTTAAAGATGGAAGTGGGATAGTCAAGTCAAAATCCAACAACTGCTGCTACAGTAGTCAAAGTGACTTTTTTTAGAGAGCCAGTCATAACTAGAGGGTCATACTCAAATCAAACACCACTTGGGTAGGTCATCTGCTAAAGTGTTACATAAGCTAAACACATATAGCAGCTGTTATTGGGTGAATGTGACAGTCTAACTACATAGCTGTTAACTAAAACATACAAGTTTTAAAAATTCTAAAGAAACTTTTCATGATGCAAAAGGAATTCAAGTGCGCTTGCTAAACATGTGGGCACTTTAACCACAGCAGATAAGACTGCTAAAAATGTCCTTGATTTAAAAGATTTAGCTTTCTACCATTGTGCATTCATTTGGCCTTCATAAAGATAAATATGCTCACATGTACCTGACCTAGACCCATTCATATCTGCATGTTTTTACAGCAATTTGTTCCACAACCAAGGTATTTATGCCGTGTAAATGATGACAACTGCACATTCATATCAGCATAAATAACTTACCCTGCAAAGACAATCAGTTTTTTTGCTGTGTTAACCTCTGAAACACATACATACTCACACACTCACACACACACACAGTGTGCTCGAGAAGGGCCAAGTCAATGTGAATTTGCCCCCGAGCACTAGACCACTTTATTTAAACCATCCCCCTGTGTTACCATAAACACTAGGGGATTACACACTCAAGGAGGGAAAAAAACCAACACAAAGGCATGCAGAAACATACCGTCCATGTGCTTGAAAACATACACTCAGAATGCTTAAGACATCTGTAACCAAGTGCAATTCTTATACTCCTACTTAACTACAACATTACTGGGATCATAATTAAGTAGTAAAGATTAGAGAACTGAAGAAGGTAGAGAGGTAGAGCCTTTTCTACTGCTGCTCTGCATGTTTGGTAAGGTGTAAATGGAAAGCCAAACAAAGAGGATACTGTGTGTATTCATATTTAGGTACCTAATTTGGACATGGAAATAACATTGCGGGAGCACATTAATAATTTACATAACCTGACTTCTGTAACTGTAGGTCAGTGAACCAGCAGAATGTACCTGTAAGGGCACTGAGTCATATACTATATAATCCCAACATCTATAATGATCATTTCAGAAGCCTTAAAAGAAACTGAAACCCTGACAGCATTAAAGTAAAAATAACTAAATGTTATTTGGAAACGCAGTCCTCTAAGGAATTACTACATGTCTAACAATAGACTAAATTATTACAGTTATATTACAAATTGCATTTAGGCTATAACTTATATAAACATATATTTTATGATAAAAATTAACTAAAGAAAACAGATTCTAACCTGAGGAACATTGAGTATTTACTTGCTTTAATTTTAATATCCAGTGTACTTCCATGATGTACTATTGATAACTTATTAAGGGAACTTGGTCATAAAACTTTACTTATCTATTACAGGTGAAAAAAAAAACAAGTGTAATTATCCAAGGAAATGGAAGTTGTTCGAGAGAGAAACCATCAAACCACAACCAGTGGTGGTGAAAAAACCTTGCCATTCTATAAATAAGGTAAGGTTAAAGAGACAAAGACTTGACAGAGGGAGAGGACAGAGGAAATTATTGAAGAGAGCTTCAAAAACTCCATGACATCGACCAACAGACAGTACCGCTTTTCTATGTTGCGAAGATGAAAAAGAAAAATGTTTGAGCTAAGCTGAGATGACCGGGCGGTGGGCAGGTCCCCTAATCGAAATCAAACCCTTTTTTCTGAGAGATTGTCCACTCAATCTTGCCGCTTTTCCTCTCCACTCTCTCCCAAATAGACTATTTTTGAAAATTGCACTGACGCTCTTTTTGAGTAACTGCACCCTCATTTTCTGTCATGATGAAAGGTGAGATTTCATGCGGGTTCTTATTAGCAGGGGAAAAGAAGGAAAAAACTACTTTTGATGGGGTTTTTTGCAGCTGTGGTCGATTCCCAAGATAACGGTCTTGTAGCCTGATTGCCACACAAGAACAAACAGCTCTCCTGACAATTGAAATAGCTGAGAAGTTTTTCTGTGCAGGTCTGATAAGAGTCTGAAGGCAGCGGAAGAGAGGAAAAAAAATTAGAGACTTGTGAGTGAAAACACACATGACCATCTCAATCTGCACACCCAGACTCACACACAGTTTATATGGTCAGTTTCCTATGGCTTCCTGCCTTATCATACAAAAATAAATTTTTCATATTACATTTTAAATCACACAGTGAACCCCTCAGCAGCTAAATCTGCAGAGTTTGGTTTTTTGGTTTGTGTCAGACATTAACCAAACCACATCTATGCCACACAAGTAGCCTTTTTTTGGACTCAAGCTTCTTGTTTTGTCTTGTCAGAGACATTTTCCTGATTTGAATACCCCAATTCTGTGTCATGGTCCCCTATGCTTCTTGTTTTTTGTGTTACTTCATGCAAATGTTCTTTCAGCATGAGTACTTGCGGCAAGAATGCAAAGCATCATACAAAAGAGGAAAAATATTGTCATAAAGAGTGTGACTTCCAACATGAAAAAATCATGATAGTGCATATTATGAGACAACTGATGTTTTTCTTTTATCAAATAATAAATACCATCTAATCACACGACACTGTGAGGTAATTTAACAAAGAGAACTGAAAAAGAGTTGCTTTAATTTTTCTATTTTTCCTGCAGTAGCTGTTTGGATATTAGTGCTCTACAGTTATACTATTTACAAGGGAGACTCAAAAACAGAGAGAACACACATCAAATGCACACACTCATTGGCGTTGCCTTCAAGAACCAACTGGACTACTGCAGTAGCAGACAGAACAGACTGACCCCATATTGAGATAAAAACACTTGTTATAATGGAACACAGAGGAAAAAAACTGATTGGCACACTCAAACCAAATGGGGTTTCCAGGGGTCCGAGCCAACTCCAAATGTTGAAGTTTTGGATCTGAGAGAACAACACATTATGTCTGTTGACAACAGGATGTAAAATGACTCATCAAGATGTTTCGTGCAGCGTAACTGTATGATCACAATTTCCTTGGCTCATGAGAGCCTTGTAAATGTTGCATAGAAGCGTATTTCTTTTCCCTTTTTAAGAGCTTGTATGTGGTACAATTATTTTCCACAATCAAGTGCCATGAAAAAAAAAACAATCATGTGGACACATTTACCATCTGTCAAGTTTTTCAATACATCAGAAATGCCATCAAACTGTCCCAAAGTAATACTTTAACCCCAGACAAGACACAGAAAAGGATACTATTGCTAAAAAAAGGCATTTACCAATACCCTCTCCTTACTCAGTAACTCTGATGATGAGCCCTTAAGCAACACTTCTCTTTCTTGGTTAAAGAAACTGCTCAGTGGCCACAGCTATTCAACCATTACCCAAATACATAAAACAAGATTGTGTGGTGTTAGCATTATGAAAATAGTCTTTCAGTACACTGACTTCCTCTTTTAATTTTTAATATTTTATTCTCTTGACATTTTGAACTGGCTCTGAGGCTTAAACATCAATACCATCAATAGATATTAGGCTTTTTAAGCTACCATGAGGCTGTTTACCATGGATGCTATTGAACTTTTAATATTGATTGAATAGATTTGACCCAGAGGTTAATACCAGCTATATCATGAGTGTGTGTAGCTGCTAGTGTGTGTACATGTCTTGCAAGCTGTCATGACATGTTGTGAGACTGCAATTTAAAAAGCTTAATGATTTAGACAGAAGGGATAAATTTTCTCTTTAAATATGACTGCTAATAATGTGACCCTTGTGGTAAAAATAACATATTGGGGTGTAGGATGAGTTTGTGTTTTTGTTAAAGCTCTCTACACTGGAAAAGTTCTTCAGCTCTGACTTTGAACTTTGCAGTAAGTCTTAGTTTGTTGTTATAAGGCCTATCTAATCTACATGGCATTACACTCCATGTAGAGGCTGCTGTTTCTAAAGGACCACTCTTCGGCCTTGAAAGGATCAAACATGTGCCCTTAGATTCAAAACCATCTCTCTCACCACTGGGCCACTCTACCACCCAAGTCACTGTTACAGCTCAGAGTTCTTATTGTGTCCTCTTATGTGTGTCCTCTTATGTGTGGTGTGATGTTTATCAATGAACTGCACTGAAATGAAAAAACTCCTAGGGGACAAACATTTTTCTGCCTTATAAATTAAAGACTTGAAAGGCTTGAAAAAAAAATTACAGCTATTCACTTACCAAGAAGATTGATACTACCCTAACTGAATATGAAATATGAAGCAAGTAGCTTAAAGAGAGGAAAGTTTCAACAGTGAATAGCCATGTTTTCACTTCACTGTACTTCAGCAAATGAGATATTATATATTAAGATTACTTCAAAAGTAAATTTTGTTATCTTTGGACAAAGTCAGGCTAGCTGTTTTCCCCTGCTTTCAGTCTTAATACTACCCTGAGCTAACCAAGTGCTGGCTGCACATTTACAAGACAGCCATGAGAATAATTCTCTCACCTAATTCTTCTAAAGAAAATAAATCAACATCAAATCATTCCTTTACCACTTTTGATGGCAGAGTTGTAAACTGTATCACTACAACTCTTGGACGGACTTGTGTTACAGGTCATCAGCCACAGAGGATGAATCCTGATTAATACAGTAATTGGTGACTTTTTATCTAGTGACCCTACAAGGTCTAAATTTCAGGACAAATTCTTTTATGAATTTTAGCATGCATCTATAACAAATGACAAAAGTTCTTGTTCTAGTACCTCCATACTTAAAGCTTAATAGAAACTGAAAATATGCAAAGATTAGCATGCTATCGGTCATCACACAAGGTCATTTATCCATGCGCACTTTGCTGTGGAGGAATGAGAATGTGCCTGCCACTCCTTTACATTCACCATTTATCTCCTTGTTTCACTCCTACTTTCCTCACTCTCTCTTATAAACCCCGAACACACACACACACACACACAAAAATACACCCAAGCTACAGGTAGTCTCATAAGAAGTCAATGTAGAGCTCAGAAGAAATGGCTCCAAATATTATTCCTGACAACAGACAAACAAATCCATCGGGAGCTCAGGTGAACGCAAAAAGTGGGAAAGAAAGAAAATAACACAGACTGAACACCAGAAAGACATTTCAATGTGATCAATTTCTTCCCTAGTTTTCTCCTTAAGGGAAAGAGCAAGTGTTGAACCTAGGCAACGGCTGTTAAAAGTGGAAGTGAAATGGAAAGGAAGCAGAAGTATCCACTTCTTGTTTTTTAACTAAGGACTGGGGACCCACTTCAGCTGAAGAGACCCATCCGTCATGGCTGAGACTGTACTATTAAATCCTACATATATCATCTTGTATGCATAACTTATGTGTAAAAGAGAAAGGGTGAAGAGAGATAGGAAGGAGAGAGAGGTTATGTATGAAAAAGATGTTAAAGAAGAACAGAGGGTATTACTTAGTAAACCTGTATTACAGCTTTGTCTGGTTGTGTGACACGCAACTATGCCTGGGAAGTGCATGAATGCGTGAGTGTTTGTGTAATGACACGTTAAGTTGTAAGTCATAGACTATGTGAGAGAAAGTAGTGTCTCCTCGAAAAATGTAGGACAAAGGTCAAACAGTACAGCACAGTGCAAGCAGTGTGTAACTGGTCCATATACTAAAAGAAATAAAAGTCACTTGAACAAATGTAGACATGCTGGACGGTGTTTCAAAACACAACAGAGAAGAGCAAGAGTAACAGAAGAAACATGAAGAGAGAGGGGGGAAGTTGTTGTGATAGGCTGACATTTATGCACAGCAAGAGGCCAAGCTTCAGATTTGTACAAGTTTCTTTGCAAATGCAATCTTTAAATTAAATAAGTTGTCTTTTATTTGCTTTTACTTATAAATGCCATGTGATTTACTTGATATTTGCCACCCATTATGGCTGCTACTATGTGTGAGTACCCATTACCTAGCTGCTCTTGGATTCTAAGGGGACGCTTAATTAGTGCTTAACTAAAAACAGGTGTGCTGAGTAGGCCAAAACTATAACTTTTAATCAAACACACACTGCTGTCTGCATCAGAAAACTCAAAGAACATAATGTCAAAACTAATTTCTTACATTATTTTGGGGTTATTATTCCATATTGCAAAGATTACACTGCTTGAGATTCACATACAAATGCTAGAATTCAGGCTAATGACACACCGTATCAGATTTTTATGCACTTCCACAGAAATGTTACAGCATCCTAGTTCTTGTCTTCGTGGTAAATGTTAGTGGCTGTCAAGCAACATGACTTTTACCCTACAATGTGTGCTCACTGTGTGAGTCACTTTGTCAGATATGGCCTGTGGTCTGTCACCTGCTATGCCATTACTCTCTCTCTGACACACACACACACACACTTAAAAAAAAACACTACCACACAGAGCTCCAGTGCATACAGTTCTCTCCATTTTTTTCTGATTCGCATACACATACAGGATTTGTACTATGTATGTTTGAAATTTTCATCAGAATGATTGTAGCAGAGACACAAATAAGGATGAACCATGACAACAACTGACTCAACAACTGACATCAAACAAATGCTGTTGAATCTATACATTTCACCAAATACTTATACCTGCAAAACCTGAATTTTTGGCCACTTTGGGGCAGCTTATGTTCGTACTACATTAACATGTACCCACCCTTTAAGGTAACTTATTTGGCCACAGTTGCTTATTTACACATCAAGTATTTGCAACATGCTATGTTTTTGGTCTCCACAACTCCATTGGGAAATATCTCTCTCTGGTTGCTAAATGCGTCATGCCAACCAGCAAGTCACTAACAATGTTTAGTGCTCTGTCTGGTGCTGAGCAGGCAATGGTTTTCAGAGGTTTTATTGCTGAAAACAGCTGTGTGCTGTAGAGTTAACTAAATCAGAGAAGTTACAGGCTTTACAGCCTAAAAAGGAGCAAATATTCACAATAACACTATAGGATCGACACTTTTCAAATTGTCACATGATACTTGTTATAAAAATACTAATTATAGCCACTTTAAAGTGGATCAAAGTGTCTTTATCAACTCTTTTCATTTCAAATTGCTTTTAAGCAGGTACAGTATTCAACTGACGGGTTTCTTTAGACATTATAATATTATGGTTTATTAAACTGACATCATTTTTCTCCATTAACAATGATTAATGCCATCACTCATCGTTTAACAGAAATCCAACTTGGGCATGACTTTCTGCTTTTCAATGACCTCACTGTGGTTTTTCAAGTTCAACTGATACCAGCAACAGTCATCAAGAGGACGGTATGTGAGAACAAGTTGTGAAGTCAGTTAAAAATCAGTCCAAACAGGTTTACGCTGATCTGTATCTTTGTTTACTAGAAGTTTATTTTTGCTAGCTCAAGTTTTAACAACCTTGAAGTCATTTAAAGACAACAGCTAGGCTTTTTTAACAACTGACATGTTTATTTAAATTTTAAACCTGCTGTGTGAGACTTCTGCATATTACTTAATGCCTGTTACATTCAAATGCTTGCCAAACAAGTTCACATAATGCTGAATGAGCCTGTCTTTGCCTGGTAATTCTCTCTCTCTCTCTCTTTATTTTTTTTTTGCTGTATACTTTTTAAATACATTTTTTAAATCAGAGTCTGTGGTGACATTCCTTGGCAGGTAAACCAGTCATTGATTTGTTTTACGTCAACCTGCAATAATTGGTTGCCTAAGAGGAAAGCAACCATAGTGACAGGTAGTCAACATTGAATAGGGCTTTGGTTGAGGCTTGCACGTTAACACTGTTTGTGTGATCACTCCTACCGCTTTAAGGGTGCACGTCGGATTTACTCTAATGATATGTTTACAAATAATGCAAATTAGGTGTATACCCATGAGTGAGGTTTCTGAAGAATCAGTAGGGACTTTCTGAACATAATATTAAGTCTACAGGTCATTCAGGGACTCCACCAATGTCTACTGATCACTGTAGCTAAGTCATCATGAGACAACAGTTACAGAGATGGCATTCACAAATCGTTATCATTGGATGTTTGAATGGAACGTTTTGATGCATTTTGCAGTTTCCATTTAGTTCTTCTAATTCAATATCACTTTCTCTGTGAATGACGTCAATTTGTAATTTAATCAAGCGACAATTATGGACTTGCCTAACCAGTGAGGTCACAAATGCACTTTGACCCTTGACAAAGAAAAGATTCCTCTTGTCCTTCATGCAAGTCCAACAGGCAAAAACATATTATATAAGATAAGGACTTTCTGTATCAGTATATCTTGCACATTGCCCTTTGAACAACATGGTGAGGTTGGCTGCCTCCTGACTTGCTGTCATGTCTGTCTAGCACTGTTTGCTAACATCAGTACAAGCCAAACATAAAAATCTATACCTTGAAAAGTCAAGGTGAGTCTGAATGTTGGTGATGGCATTTTTCATGTTAAATTGGCAATACTTTCAGTTTGCTGACCTTGGTTAATCAGGCAGTAAGAGTGGCACTGATGTTGACATTTTACACCTCTTTTTTTGGTCCCTGTAATTTTATGTCTAGAAAGCAAAAAAAGCCCTGCACAATATTAATCTCTGAACACATGACCTGGAACCTTTTAATCTTGCAGGAAGAGGAGAATTGAGCTTACAGTGTAAATCAGTATTTACACTCTAAGCTCAATTTCAGAAAACCTGGATTTACCATACATCAATTAATGTGAAAAAATGAAAACAATATCTTCTGGCTGATAAATGGTTACCATTTTGCTGTCCACTAACTTTTGGGTATCACATTCTTTTTAATTAGTAACTCTGGTGTCAAACTTTTCTTTCAGTGATGTGGTTCACTTTAGTGTGCTTTATGCTGTATGTGTTTCTTTGGCAGGGGGTTGGCAAATAGGCCTCCCTTTGTATTTAGGACAGCTTTACAATGATGTAGACCTGCTGCTGTAGACCACATGACTGCTTTTACTGTTCATCCGGGCTGTGTGGTCGTACTCAGACCTGCACTTAAACATAACCACAAGCATAAACATCAACTCCACCATAACATTACTGAACACACACCTTTCATTCTCTTTCCACATGTAACTACACCTAAGAGGTAGTTATTCTAAATAATTGCTTAATAAAAGTGTACTCTTCAACTAACTTGCAGCTTCACATGGGTGGGGTTTGCTTCAGGAAATAATTAATGCTACAGATGACAGACTATTCTGCAAACTAGTTATGCATGTTTTTATTATCTAAACATTATCCTCGTTGCCTTCTCACCCACAAAGACCAAATGACAAATAAAAAGAAATAAACAATGTAAAAAAATAATTTTACTGAATTCAGAGATTTCAATACCATATCATTTCATATTTAGGTCGTCTCTGTTAGTGTGTGTCCCCTGGTGACCACTTAATCCTGGTACAGCAGTGAGTAATTGATGCTGCTGCCAGCAGTCTTATGATGGAGGGACAGACAAAGAGAACCAGTGTGAAGTGAGCCGCACACCCTTGTTCTTTCATTCACAGTACACACAAACAGGCAGCCACGTAGCACAGTTACTATCAAGATCAATAATCAGAAGGTCGGGGACTTGATCCCTAGTCCCTACCAGATGAACTCTTTTTTTGGGAAAGATACTGAACCCTTAATTGCACCTGATGACTGTGCACTCGGTGAATGAGTTTGTGTCTGAGTGGTCATTGTTCCAGAAGAGCAGGCTGCTCCTTTCTTGTTGGCTCTTGCCACATGTTTAAGAATATATGTGTAAATGGGTGAATGCTGACCTTTGTTGTAAGGATGCATGTATATAGTGAAATAGGCTAAACATTCAAAAACATTCCAAAGTTCATCAGAAGAGAAAAATACAGGTCCTGTAACCTAAATGCACTCAACATGTGCTAGATGAAACTCACATCTCCTTCATCAGAGGAAGTGGACTAATTTATTAAAGTCAGTGGTTTGGTTTGAAGTGGAACAAACTCATGCAAAAACACAACCTGTGTAATTAACAATCTGTTACACACATTGTGAACAGCACTACCCCTTCCTTCAAACACTCTACCTTACCCCAACCAAACATGAAAAAAAAAATAATTAGTTGATGGAGAATAGCTGGAACCACAAATTGCCTAACGAGTATAAAATTACCTGATTTTACAGTAGAAGAGAAAGGGGCTCCCATAATTGCAGCTTTTTTTGAGTTCATTAGGCATAAGCAAAAAGATGCTTCAACATCCCTGTAACATGCTAGCAAAGTCACTTAGTTTTACAAAGTTATAAACACTCAAATTATTAGTTTTTAAGAGCTGAAGGCTAAAAAATCAATGTGTATATAGCTGCTAAGTAAATTAAAATAAAGAGTCCCTAAACATATCAAATGGTCTTGACACACACTATACATTCAAGCTAGCTTTGAGTGAATCCTGCAGAAATTACCACTCCAAGTTATTTAAGGACACAGATTTCTGTCTTTTTATGGCTGTAAACTGCCAACTATTTCAACATAGAGCAGATGCAGACCACAACAAAGACTGCAGGCTGTTAGCTCTACTACTGAACACAGTGCGACTAAATGCAGTGGTTTTCAAGTGCTGGGTGGCAATCCAAAGGTGGGCCACATGGAGATAAAAATAGGTCTTCTAAAAGCTATGATGAAAAGCAAACCTAAAGCTAAACTATATTAAGATATCCATGCCTTCTGCCTCTGAAACATGAGACAGGCACCACAGATTATTTTGTTAGCTAACCCTACAATCAGCTTTAGGCTGAGGCCACCAAACTTTTTAAGTTCAGATCCCCGTCAAGTTGCATAAACAGAAATTTTCTCTCAGCATTTCACAAAAGCAATAAATTGGGTTGAAGCCTTTGAAAAAGCACTCTGATTAAGACTGGTATTTGTTAGCATGATAGCAGGAATAAATCCACATACCTATACACACTCTTGTCTGACTATCCATGGACAAATTTCCTACTAACACCTATATAATCACAAACCCGCACAAGCATTAAAATGGCTGGAGCGAGCACACATGAACTCTAATACAGAGAAACAATCATATTATCTCTTTTAATGTTCTTTACACTCTGTGTTTGGGGGTTTAGATACTTTCTCTGCCTATGGACAGTAATTGACTAGCGACAGGCTTATTTAGGTGGGCGTATTTCAAAAGTTGTTATGCGAGTACATGTTCACTTAGGCAACAACAAAGCAGCATAATCCATTTAAGAAAAGGGCGTGTTTTGTTCTTTATGTTTTGTACGCCACACGCTTACATACACAGGCCTGTTTTGAGAGTTGTGGGGAAAGGAAAAAAGCACAGACAGAGACAAGAAGAGGAATATAAAAGAAAAAGAGAGGAAGCTGCTGTCTTATGATCAATCAATTTTGCTCTGACAGTGCTCTACTATTCTTAGAAGCTATGTTTAGCTGCTCTCCTGCCTGGCACACTGACAAAGACTGACTTCATTATACATTAAATTCTCTGGAGATTCTTACTTCCAGCAAAAAATGACGTATTGCTCAATGGCCTTGTCTAGCAGGGCAAGACTCAGCTCAAGCATCTGAAGTTCTAAAATTCTTTGTATAATTGCAAATCAATATCTTCTAACCGGAAATTACAATAGATTTCCTGCTTAGATGAATCTCAGATAAATGAACTCTTTGTGGTGAACCTAGTGTGGTACTTTGCTTTGTGCACAAGTTGTTTTTTTTCTGTAAGGAGTGTAACAATAAGAAGACTTGTACAAGTGCAATGTGAGAATATCGTCAGGGAAGTGTATGTGTAATTATATTGACAGGTCACAGTTTTAGGTTTATTTCTGATGCTGTTAAGTTGCACAGAAGCAAATATGCACTTGAAAATATTGACAGTGTGAAGCCCTAAAGGGTCAAACTACACATGGACGCACCGATTAAAAATGCAGAATGGGTTTTAAAACAAATACCAGCTAAGACTGTTCCATGAAATATCCATGGGCAAATCTCAAGAGGATGGCTGGGAGTGTTTTTTGTACTTATAAAGTTTGGGTATAAGACAAACAGGCTATCAGCTACCCAGCCCATAAAATATTTATGAAATGACCTCATGCTTTGTGGCAAACCAAACATTCAGTAAAATACTGGCTAAAGCGGGATGGGCCAACATGCATTGCATGTGCATTTAATACAACTTAAAATATGTATCAAGTGGCAAAGAATATGTAACAATTTAACATTGTGTTTTTACTTAGTCTTCTAATAATAGCAACTTATAGCAGCTAATGGGAAACAAACCACTACCAGCAGCCCTACTTTTAAAAAACATTTGCTTTTGTTTGGTGAAGGAGTGACTACTAGCTGGTCATAATTATGTTAGCCGTTTCTCAAAGCCACTTCCCAACAGTACTTAATAAATAATAATAATAAAATCACACTCACTGTGTGATATATACATTCAGTTCAGTCTCAGCAGACTTACTTAAAGCAGGAGTTATGTTTATGAATTCGGTACATAGTACAAATGACATGCTCTAAAGAGAGTGGTATACCTAAATGTTAAAAGTCATTATATGGCATGCGATAAGACAGATCAACCAAGCTGAGCCAGCAGATATTGAACTGACAAGTCATAAGAAATTACCTTTTACAGCAGTTGCTTGCATCATGTTATTAATACGACAATTAAGGCTGTCATAGCATTTACAAACAAAAAATTCAACATAAATGTACGCAAAAATAGGAGCAATTAAGCCTCGCTTAGCCATGCTGTAAACTCAGACACACAGAGTGCAGAGGAGTCAACACAACACTGGAGCAAGCAAGACAAAGAAACCCAAACTCCAGCCAGACTCCTTTTTGTTAACAGCGAGAAAACGTATACTTTCCTCAAAAGCCACATACAACGGAGCATTTGTTTTTATTTGATCTCAAGCTAATGTAAAATGTTAGAGTTAAAATTTGCCAAGCGGGGTTGTCAAATGCAAAATAAGAAGCAGACCGCAGCCCATCCACAGACTATGATGATGATTTGTTTACACCGTGCTAGCGAGCTGGCTAGTCCGCTAACAGCTAAATCCAAAAGAAGCCAGATAACTCTTAAACAGAAGTTGTGTTTATTTTGACAGCCTACCACACCCACCAGTCTGCCTTTTAACATACCAAATATTGCCTCCATATGAGTGATAATGTCTCATAAAGAGAGAGCAAAGATGCGCTTTCTGGCTGGCTAGCAGATTATGCTTCTCTGTGTTGTTTTGACAGCCAGAATTAGCTGGATAGCTGGGTAGCAGAGCTGCTAGCTGGCAGTTTACATTCAGAGAGGCGCTAACGTTACGCGAGGAAAGTCTCGGGTGAATTTAACAACCTCAAAACAAGATAAAACAACAATAATAACAACGAACAGTGGTCAGTGTCAGATCTATTACTCACCTGTTCCTGATGTCCGCACAGGAATTCGTCCTCTGGGTCGGGTACCACAGTTATAACAGACTTGTGGTCGCTACTCGATTCCTCTCTACTCTGAACGGTTACTGACTGTCGACCAGACTGGACTCAGCGACGTCGGAGGGAGGCAATCACTGCGTGACGCCGCTCGCATGACAGGAGGCAGCCAATCACAACGCTCAACGAGGGGAAAAAAACACACTTCAGTGACGATTAGGAACAGGAAGCGATGTCGTACGAGTTGTAGTTTTTCAACTACTTTGTCATATGCTATGATGAAATCTGTCTAAAATTAGTGATTATGACAACAATAAAAATAAATTCGACGGGTTTTAAGTGTGATGTGAGCTGTGACACTCTATTTTTAATAGTAAAAGTGTTTCGGATGTGAAGCCAGTAGTCTTTTGAAAGAAACTTGTTTGGCAAGCAGCTGCCAAGTGGACAGTGAGTCACTTTCAACTGTATTTTGTCAGTCAAATACGTAACAGTCTATAGTATCAAATATCATGTCTTTGTGAGTAAAAAAATTAATGTTGTGAAAATTGCTCCATCAAAATGTCTAAAAACCCAGAGATATCAATTTCTGACTTAAACAGCAAATAAATAAATCGTCTCAATTAAATAAAATTAGTAACTTTTTGTGGTTTTACGTGGTATACAGCATTAATGATTATTTTATAGGCAAAAATTGTTGATAGTTTGAGAAGAATTTACACTTTAGCAGTGTAATTACCCCTAAGAAAGATCTTTCAGGTGGGCTGTAAATTCTTGTTACACGTGACATTTAAGCAACTTAACAGTATAAAACAGGTGCAGATGGTTTGACAGTTCCACCCCAACCCCCATCTTTGATATGGGAGTAAGCCTGTGCATGTGTTGGATACAAAAACAGCTTCATAGTGAGAATCACACCACCACTGCCTTGGCTGCCCTTTCTGCCCCTCTGACCTGGGGTGTTTATATTCATGGGTAAACCATACCAGAACACACACACTCACACAAAAAACACACACACACCTTCCTGCACTGCAGTTAGCTTACGTTTGACTCTGCATGATTGCACAATTGATTGTGTTAGCTTTATTGTGATGCAAGTCTCTGGCAGTTGGTCAGTCAGTCAGTGCAGTTTCATTGATCCTGTAGATCAGGTCTACAATCTCACCAATCTCAATCTCAGTCTCACAAGTTTAACAACTTCTAAAGTAGATATCAGTTTGGTTTACATGACAAGTGATGCCTCAGAAATCTATCAGAGGTATCTGTTAAAATTATGAAACCTCTGCCATTGCTGTGTTGATGCAGGTATCATATCTTGATGACATTTTCCTGAGTACTTTGACCGATAATATTGAGTCCTCTTGGGTCATTAAGTTTTATCTTAATACATCTGATAAGAATGGTCAAGTGTAAGGCTTTTTTTTCTTTGCACCTAAGAGTAGTGGTTTGATTTAACTGTTAGATTTGTAGATAAAGGAGGAAAATCTGGAAGGAAATTTACGATGAAGTAAAATAATATTATTGATAAACAAGTTTAAAGGCAATTGAGTGTTGCTGTCCTGCATTCACCCACCATATTTACAAAACAAAGAAGCTTACAGGATTCTTTGGATTTTCAACAGCCTCTCACATAACTTTTAATGACTTGAAGATTATTTTACATAATACATTATTACTCAATGCATGGTTTTATTTACTAAGCCTGAGATTTTCACCTAATCAGCTGAACTGGCTTGCTGGCAGAGTTCAGACTTTCTCTGTCCGTCTCTCTAACCAAGTCAACCCTCATAGTTCAAATCACTGATTTTTATCCCATTTCTTTTACATACAGTATAACTTAAATATGACAGGATATGTTGTGAATAAGGAATGGATGATTTCTCTAAAGCTGCACATTTTATGAATTTGCCCCAGTGGTCCCTCTTTCTAATAGAAAAGGGAGCTAATACACAATGACTTATAGTTAGAAATATGTTGAACATGGAAACAAGGTATGTCAGCATCTGGTCACTGTCATTTGTCAGCATGCCTCTGAATGAGAAATTACATCAAATCACATATCTCAATCATATATTGTAAGACAGCTTTCCTCAGCAGATAAAATGATGCACTCAAAAAGATTAGGGACTTGTTTTTTACTGAAAGGGAGACCTTCAGCTCTACAGGCCTGAAGTGAACTGCAGTGGTAACATGCACCGCACGTGGCAGGGTATCGCTGTATGTTTGCAAAACCGTGGTTTCTGATTGCGCCATGTTCACGTTGCTAATGCAGCACTTTAATGTTCCTTTCTTGCTATCTGTGTGCGTCTGGGATTATGTGTACCAATCCCTCCTTGAGTAACATGTCACTTTAGATAATCCGTAACTGTTGTCAACAACTGGAACAACAAAGCAGACTTGACTGCTTCATAACTTTGGCAATTATTTAAAAGTTGGCTCGACTTGGTTAAAGAAAGATCAAAAATTTCGTCAATTTTAATTGTGTAAAAAGTATCTATGTGTTTCAGTCTCGGCTCAAGTAAATGTGGAAACACCCCTGTTGCCACCTTGTTGTATAGAGTACATAATATTTGATAAAAAACTTTTATCAGGATTTGCAAGTTTTAAAAAATTACTTAAGTGTTTATGTCTGGTGCAAATTGCATACAAGCAGACGTCAGTAAAACCTTAAAAAATATAGAAAACTAAAAATAACAAAAGGGAAATAACAGAAAACTCATTCTCTTTGTGGCTCATTATTAATTTAGATAATCCCCCTCAAATGATAAGTAACTTTCCATTAGCTGGCAGTAATATTCTCAGTAGTGTGTGTTTCGAGAGATTGTTTGCGTTGCTGGGATGTTGGCATCCACCTAGCTTCCACAAGTCTAAACAGGTAGACCACGCCTGAAGTCTTTTTCCTACATATTTTTAAAGGAAACAAATCAAAAATGTTTATTCATTTAATTGCTGTTGCTTTGGGGTAACACTGTAAGCTAAACATTAAATGAATAAAATCACAGCGTCATAAATTGTAATGCCTTCACGCACCATTGACCAAATAAAGAAGTGCAGACCTGTATTATTTCACCATGTACCATTTGTAAGGAGTGTTGCAACTATTGTGGCACATCAATGACATCCATGAGAAAACGAGCTTGCATGAAGCACACGTGATCCCATGTGATCACCAACACCCTGTTATAACACACACACACACCTATGCACAAACAGGGTGTGATGGCAGAGAAATGCACAATAATGTGAACTGCTTCACACCCACCACACCTCCTTCTCTTCTTCACAGGTCATGGAAAGTTTTATCACTGCTGTATCAAGTGTTTGTCACAGTAGAGTTGTCACACAGAGAGGAACACCTTGTAAATTGTTCATCACCTTGTTAATTATGTGTTAGGTACAAAATATGCATGGGGTATATTGGGGTATATTCAATGACAACACTTTTTTTATGAGGCCTGCTGTGAGTTTTTGCTCACATCCTGCTAATTTAAGAATTTTTCTAGTTGTTATCCTGAATTCCTCAAAGGTGCTCCATTAATGGATTTCATAAAAGGTTGATGATGCTTAAAATTTTAGCTTTATTGTTTGCATGAGCCCTGTTGCAAGGATTCTTGCAAGGTAAGCACCTTTTACATCCAGGGGAAGCAGCTCGGATTTACAATTTGTTTGACTGCATTATTGTAGAGAGGCTAACTGAACCCATTTACAAACCTCCGGCTGTGATCCTGCAACATCAGTTTGCGTTGCATCACCGCTCAGCGATTTGTATGCTTGTTGGTTTCAGGTGTGTTCACTTTGCACCAACTGCAACAGAAACCAGTGATGCAGATAAATGCTTCCATACACACCATGTACAATCAATGCACTGCTGTTTGCACTTTTGTTTGGCAAATAAGGATTATTTTTTCCCAGGTTTAATAGACATTAATTAGATAATTCAAGTGGCACTGATGGGAAAAATACACTTGGAACATCCCAAGAAGATTAGGCATTCTGGTTAAGCAGGACTGAGCGGTCCATTCTGCTCCATCCAAATCTTGTAGAAAGCATATGGATGAATAAGCTTACAGTTAAGTGGCTGAGCATTTGTGTCCGACTTGGTGTTTGAGCTCTTTGTGTGCATTTGAGAAAAACAGAGGAAGAGAAAACTGAAAAAGGAGAAAGACAGCAGCTGACATGGCTACAGAATATGAATACACATATACTGTATGTATATGTGTGTGTGTGTGTGTGTGTGTGTGTGTGTGTGTGTGTGTGTGTGTGTGTGTGTGTGTGTGTGTGTGTGTGTGTGTGATAGAGAGAGATGATGTGTCTTCTACACTTCAGCTAATCCAGTTCAGGATGTTCGCCTACGAATGTCTTAACTAACAACAGCTGCTGGCTAATCAACACACACACATATATATATATATGTATACATATATATGCATACACAAACATAAACATAGAAACACATACACACTGCGTGTAAGATCTCATTTTACAGTTTACCTCCTGCATTGTGTGCAGCTTGAGCCAGTAAAATGATCAAAAGCTTTGTCTCAATGAGACATCATTGTGAAATACAGTACATGGAATCTCCTGTATCCCACTGACATCCATAAAGACTCCTTGCGGGGAACAACGTGCTCTACATAACTGAAGATTTTGGCTTCACTTTATTCGTCGGCAAATATCTATTTTAAGGTGGTTTTTATCCAGAATGCTCTCCTGTCTTGTTGGTACCTCCTCCCAGCACAGGAGCAGAAACCAGAGCATCTAACACCCCCCTTTCTGCTCAAACATTCAGAGTAAAAATGGCATAGAATTGTAAAAAATGCCAAGAGAAATTGTTTGAGAGTATATATGAGAGTAAGTCTTGCCAGTCAGCAGGTCTGGCTTCATAATATTGTATCTCATAGTCACTTAACAACCCTGTAAAGAACCAGAGGCTCTTAGGGACCCAGGCATAAGGACTCAGTTTGGTCTTATTAATGCCACCATTGAACACTGTACTGATGCTCCAGGTCAGTTTATCATGCATATGTGCAGAGAAACTTTCTGGCCTTTTAAAGATCCCAGCGGCTGCATGTTTCGTCCCACTCGGCTGCCTGGCTGTCTCTCCAGGAGGAGCAGAGTCAAAGCTGTATAGAGGAAGATAAGGGAAAGGTTTATAATGAAGTCTAGCTGCAGGACGGCTCTGGCTCACCAAACACCTGAGGAGACAGAAATCAGACTCCAAGGTGATAGCAGTGTCTGAAACAAAATGAGGGTTTTCAGCTATAAGTGCCCCATAGGGACTCTGGCTTAAACCAAAGGAAATAAATTTAAAAGGGGATCTCCTCTGCCAAAAAACTTTTATGAAGTTAAGTTGTTCAACTGCATTTTGTTTAAATGTTGCAAATTGTACAAGATTGACTTCAGGCACTAGAAGCAGATGGACGACAAAGTAAGCAAGGGTGAACTTTCCTGCTACAGCACTACATCCACACTCCTTTCACTACAGGAACTGTAAAAAAGTGTAATAAGTAAGCAGATCAAAACTCTAGAATAATTTTAAATGTTCTGTAATGTTCTCACGAGAGCAAGAAAAATAAAAATAAACCTTCCTGTGGAGCAGTTGTTGCGGAAAATAGTCAAATCTAATTAGCAGCATCACAGCAGCAGATGGCTGTCAGGTGAGAGGGATTAGAGAAACCACTGCTTTACACTTTTACTAGTCTAATCTTAAGTAAACACACACATGCACACATACACACACACACACTTCACAACGCTATCAGACACATACATAAACCATCCATGGAGAATTAATACATTAGTACCAGTCTTTGTAGGAATAATCAGCTGTAACAGTTTGTCTGTGACGGGAGACACAACCTTAAAACATACACAGCGCACACACAAACACACACACAAACACAAACACATAGGCGCACTCACAGAGTCTTGTATCAGGTGAGGAGGATTACACACAGACAGTACTGTACAAGCTGCTCCGGTCAGCGGTCTAATTGAATTAGCCGTGAGCAGCTAAAAGTAATGGGATTGGTTGTAGGGTCACTGTACAGACCTGTTTGGCCCAGACTGTGCGCTTGTCGTTTAAGTGCTAAAAGTTGTCAGAGCTTGTTTAGCTGCTGGAGCATTTTATAGAGTTACGGAGAAGAGCTGAAGTCCCGCTGTTGTGAACACAACAGAGAGAGTTCAGGTTAAGTGATGTGGAGAGTTTAAAGCAGCCTGGCCTTGAAAAAGAGCTGGTGGGGAATCAAGGAACGGACGAGGTGTTTTAACGGGATGATCTGATTGGATCAGAGGTCTCAAGAAGGTTCAAGAAAATCCTCATAAATCAACTGCCAAAAATCACGAACAGTTTAACAAACATACATGATATTTTACTTGTTTGATGTGGGAAAACAGTACAAACATACAAACACAATGTGATTTGGTATTAAACATAAAACACAATGCTCCTGTCAGGACTGTAATACTGATATGATTGGCCAACATAGATACAGAGGTATTTTTTTTAGCTTTTCGAGTGGAAATTCTGCACCTAATTACCATAAATACAGGGTTTGAGGAGTTTTTGCTAATGAATATAAATATAAATTTAAAAGGAAGACGCTGGCTGCAGTAATGTGGATTACTGCAGTTTTCCCTGTACAGTATATAACTTGGAAGAAGACACACTATTCTTACTGTAGCAAAAAGGAATAATGCTAATTAATGCCATTACAAAATCATATTACATCACTATAGATATCCTTAAATGTTCATTGTGGATTTCAGTGTATGGATTAATTGTCAGGCAATATGTTTAATCAGAGGCCCTTTCACACCAACTAATGACACAAAACGTTAATGCTGAGTTAAACAGAGTTTAAGCTTTTATAGCTATAACAAGAGTTTTATTATGACCGGTTTTATGAGAGAATTTGCGAGTAATCTCACAAAATTTTATGATTTTATTCCTTGAGACAATGACGTTATACAGTCATTTACCTCAGGTGAACTTTGTAGAAGCCAATCTTGCATTATTGTCACTTCAGTTATGGATGTTCAGCACAAGAAATTGAATTTCTTGGAAGGTTTACTTCATACATACATAATGCATATCACAAATGACTTTCTAAAAATTCAATTTAGAGGCACGTAAGTCATCAGACATTAGCCAGTGCTCTAAACTAGAATGATTTACATCACTCCATTTGTTTTATTTGCATTTACCTGCTTTCAGTATAAGAATTTGGGATGTTTTCTCCCATTTATAATTTTAGCATTGTTGTTAAGAATGGAACTGCTGTAATTCAGTTTTTGTTGGACTGCACTGCTTCCCCATTTAGCGTCCGCAGCATCGTTTTTCCAAAACAGCCTCTCAATGACTGACTTGTCTTCAGATGTCAGGGGACAGAGTGTCAGCCAGCATCAGACTTTTCCACAAGAATTCCAGTCAACTCAAAAACAGAACAACACCTCATTGTCCAAGACTAGTTTATCAAAAGAATACACAATAATACTCATGTATAAAACATAGAAAACAGAAAATGAAAAACAGTAATAAAATATACCTTCTTTTCTGTCTACTACTTCTTCTTTTTTTTTTTAAAAAGTAGCACATAATAAATTGCAGTCCTTTCTGTTTTGTCCAAGCTCACACATTCATTTGTTTTCCGCAGCATGTTCAGTCCTCTTCCGTCCACTCTGTCCTCCTCATGCTTCTGTCTATTGATTGGATTACATTATACGCTTACAATAATATCAACCCAACCCATACAAATGGCAAAACTCATGGCATAACTATTATAAAATGTTAAATTGGTGGCAAAAAATGCCAAACAGACACCACAGGGCTTTTGTGCTGACTATACAAGTTGCATAACAACATGAGATGAAGAGGTCCACTAGCGGCGAGCGTGCCTCTCAGAGCGGGTTCATTAAGGTAGATACAGCACATTAATCTCACTGATGGAGGTTTTGCTCGCTTCACTGTCAGATGAAGGTCACGTAGCCGGAGCTGCTTGTCCTAAACGGCCACGGTTGTCAAGATGGCCGCAACCTGAGAGCCTCATTAGGCTGCACAGCCACACTTGTCAGCTCACAGGTGCTGAAAATCTGCTCTAACAGCAGTAGTTACCCCGAGACAAATGGTTAGAGTGTGTCCTGTAAATCATTATCCTGTTTGACTTGAAGATTGAGTGTTTTTACTGTACTTTTTGAGGCATTTTTGGCAAAACAATCATCCAAAGTTCATTCAGCTTTTTCCTTTTTTTTTTCTCTATTCAACCCATTCATGTTTTGCACCTCCAATAAGTGATTCCTCCTCTGGCTCTTTCACTCTGGACTTTTCTCATGGACTCTATGCATGCTGTTTGTCAGCAGTACTTGTGAGTTACTCTCGAAGGGTTAAAGGTCAAAAGTTCTTTGAATGAGACACTATGACACCATTCAAAACTCAAATGGCTTCAAACTCCAGAAGGTCTGCAATGATTTGTTGGATTCACAAAAAAACACGTGTTTTCTGGGTCCAAAGTGTGCCTTATGTTTGTTCGAGCCTCTTTAAATAACCATAAGAGTTGTATTTTTATTTATTACTTAATTATATATATTTATTTCATCTTTCATATCTTCATTATCACACTATAGTCGTATGTGTCCCTGTTCAGGGCTCCAGTTGTTCCACTTTCTAGGTCCATTTATCCTTGATGTCCTTGTTTTTTTCATCCGTTTTATTGTCTCTTCTTGTTTTTCATCCCTCTCTCCTTCAGGGTTATGATCAAGATAGTACATAGGACAGCAGAAAGTGATGATGGTATGGCGATAAATGGGAATCTGTTGTCTGAAAAGCATGGAAGAAATCTCATTCCTCTTTGCTTCCCCTCTTTCCATCCATCAGTTCTTCTTTCCTACCTACCTCTACATCTCTAAAAGATGGCTGCAGTGTGTTATGCAGCTAATGCTCTTACTGTAAAAAAGCAGGAGTTAAAAATGAAGGAGAGCAGGAAAATTGAACTAGTTTGTCTTAAGTTATCCTGAACAAAACCCTGAAAATTCACCCTCCTCTCTTCCACCCGTCACTCCTCATCATCCCCCTCTTTACCTACTCCCTCTCCTCCTTTTTCACCCACTTCCAGTGCTATTTACAAACAAACTGGTCCACGAGCGTCGTGCAGCGCTTGCACTTGACGTAGCAGCACCAGTGGAACTTGCAGTGGCAGCGCTCGTGCTTGTAGGTCTTGAACTGGTCGTACCCTCGGCCGCAGCACATGAGCTCGCAGCCGTCCATCCCTTCCGAGGTCTTGTTGCAGAGGCGGCCCTGTGTGCCCAGCGAGCCTGTGGTCTCGTTGCGAAGGCAGTAGTCAGGACTGGGGTCGATGTAGACCAGGTCCTCCGGGGTCGGGGTGTTGAAGCGCTTGTCTACCAGCTCCAGCTTGCCCTTGGAGGGATGAAGTGGAGGTGGAGTTAGTAAGTGTAAGATTTCTGATTTTCACTAAGGGTAAATTTAATCAGTGTTTTGTTCATGACGCTCTGCTGTGAGTTTAATACCTTGCGTCCAATGCGCATAGCAGCTGCACTGTCGTATTTTTCCTTCAGGTACTCTCCCACACGTCTGAAGTCGGCCAGCTGGAGCCAGCAAGTCTTCAGACTGCAGGAACCCGAGACGCCGTGACACTTACAGGCCACATTTGCCAGGTTATAGACCGCCTGGTGGACAGAAAAGGCAAAAATTTAAAAACAAATAGATGGTTCCTTTGCACATGTTAATTTCCATTTCACCCCATTATATTAGAACAGAGAAAATCTCCAGTGTTCTCTTTTTCACGGTTGATTTCCACTATAAGCACTAATGTCAGACATATATTTTCATCTTACGCTCTGCAGGCTTTGGATGAAACTTATCCGGAGACAGTTGTTGTGAGTCTGCTTTACATCTATTAAATTTGCTGTTACACTGCTACCATCTACTGGCAAAAACATGTAACTGCTCCATCTATTCAACTGCCCTGGAGAACAAGGTAAATTTAAAGAAAAGATATGCTAATTTTTACACTTGAATAGTTTAGTTAATAAACTAACTAACTAAAACTTAGTTGTTTGCAAGTTGTTGTTTTTTTTACATAATCACAGTTGATTTACAGACATAATGGTAATTCAGTTTGTTAAGTCACATAACTAATATCAAATCTCTTCATTAGGAACGGCAAAAACAGCTAAACTAGCTTCGCTAAAAGATAACTAGCCTAGCCTAGCATTAGTTACTACTCATCACAGCTGAAAGGGAATGAAATTTAAGTGAGATGCTGCAGAATACTTGCCTTAAGATGCATAAAATAAAATAAATGCAATACAAGCCTTTTATATGTTACACTTTTCTTTAATGCAGCCAACGGAAGGAAGAGGTGAGAATAATGTGAAAAGGAGAGGCACCACATATGAATCTATATTTGCTGGCTGTGCACTTATAATTGCATGACTGCACCTCCTGAGGGAATTTTCTCAAAAAAAAAATCTTTCGCAGCAATAAATGCAGCAAGATTCCTTACTCTAGTTTTCTGTCATCGTTGCCCACTAGTGCAAACCCCCCATTATGTTAAAATGTGTAATAAAATAGAGATAAAACGCAGAGAAAAAACAAAGAAAGGATTTATGTTTGTTTTATATGAGCTGTTCTCTGATGTCTGCGGTCAATACAACTCCACCAAACTAAAACAAAGAGCTGAGAATAGAAGGCACTTCTTTAAACATGTAAGTATGTTAAGAAAACAAAACAAACCAAAAAAGAGAATAAAAGAATTATGGTCGTAGCTGTGGTGAACTTTAGAGGGAGCCCTTCACCAGTGCAGCGTCAACATAACAGCTAAGCAGCATTTAGTAGACACACGCCCTTACTCATCACACATCCTAGAATTACACTGCGCACAGTGTCTCTTCACATCTATTGTTTTATGCTTGCACCATGTTTGACC
>JAPZDZ010000015.1:9531506-9542041 GCA_029783805.1 Acanthurus tennentii
CGCGCGCACAGAGGCCGAGTGGTTTATGAGACTGCGCAGCTCAGACTTCAAATAGCAGGTCCGGATCTGCCGGCTCGGTGTCAGCTCATCAGCGCATTTCAAAAGAGGAGCCGCGGGACAATGGACCGACTAACACCTCCGTATAAACGTGGAGGTAGACTGACTGTCAATAGAGAGACAGGCAGAGAGGGACGGAGACACAGAGAGAGCAGCAAACACCTCGTCTGGCCGCCCGCAGCGGATTTGACACTTACTTGTTGATGAGAGTTTTCCCACATCGCCCGCTGGGAATTAGACGCACATGATACTGATCCAGGATCTGCGTAACTGGTGGATATTTACCAAAATCCAGTGCATACAGACGGCGCGTTTTGTGTTTGCACTTGTCTAAATTCTGCGCGTCTTCTCCAATCTTCGACGGCGAAATGTACCCGTCTTATTGCGCATGTGTGAAAAAAACACACGTAAAACGGTTTAGTTTTCAGAGAAAAATGATCACTGCTTTAAATTAAAACGTTATAATTACACAGGATATATGTCCCGACTTTTCTCAGTAATAATTAGGACAGAATCAATATCTGCAATGTTGCGACTACAAAATTAACAGATTAGCATTTCCGTTAACAGTGCATATATTTCTTTTCTTTTCTTTCTATCTTTCTTTCTTTCTTTCTTTCTTTCTTTCTTTCTTTCTTTCTCGCTATATTTACTGTTTTTTCTATAGGTCAAAAATATTATAAATAACTAAATACGCCCTTTAGTAAGAATAGCTTGAGATTTATATTTAGCCAAAACAATCTAGAAAGACGTTCAGACGTTTTAATCACATATGAAGCCTACAAACTGTAATTACACTCTACTTAAATTATTAATAAAACACTATTTTTCAGGAGAATTTTGACGCAATAAATGAAAAACTAACATTTAATTTTACTCTCTGTAGAGTATCACAGTCACGTCATAGTCTCTCTATGAGTATTACACCAAATTTATGATGTGTTTACATGTAAACTGGTTTCAACCCTGACTGGTTTAAAATAATTGATTTTTTTTTAAAATTTAGTGTCTTTTCTCAGCCTTGTAAGAAAAAAGTCTGATTGCTGTAATACAAACCTAATGGGGTGCATGAACATTGGACCAGTAGTGTCTCTACTAACTCATTATTCTTTTCTATAGATCCAATATTTAGGTTCTATTCAACTTTCCAATCTAAACAATGTTATGTGGCACCGTGTATTATTATAATGTCAGCCTGTTGTTTGATTGACCTCAACTGAACCCTTTGATTCTGTCAAAACATTCAACGCCCTGATCTGCACAACATGTTCGAACACTTGTTGTGCTCATAATCTTAATAAAAGTCTTATTAAAGGAAAACAATGAGCTGTTCGTCAAAGAATGCAGTTCGACAGATCGTGACAAACATGATGGAAGACTCTGCTTGACTTTCAGGGCAAATCTGTTTATGTTGCCTACAACTTTATTTTTCTGTCGTTGCTTGTTTTATATTTCAAAATACTCAAACACAACTATCACCACTAACATTTCTTTCTCATTTGGTCAGGGGTTGTAAACGCCACCCGTCAAACAAAGTTAAAAAACTTTTGGGGCTTTTGCATGTTTGGTGAAATCAGTGCTTCTTTTGCTTAAGTGCAGTTGTCTTACAACAGAAACATTTGCTACTCTGACAAACAAAATGTGCAATCACACACAGAATTGGATGAGAAAAACAAAACTCTCAAATTGATTGACAGGTTGACAAAGCAACAAGCTTTATCTGTTATGTTCCTGATTTACCGTCAAAACATAAACTCACCAATCTGCATGACCCGTCCAAACACAGATGTGTTGTCCACAGTGCTGCAGTTCCACCTCCTCTGTCTGAACTGGTACTGGCACTCCTTGATGCCCGTCTTGGCTCCGTCTCCGATGTAGATCATGTGGTCCTGGTACAGCTGGCACAGCTTCCTCTGGCCCTGCAGACCGCACAGCAGCACGAGAGAGATTAGCAGCGATTAGCAGGTTTATGGTTTGATACTTTAACAGCCCCTGTGGGGGAATTCTCGCTGTGTTTTTTTTTTTTACTATTTCAGGGTGAGGGTGCAGAAGAGGAACTGGTAAGGTCATTCATTCCCTTCTTTTTGTCAATACTGATGTTGCTGAGCCACAAAAAGCCCCATAAAAGCTCCTATTCTTGCAGAAACCACCACTGAATTCAAGCAATGAGAGTGGTAAAAGTCCAAAGCAAACAGAAGGGAACTTACCTGAGAGAGGCCAGACAGCTGACTGCAGAGAGGCTGAGCTCCGATGATGTACATCTCTGGCCGCTGGATCGGGGTCAGAGCTAGTGACCTGAGGAACAGAGGCCATATTAGGTCTAAATTCAAACCAGTAAACTCTATCTGTTAAGCTCGGAGAGAAGTGGCGGGATATCTGTGATCTACGACTCTCTGAGAAGAGGTCGGCGCTGTGGAAGACAGAGTTCAGACACAAGTTTATTAGCACAACTGGCCTATAAAAAGAAGATAAATAGACTCCTCTGGTGTTCTTCACTCTCCTTGTGTTTCCTTTCCTGTCCTCTTTATCTTTTCACTCCAAAAAAAATTAACTGTAATCTTACATTCTGAACCTTTTTCACCTCAATAAAAATGACAATCTGTGCTCATACACAGAAAATAGGATGATCCCTTAAATGTCCACAAAGGCACTCTGAACAAAGTGAAATCAAATTGTGTGGACATTATTTTATCTAAACAACACCAAGTAGACCAGTTCTGTTAAAAGTTATCTGATGCATCAAAATGATTTAAGCATTTATGAAGCTCTGGCAGGACTTGAACAACTGTTTTTTTTCCCTTAGAAGGCGTTTTGATGATTTAATGGCGAACTGTCAACTATCCCGTATATATCATAACCTAATCTGATTCTGCACAAACTGACCAGAGCATCCACAAACCTGCACACACCCTCCACCACATTACCACAAAAGGAACTCAGCGGCATTGTTGCATTGCTGTTTTGTAAGTCAAGAACGAGTGTGGCTAATTGACGGCCCTATATGTGCAGCAGCAGGCCGCCATGCAGTGCCATTTGGGGCTCGGCCAGGGTAAATATTGTGACAGAGCCTTCACATTTGTTCCATTCTACCACACCACTGGAACATCACCCCCAAAACACACACACACAAAGATGCAGGAGGCAAAACAAAGTCTATATAAGTTCACATTTTTTCCATATGTCATCTTATCAACAGTGACCAGGCAAAAAGGTTAAGAGGATAAGCTATTCAGAGCTGGTATCAAAGGTTCAGATCAAATTTGGGGCCATGATATATAAAAGTAAAAATAATTTATTTTGAAAATCTGTCAGCAGCTGCTCTCCAGGTTATATTAATCCAGTTTCCACAGCAGAGCAAAAAACTCCAATATACAACCAGTGATAATTCAGTTACTCACCACCAAGAGTTGGCATCCACCACCAGCAGTTGGGAGCTGCAGGCGAGGAAGGCGGCTGCCAGCAGCAGATGTCGCACGGCACCGGTCCGCCTTCTCCGGACAGGCCTGTTGTCCATTGTCCGCCGCGTCACCGCCACACAGCCGGGACTGGGGAAAGTGCTCCGCTGTTGAGACATGGGCAGAAAAAAAACGAGGCGTCCTGCTTAGTCCCGCTTTGGTTTTGGGTCTGGACACAACCTCTGCAGGACGGGCGAAACGGCGAGTCCAACTCACGTGCGTCCTGTGTGAGTTTTGCCCCTATTTTCTTTCTTTAGTTTACTTTCTTTTATCACACTTGCGTTTCACCCAGTCCACTCGTTTCCTTCCAGCCTCCAGTACTTAAACTACAAAAAAACCCAAAAGTGCTATTAAAAATAAGAGTTTGTAACCGCCATGTAGTCTCACTGTGGATGGGAGTCAAATGTAGATGTAAGATTACAGCAGCATTTTCCCTTAAAGGTCAGAAGCTGCCTGTGTATCTAGTTTACTGGTAAAAACGCCACTTCAGAGTCGTGCGTAAAATGGATTGGTATCAGTTTTTACGCAAAGTGCGAGGCGAGTTCCCCCGCTCCCGATGTCATTAAAAAGTCACAAACTAAACAAAGCTACAAAGCGCAAAGTGTGATCCAGTTGTTGTCCTGAGGAGAGATTAACAAAAAGATTACAACTCTAATTGAGTAGCAAAGCGACTGTTCCTCTCCCTTCCTGTCCTCTCTTGACCACTCCACATCTCTCTCTCTCTCCCTGACTGTCTTTCTCGCTCTGGTCTACACTTCTTCTCCTCTCTTCTAACCCCCACTTCACCTTAGACACCCCCCTCTGCCCCTTCCCTTACTTGCCATACATTGCGCGCATGTGCGTATATGGGTATGAAACGCGTCTTGACATTCGGTGCTCGACCGAGACTGGAAGCACCTGTGATGATGCGTTCAAGGGTTTTAGATGTAAACGAAGCTGGCGGAACAAGTGGATACATAACTTCCTATTATACTTTCCCTTATTTTTGTCTAAATATCACATATTTCGAAACAAGACCTTCTCTATATTTTTTATCAGATCATTTATCGGTAAATTATCCTCCGTTTTTTGTTCAAGCTGCACATTAAAAATGGTAAAACATGAAAAGGACACTGATTTTAAGTAGTAAAAATAATCTTTTTAATATTTAGACTGGCTGCTGAAGAATTAAAAGATCAGACGGACACAAGAATGAGCGATGGGGGTTGAACACTTTTTTTTCAAAAAGTGAATGAACCTCAAAAATGTTCACGTGCGTCAAATTCCTTTTATTAGCTGAAGTGAATAATTTGTTTGAGTAAAAGGTGAGTGCTTCAAAATCGTCTAATCCCTTCTTCTTTGGTCTGTGAAAATAAAAGGCAACACACCACGGCCCCCGCCTCCCACACATACACATACACACACGCATGTTCATGCACGCAGGCACGCACACACACACACACACACGGTCAGGAGTCCATCTGAAAAGGCGTGTTGAAGCGAGCTCCCCTCAATTCATATCCCGGTCAAAGACAAACTGCGGCTGGGTCGGTGGGCGGTGAACCTGCAGAGGAACAGGCTCTTTGATCTGACTCAGTGCTCCTCAAAGAAGTGCGTCCACAGCCAAAGGTGGACGCAGGGGGAGATTAGTGTGGGGCCTCCAAGACTTAGAAAAAATGTTTTTCGAGGTTTTTTAACACATCCATTTATTAAAAAATCTAAGGCTTTTCGTTTTAGTAGAGCCTACGTTAGACCAAACAGGAAGAAAAAAGTCATCAAGAGCAGGTTCACTAATAACAACAGAAGCGACACACGATATTAGGACAAATTAGACAGTTTGCCTGAATAACATCCACTTTGGCGGTTATGATCCATATTTTGTGTGAGTGAAAACAAGAGGAAAGTCATGTATAAAATTTCTGTTTTTACATCCCGTTGCATTCTATTGAGCAACAGAGGGAAGATCTAATTTTTTATTCAAGTGAGGACACAGTTGTTGGGATCGAGTTTCCCACTGACAAAATCACTCCAAAGGGACCTAAAAGAGTTTATTAAAACGCTTTAGTTTTTATTTTCTCATTAATATTCGTTTCGGATGCGTCTTTATATGATTTCTGTGGGTGTTTCTCGTTGTGGGGATTCGGATGTCCTCCTTAGTCTCTGCATGACAATAGACTCTGAGCAACAGCAAAGACCGCACACCTTTCATCTCCTGGGGCCCATATTATCCCCCCCAGCACCCCCACCCACTCACATACACTCAGCTTAGTGAAGTGATCTAACTGGCTGCCTTCAATATACATCTGATTGATATTCTGCTGAGGGCGGGTACCGGGTCAAAGTCAGGTTGAACGAGTGAATAAACAAAGACACAATGAGATGAGCGACACATTGGGGAAACAGGTCAGTAAAATATGTAAATACACTAACACTGGTCAAACCACTCAAGAAGTCACCTTGAGACTGAATACTTGTTTCATATCTGCTTTAGATTTTATGTTCTACCTCTTTTTTTCCAGTTTCCGTCAGAAGTCGTCCCTGTCTAAATGATATGATGCACCTTGTAGGCCTGTGCTGCTCTACTCAATGTTGACATGATTAGTATGACAACAGCACCCTCATCTGGTAAAACAGACACCAGTGCAAAGAGCACAACAATTTAAAATGCTTCAAAAATGAGAAAAGTTGTGCATAACACGGAGAACAAACAGACTTCTGTCGTGTCAAACTAGGTAAAAAAAATAGGGTCATCATTTTGAAAAAGGATGTTTAGAAACTTGTGATAAATAAATTCAAGCTTTCACTTAAACTCAACATAAAGATGTCATAGTACTCATTGGTCCTATATGATAATTGTGTGTTCAAGTAAATTAATGTCCTGTTTTGTAGCAGACATATTTTGACAGATGACAGACAGTGACAGACCAATCAGCAGCAGCCCTGATGTTTAATCCTCTGACACTACAGCGCCCCCTTGTGTAAATTGCAGACATTCTGGTATGTATTGATGAATGTTGCCACTTACTCTCTTTCTTAAGTATGTGTCACTTATTATACAACTCATAAAGAATGCACTAGAGGAAGGCTTTCTAATGTTCTAACATTTCCAATTTCCTGTTCATACCGCGGATGTTTTTACTTTTCCAGATGATCTGTATTTTGGTTGAGACATCTAAGAGCCAAATTTGAATAAATAGGTCTCTTCCCTTGAGGATTCAGCTAATTAAAACACACTGATTGTCTCATCATTTGGGAACTAAAGAGAAACAGGCCAACAGTTTATTCTGGGACATGACCCAGAGATTCAGAAAGTCTGGACTGGAGCATCAAACACCGCTCGGGCTCGTTTTTTTTACGGCTAAACTGTGATGTGCCTGTTCAAACACAAGGAGGAGCAGTTCAGCCACAGTAATCACCACAGCCTGGAGGAGGTGGAAGGGGGGAGTAAATTGAGGGAAGGGAGGGGTGAGGGCACGGAGACAAAACTTGGACCAAGTGAGAAGAAGAAAGAAAGAGGTAGGAGGGAAAACAGAGCGAGTGAAAGAGAGAGGGAGTGTCCAAGTAATGGATACACAGAGACAGAGAGAGAAACAGAGGGAGCGAGAGAGGACTTGTCCCCAGAGGATATGAGCAATAGCCGTGCAAGAGGGAGCAATGCCTGAGAAAGTCGGCAGCTCCTCTCTGGATTAACAGCCGCCTCACTTTTTATTGCCCAAAGTGCCAGACTACAGCGAGCGAAGCAGCCAGCTCTTTCCTGCAGGGAAACCAGCTGCGGTCGGCTGATGGGGTCTGAGCTGATCCCCTGGAAGCTGCTCCTGCCAAAATGCTAATTATTAATTTTTTGGAAATGACTGTCACTTGAAAGTTAATCACCCTCTAGTTATAAATATATAAAAAAGTATACAGAGAAATGAGGGCAGGATAGAAAGAGAGGATGGATGTGATGCTCTGGGTAACGGAAGGGAAGCTAACTTAGGAAAACATCCCAAATCTTGCTGAAATGTAAAATTTTAGGCAGAATTACATTTTATCAGGAACTGCACACTAACCATTTGTAAGGTATCTCCTGATAGCATATTTTATAGGAAGCATGCAAATTGTATCAGAGTTTAGTGGCTAGTTTCTGTAAAGGATGTGATGTGTGATGGTTTTGCCCTTCTGGCTGAACTATGAGCCTCCTCCTCCTTAGATGTTTACAGATTCAGAAAATCTTTGGTAACTTTTAAGCAGAATTTTCGATAATTCAACCTATTTAGATGGGATTATTCATGTTTTAGTACAGCAAAAGCAGCAATATTGTAGCATAAAAATACTCCAACATATTAAGAATGTCCTCTAAAAATATGTAACTGAAAGAATACTCATGCCTCCAAATACACATTGTATTAATACTGATGCATAATATCAGCGACAACATGATATCAAGTAAAAAGTTCAAAATTTGCATTAAATATTCTGGAGTAGAAATACATTCAAACTAAGTCGTTTGAGAGTTTTAACATGAAAAAAAAAATTGTCCTGAAGTATCGTACTTCAGTAACTGTGCTTCAATATTCCACCACTGCTAGTAAGCTGTAAATATTTAAAATTGAATGACATACATATCCTATAATCCATAAAAACCTCTTCTTAAACTTCTTTACAAAGGCGTTTTATTCTGAAGGTTATTCTTTGAATGTATTTTTTAGCTAACATACTCCCTCTGTTGTGTCATATTATTCAATGAGAGCAATAAATACATTTTTCCAGTCCCCTCTTATCTTACCCATCCCTTTTTTTTAAAAAAATGAAAAAAAACAACCCACACTGAAAAACAGACGTGGGAATATATGCCAACTTCACACGAACATATGGACACATTTGTAAGAGCCAAAGAACTCAAGACTACAAATGCGACCATGGAAAGCCCACGGGACGATGATACTTCCTGCTCCGCTCGCTATAGATACGCTTCTTTCTCTCTCTCTGTCTTCCTTCTTTTGTCTGTCTTTCTTCACGTCTGTTCCTTTTTTCAAAAACATACATATGTGCACGCCACATGCACGTGCAACAACTGACTGCCAAATACAGCTGGCTGCAGGGGAATTCAGCATACACACACACACACTCACACACCCGTTGGGAAATGCAGCGGGACTTGGAAGCAGCAGAGGGGCTTTGGAGAGGCCTAAAGCTTTTTTTATGTGTCTCTTTTGTTTTTTTTTCCAGTTTACATGTGCGTTTGCATGTATGACAGGTTGTACAGTCCCTTCCTTCCTCTCACAATTCCCCCGTCCCTCCTCTTCCTCTTGTGTCCCCTGTCTTCCTCCCCTCCCCTCCCCCCTCTCCCGCCCCATCTCTCCCCCACCGACTCTGTCCATCTCCTCCCTTCTTCCTTCCATCCATCCTTCTGTCAGCTGGCAGAAGATGAGTCATGCCTCTTAGCTGGGAGGCTAAAACTCTCCCTCTCTCTTTCTCTAAATATATCTTCTCTATACCTCTCTTCTCCAGCCTTTCTATGTCTCTTTCTCCCTCCTTCTTTCAGCCACTCTCGCACTTCTCTCCGCTCCGTATCGCCATCTGTTTCTCTACATCTTTCAGCTTTGTTCTGTCGCTCTACTACCGAGCTCTTTCCTCCTTCCTCTCTCAATTCCTCTCTCTCCGTCACTCTGAGAGTCAGATTCATCAGCCATTTATGTTTCTATCTTCCTCTCCTCTCTCTCCAGCAGTGCGCCCAGCTGTTCTCACACTCTCTTGTCTCTAAACTGTGATGATGTGAACGCACATGCTCTCCTCTTTATTCTGCTCATTTATTGTAGACTCAGTCACTTGTAATATGTCTATTTGTTCATGCAGCCCACAGTGTGTGGTGTATGTCTGGTGTCCTTTTGAAAATCACCAACATATACGAATATGTGTTTTGTCCATATATGCTGAATATATATTCTTGCTTTCTGTTTTTAAGCTTATGTGTCCATATTTGCATCTTTTTGTCCTGTTATCTGCACTGTAGGCTGAATAAGTTTATTGAAAGTTAGTAAAAACCTAAAATTCCTGGTGTTTGACAACTTACTTGGCCAGAAAAAGATTCTGTTAAAGGTATTAGATCTATAATATAGAAGCAGTATTGAATACAAAACCATTTTCTAAGTGTAACAAACTAAAAATATATGTAATTTTCAGATTTGAGATTGATTTAATTGTTACTTGAACACAAAACACCTCAAATCCAATGAGAAATGCAAAACTACAGTACATTACATTACACCATTTACATTACATGGAGGATGGTGTATAAAGTCAGGTGTGAACCCTCGTATTATAGAACTGTCCTTTTGTGATTGGATCATCAAGGACACAGTGCTGCTGACGGAAATTCAGTCTGCCTTTAGGTCCTGAAGTGCTGACGCATTACTGTATCATGTCATAAGCATTTTCCTGATGTGCCGAGGGGCTTTTAGGTGGGATGATGCTGCCCGACAAAAGTGCTTGAGTGCATCTCATCTTATTGAAGAATATAGTGAGAGTCTAAGCTAATAAATCAGCTCAGATCACTCATGTTTGGCACCTCAGTGGTAACGAAGCAGCTGGCCTCGTTGGCACTGGATTGGAACCCTGGAAAAGGGCAAATCCCTGATCAGGAAGCCCAGGGAGAGGCCACTGAGGCTGGGCTGGATGCCCTGATTTCCCCCTGGTGCCCTTGAGCTCTGCTGGTCAAACTACACTGGTCTCCTGATCCCTTCCCTGGAGAAATTAACACACACACACACACACACACTCCAACATGGATAAACACATTGTAAGCATACAGAGAGGCATGAATACACTCAAAAACACAAACACATACCAATACACATCTCTGCTCTCCATCTCATTCACCATTATACTGACACTCCCATACAAACATGCTTCCACTGAGTAAATGAATTAACAAAATTGATTTCTTTGCCCTTTGGGGATATAAAAGTTTTTTTTTAAAGCACACATAAACACACACACCTTGTAAAACGGCACTCTCACTCAACAGACAAAGATACAAGTACTTAAATAAATACATACTAAGAG
>JAPZDZ010000015.1:9546509-9561067 GCA_029783805.1 Acanthurus tennentii
GCAGAAAAATAGAAAAAAATACATGCTGAGCGAGTACGCACACACATGCACACATATGCACAGAGACACACACACACTCAGACACAGAGGCGGGTCATGCAGAGAGAGACTCAGCTACTGCCACTGAAGAGAAAGCCTGTGGCATGTAGACCCGACTCTGTGTTTTCACATTCACCCATCTCTTTTTTTCCCCTATCACCTTATCAGTCTCTCTCTTACTGTTTTTGTCTTTTCTTGTCATTATCTTGCCGTACAGACACACACTCCTGCTATTCGAAAGTTTGTTAAAACACCTCCTACACATCAGAAACCGAATGACGGCTTTAAAACCAAATTGGTTGAGTTTTATTGTTCCATTTTGAACCCCTACAAACATCCAGTTTGCGACAGAAGCTGCTCACATGGCAGAGTATCTGTGTACAGTTTAGGTTTTGGGTGAAGCAAATCCCATTATGGTTTACTACCGGCTAGTTTTTTGTACCAGAAGGTTTGTCCAGCAAACTGACAAACAGCCGCACTCACAATTTAGCCACATTTAGAAGGGAGCTGCTGTTAATCTCCCACTCTGTTTATAACTCACGGGGTTTGCAGTGTCATTATAAAGCTTGGTATTCATGTCAGGATCTCTATTTTGAAAATGCGTGACACACTCTGCGCCCGAGTACCAAGGACGTAGGTGCTGGCAGCCACAGGGGACAGTGCAGTTAACTGCTTTGTTTTTGCCCTTGATGAAGTAACAGGATGTAAGCTTAAAGCACAGTGGGACATTAAAAATAGTCACCAGACAGTTTTATCGATTTTGGATGATTTTGCATTTATGAATACAGCCTTTAAGCATTTGTGTCCTGTTTGCAACCAAAGCTTTCCCTGTCTGACCTGTACAGGAGTTGCTTTTTTTTTAACACCTAAAATAGAAATCCTGTTTTATCAAGAGTCTATAAATAGGTTTTATTAGGTAGACTACCAATTACAATAAGAAAAGCTTATATTTATTCAAGCTTCCTCTGATAAGTTGAAATGAATGAAAGCAGAGAAAATCAGAGGGTCAGAAAGAGGGTATGCAAAGGAGAGAGACTGCAGTGGGGATGAGTTCTGATGATATGAGGTAGAGGATGAGTAGAAGATAATGGTGAGGAAACAGTCTTTTGAGAGGTAGACAGTAACAAAAGGAGATTTTGCACAAAAAAAAAGACTGACTAAGGAAGATACTCTCCTTATTTGTCAGAATCAGAGTGCTGATGCCTCACAATGGCTTCAGACAAACCTTGGGATGTTTTTTTCCTACAAAACGAGGACTGTGGATTTTGTCTCCCAGTCACGTCTATTGGTAACATAGACAGAATTGCCGGTGTGAACAGGAAACATGATTAAAAAAAAGGGGAAAAAAAACCCTTCTGTCTTTTGTTTTAAGACTTTGAAAATCTCTCCTAAAAGAGGAGAACAGAGAGACTGAGAGGAAGAAGTGGAAGAAAAGAGAGTTGCTGTCAGTTGTGCTCGGCTGCCTCCTTCCATGTAAAAACGCCTGTTTCTGCAGCTCCTCTCCCTCTCTCTTATCTTCACCTGATCACTGTTGCCTCTCTCCTCTTATTGCTCCCTCTCTCCCTCTCTCTCTCTCTCTTTCCCTTTACTCTCAACCACTCGGCCACACTTCACTGGCTTCAGCAAACGGCTCCCCTGTCATATTATCTCACACGCACACACACAAGCCTATGAAGAGTGCGAGAGGAAGAGATGCAAGTATATAGAAAATATACTATTTACATGCAAAAACCACATATCGTATGCATAGACATATGTTCTCCTGCTGTGCGCACACACACACACACACATATAAACATTGAGGCACACACATATGCATACATGCACACACACATACTCAGACCAAGGCTACTCTGGCGTTAACAGAGAGGCCCACTGCAGGGGATGAAAGTTACAGCTCGTTTCGAAAGTTAACATAAAAGATCCTCGCTGTCGTATTTGATCAGTTCAATGCTTTGATACATTAAATGAGAAAATTTGAAAGTATCTGCTATATATAGTTGTTTGTTACTGATACACACATACACTCTCAGTGCCATCAGTTGAGAGACACAACGAATCTTCGAGTATCAAAACATAAGCAATGTCAGATGTGAGATCACGGCTTCAAAGTGATTATTTTAGTGCTTTGTGTGTGACACAAGAGAAACTGTCTTTACACACTTTATGATTATTTCATCAACATGGGCATTTAAGGACACCCCATCCCTCCATGTATGTATTATATAACATACGCCTCCTTCGTCATGTGTGCACAATGTATTTACTGGCAGGTGCAACACAGATGTAGCCTCCACAGGACATGATTTTTTTTATTCGCAGATCTCAAAATTAAACTGTGGCTCATAATTTAGTTTTACTACTACAAGCCTATGTGTGTGTGTGTGTGTACAAGTGTGTGTATTATGCACACTAAATGTGATCCTTGTCTTGAGGCTTTGGCAACATATGTCTAATACCAAGCCAATACAGCATGTTGAAATTTATTTAAGGAGATTTTGCTTAATTGTTGTCATTGTTTAAAAACATTATTGAGAGTATTACAGGGGCTGTGTTTTGTTTTATTACAGGTTTTCAGCCAGACACTTAATCCTGTCAACATTTGACTGAAATTTTTGATTTGTACTCTCTGTAAATGTAAACGTACTTTTTTGTTTTTGCAATAAAAGTGAGTGTGAGAAGAGAGCGGACGGAGAGAAAGCTATTTACAAGAGACAAAGACCGCTGTATTATGACCTGTGGTCGTTCAGGGGGCACGTTCTACTAGTATTTCCACAACGATAACAACAACAAAACTGCAATAAAAAATTTTAAATGTTCATGTCAAGTGAGAGGAGTGTAAAAAGGGGCCTTTCCAGTTGGCTTCCCTGTGTTTCCTGTGTGGTCCGCTCAAAGGGTTAAAGCCCAAAGTGAACTGAATTGTAAGAAGTTGGTTTCCAAGGGAAACTGTTCGCACCGTTCCAGCTGAGGCGGGACGAACCAACTGCCTGACACGGAGAGGGTAGGGGTGATTCGACACAATTACGGTTTAATTTCACACGACATCGCTTACTAAATATTAGCATACATTTTTTCTTCTGTTGGCTTTAAAATACCCGTTGGTAGCAACAGCGTTTATAATTACGGCTGTTTTCTGACACTTGGTATTAATGTTGTGACTTGATTTCACCCCTCCAGTACAGCTAGAGTGCTGGGGTCCCTGCCAAGTCGGTTTGAAAAGAGCAGACAAAGGCTTTGAGCTCAGGACGCCCCTCTCTCTCTCTCCCTCTCTCTCTCTCCCTCACTCACTCTCTCCCTCACTCTGCCTACAAAGCCAACCTCGCTCTCTCTTTTCTGCTTTTATATCATGGAGATGTTTTATAAAAGGTGGCGTTGAGAGTGTTGGTTTTCACTTTCTTATTCTGAAATGTACGACCGTCTGGATCCCCGCTCGGCCGAGAGAGGACGAATTTTTGTAGGTATAATACAAGGAAGCGTCGTCTGATAGAGGGAGAGAGAGGGGGAAGGATTGACGCTTTTTCCTCCTCTCCTCCTCCTTCTTCCTTTCGCCCCCCTCTCCTCTTTTTGGCGGAGAGAGGGGTTGAGGCAGGAATAAACGCTTTTTTTGTTTTTTCTTTCTTTCTTTCTTTTTCTTTTTTCTTCTTTTTTTTTTTACAAAATGCATTTGAATCCTACTGCGCAACCAGACCGGATCACGTGGGTTTTGGAGAGAGTTGGATCGATTTTGCACAGTTCAATGTGAGAAAAAGAGTGAGAAACAAGCAACTCCTATCTCTTTTTTACTTCTGTGGATAACAGGGACTGTTGATACTTTTGCATGATTGCAAAAGAAGGGGCTGTTTGAGTGGGTTCTTTCTTTCAGCCTTGGAGGTGTGGAGTAGTAATTCTTATATGCCTGGGGTTTGAAAAACAATGGAGACGCACATTTCGTGCCTCTTCCCGGAAATTTTGGCCATGATATTCAGCTATCTGGACGTGAGGGACAAAGGCAGGGTAGCCCAAGTGTGTATCGCTTGGAGGGACGCATCCTACCACAAGTCAGTGTGGAGGGGGGTGGAGGCCAAGCTGCACCTCCGCCGGGCCAATCCCTCCCTGTTCCCCAGCCTCCAGGCCAGGGGCATCCGGAGGGTCCAGATCCTGTCGCTGCGCCGCAGCTTGAGCTATGTGATCCAGGGAATGCCTAACATTGAGTCCCTAAATCTGTCCGGCTGCTACAACCTCACGGATAATGGGCTGGGTCATGCATTTGTGCAGGAGATTCCATCCCTGAGGGTTTTGAACCTGAGCCTGTGTAAGCAGATCACAGACTCCAGTCTTGGCAGGATAGCTCAGTATTTGAAGAACCTGGAGGTGTTGGAGCTTGGTGGCTGCAGCAACATCACCAACACTGGACTTCTGCTGATAGCCTGGGGCCTCCACAGGCTCAAGAGCCTCAATCTTAGGTCCTGCAGACATGTCTCGGATGTAGGGATTGGACATTTGGCGGGCATGACCCGCAGCGCAGCAGAGGGCTGCTTGAACCTGGAGTATCTGACTCTGCAAGACTGTCAGAAACTGACGGACCTGTCACTCAAACACATTTCTAAGGGGCTGACCAAGCTCCGGGTACTGAACCTAAGCTTCTGCGGGGGTATCTCAGATGCAGGGATGATCCATCTCTCCCACATGGCCTCCCTGTGGAGCCTCAACCTGCGCTCCTGTGACAACATCAGCGACACAGGAACCATGCACCTCGCCATGGGCACCCTGAGGCTGTCCGGGCTTGACGTCTCTTTCTGCGATAAGATAGGGGACCAGACCCTGGCGTACATTGCCCAGGGGCTGTACCAGCTCAAGTCCCTGTCCCTGTGCTCATGTCACATCTCTGACGATGGGATAAACCGGATGGTGAGGCAGATGCACGAGCTGAGGACCCTGAACATTGGACAGTGTGTGCGCATCACGGACAAAGGGCTGGAGCTCATAGCTGACCACCTGACCCAGCTGGCGGGCATCGACCTGTATGGATGTACCAAGATCACCAAGAGGGGACTGGAGAGGATCACACAGCTCCCCTGCCTTAAAGTGTTGAACCTGGGACTCTGGCAGATGACAGAGAGTGAGAAAGTGAGGTGATTTGAAATGTTCTGTTTCTGTTGTTTTTGTTTTATTTTTGGATGGGGACAGAAGGGGGCAAGAGGACCATGAGGAGGGAATTGATGGGCAGGTAAATTTCTTATTTAAAAAAAAAATAAAAGAGAAACCTCCCTACTTCCCTCCTGTGTGCTTGTGTAAGGTGTTTTCTCTCATGTGACCAGAATTTTATGTTCAAATGTTTTTTTTTTAATTATTTTTCTTTCTGTTGGCCTTGCAGGATTTCAATTAGTGTTTTGATAGGACTTAATATTCTGCCTGGTAGGAAGCAATTAAAACTTAATTTTGTTATGAGCTCATGAAAATCCCTGTTAATTGTTTTGATCTCATATGGAGTTGAATATCTCCTAAATTCTGACATTAGACTGGAATAACTTCAATGCAAATCAGCTTGTTTCACACATTTTTTGTAAACCAAGTGTCATTTGAATAACCTGCTTCGTTTACTGACACTTGCTTCTAGAATATTCTTAAAGTGAAACTTAACATCCATTTAAAGCAAAGTAAGGTTCTCAAACTTAAGTGAAGCTTTTTATTTTTTGTCTTTTCTTTTCTTTCTTTTTTTCTCTCCTTATTATTATTATTTTTTTTTTACAGCCAGTCTGGATTTGAGACATTCACAACTAATCTCTGCTACAGCCATCACGCCTAAAAAACATTTGGCTACCTCGTATGTGATTGTTTTCAAAGGGGGTATACTGTTTAAAAAAAAAAAACAAACAACCAACAACAACAGAAGAAAAAGCGAAAATGAGAGACTGGGAGAAAATGTGCCTAAAGGGACTGTGTCTGCCCCCATCCCCCATCCCCTCCCTCCCTCCTCCATGAGCAGAGCTGGAGAAGGGAGACCAGGATACAATCTAACTACCTTTGTTAATTTACCCCCATAAACAGCAACAATTTCCCACAGAGGGAAAGAGAGAGAGAACGGGAGAGCGAGCTGTAAAATGTATTTAGTTATCAGGAGGGCGACGTTTATGCAAAAACAAACAAAAAAATCACAAACCCGCTTGTTTGCGTGAGCTTTTTGTTGTTTTTGTTTTTTTGTTGTTGTTGAAATAACGTCCAACTTTAACGCCCTTCACAGACGTGTTATGTTAAAGCTTTGACGCAAATAAAGGAGGCAAGAGTATCAGCTTCCCCTTAGAAAAAAAAATTATACTTCAATATAAATTAATTTAGAGATTGTTACAACACTGCTAAGCGGATTTACTCAAATAAATATATGATCAGGTCGCAATTAAACACAATAGCCTATACGTCCATGTTAGTGTGTTCTAGGAATATTCAGTGTTTTTTCTAAGGGATGCCGGTAAAAACAAATGTCAGTGGATGTTGTTCAGAGCGTCGTACTTCAAATTGAAGTGATTTCTATGTCTTATACCCTTTATGGATCGAAACAAATCAGGGTTTGTCTCATGGCTTTATTTTCCCACGTTAATGCCAACACAGGTCGCATTCATATTCATGTTGCTCGCACCGGTAAAAGAGAGAGAGGGGGGAGTGAGAGAGAGAGCAGGAGAGGAGAGGGTATGGATATCTTTCTTTCCTCCTCTTTTTCTCCATCTCTTCCTGAATAAAAATACCCTGAATCCATTTTGAGGCATGCTTAGAATAAAGAGCAATCGATTATTTTTTTTCTCCCCTTCTCTCTCTCTCTCTCTCTTTTTTCTCTCCATCTCGGGTTACAAGCGGAATGCGTCTCTCCCTCTCCCCATCTTTCTCCCTCTTTCCCTCTCACACATTAACACACATGCACACGCGCGTGCGCACGGGAGGGTCCGTGCGCGCGTGCGTTTTAATGTAATGCAATGACCTGCTAGAAAAATTAATATACGGATGTGCGTCCTGCTGAAAAAGCTGTGTGTGTTTGAAAATAAAAAAGGTGTACTGTATATTATGTGTTTGTAAAGAAGAAAAAAAATGCAGAATCCCAAAATTAAATGGTTTTATATTCTTACGGTTAAAACGATTAAAGATATTTATATAATGAACGAAAAAAGAGCGGTGTGGACTACTTTTGTGTAGGTGTAGCACTTCATTGTTGTCACCATATGTCTGTTTCTTATTGTAAAAATGTGAAAAACATCCGTTTGCACAATTAATTTGACATTGTTTATTCCTACTGCTGTGGTCCTACAATGACAATGTCCATTTAATACAATAAGGCATCTTAATGAATTTGCTCCTAATAACCACCCACACATTTCTGAGAATTGTCCCTGATCAGTCCAGGCTTGCTTCTCAAAAGGGTTGAAGAAATCTGTTGTGTTATTATTTACGAGGAGATTCAAAATGGATGCTTGCCGTCTTAATTTGGCTGCAGTGCCTGTGTAATTAATTATCATCAGGGCGTTTATTGTAGGAAGCTCTACTCTGCTGAATTTTTTTAATCATGAACATCTGTTTTTTTTTTTTGTATCCTCAAACATAGCAAGAAAAGGTGTTTAAGCTCACCTTGTGGGGCAGTTTGAGTTTTGGATTTAAGTCTGAAGGTTTAAAAATGAAAAAGGGGGGTTGGGGTTGTGTTTGGAGGGTTAATGGACGGTTTTTAGGTTAGTTCTTAATATATATTTGCTGTGTTTTATTTCACATGTGGCAGAGCTGCGTCTGGGCGCCTGCATGTGCAGAGTAATGAGATCTAAAGTTGGTTAGAGCAGATTTCCCTCTTTCTGCTTTCCATCAGGACGTGTCCTGTGTGTGAAGTGACACCACACACACACGCACACACACACACACACACACGCACACACACACAGAGGGTTGCCAGACCAGTCAGTAGCCATTGTCTGTCTTTAGAAGTTAGGAAGGCAGGTTTTGGTGGGGGATTTTTTTTTTTCCTCTTTTCCTCTTTTTCTCCTCCTCTTGTTCAGTCACGCATACCAGATCCTAGACCAGGCAGAGGACCCCCCCCCTACACACACACCCACACACACTCCTTCTTACTCCCCCCCTGCAACCACACACACACACACACTTTTTAGCATTCCACACCATCATTCAAAGCATTTAAGCATTCTCTCTCTCCTGACTCTCTGTCCATGGGGATTTGGGGATAAAGGCCAGCAGAGGGATTGTTGACCACAGGGACAGAGTGAGACAGAAAGAAAGAGGACACAGAGAGAGAATGTCAGTGTTTGCAGTTTCTTAAGTTTGCTTTAGCTGGCCTTTGGTCTTGTGCAATAACACTGCAATGAGTGCGCACTGAGATGTGAGAGATTTGCCTGTGACATTTTGTGCCGCGTTATCCCGGAAACATCTGAAAATCAACGTCGCGACAGTTGAGCCAGGAATTGCTGTTGCTTATGTAGTTTGCCTATACTTGTTACACTATCAACAATGTGTTTAATCTGCATATGAGCTGGTTTGGTTGAATCCTGAATGCTGCAGCAAGGCAACAAAAAAAAAAGTAGACGTAGACTCAAAAGGAAAGAGGCGTGGCATTGTATTAAATTGGAGCTTGAATGCTGATTAAATGCACAGAGAGGTGGGAGGTGAACAACACAGCTGATTGTTCCTTTATCATTTGACATTTGGGTCTGCAGACCTTTTCCAAAAGATACAGGAGACTTACCGTGACAAGGTCATATCAAGCATTGCAACTGAAAGGTCCGCAGGCTGAAATGAAGACTGACAAAGATACAATCAGCTGCATTCAAATGATAATGTGATACTTTATTAATCCCCATAGGGAAAATCTCTTTTTGTCTGCGACCCTCCGCAGGGAGGACGGAGGTCGGGCTCAGCTCCTGGAGCAACTAGGGATTCGGTGTCTTGCTCAAGGACACATCAGCAGGGTGGAGGGTTGTCAAGTTTTGGGTCACCTTGCCTCTCTGTCTCCTCTTGCTGTTAGTCTGTGAGTCCTTGGAGGTGGTGCAGGCCACCTGTGAAGCACCGATTTTGAAATACTGAAGGTCTTTTTCGATGAAACAATTCCCCAGAACAGTCTGTGAGGGCAAAGCAAACTCATCCCCTTTTTGTATAAGTTGCAGTCTTAATTTGCATTTTGAATAGAGAGAGCTGAGTTCGAATTAAGTGCGGGAGTTTCACTGCTGGCTGCTCAATATTATGTGCTTATAGAGCATGATATATCACTCTATTGTATGTAGTGCAAGTTAGCTTTGCATTATATGAAATAAGCTGCGGAAACACAAGTGATGCCAATGTTTTAAATATATAAAAAAAGATAATTTGCAAGAAAAAAATAGCTGCAAATCACCAAAAGCTATTAAGTGGCCATATTTTCTTGTGTGTAGTAGCTGCTTTGCTGCCAGCACAGAATGTTCTGCAAAACCACTTTACTCCAGATTTAGTTGAGTTTTTAAATATTTCATCGGAGTCATTTGTAGTTTCCAGAATCAAGCACATCATTAATGTTTTGAATCCATGTGAAGAAATTGCTCATCCTATCAGAAAATTGGCCTATTCGCTTGTTCTTGATGAAAATTAAAAAGATGCACCTTTCAAATATCGCCGATGAATGCAAAGCAACAGCCAGGAAACAGTTAGCTAAGCTTAGCCTAAAGAGGCATCAGGGTTCTGTTTTTGTTAAATACATACAAAACAAAGAGTTTCCCCTAGTTGTCTAGTTACATCACAGTGTTATGAAGTCCGACACAGACACCCCCATAAAACCACAACCATTTTGCACTTTTGTCTCCATACAGTTCAGCTAAAAAGATAAATAGAGCTTTTAATCTGGGTTGTTCCACACTGTTTCCAGGTTTTTATGTTGAGTTAAACTTTTAAGTTATTGGCTGTAGCTTCATATTAATCATACAGCATCTTGTGTAACTCTCAGCGTTGACAGCTTTTCCTTCAAGACACCCTCAACCTGTCAAGGTGCTTGGGGGGAAATCAGGTCCAACTTTAGAGTTTCGACAGCCGGTGGTTGAGACGATCAAATGTGTGGAAGTCCACACACTTAAAGCAACACTATGTAACTTCTGCAGAACTATAGTTGATCTTGAAGTTTTCATTCCCAGGTCGTCAAACGCTGACGCTTTGGATCGGCGGCACGGACAGAGCTGCAGAAATCAAGAAGTTGGGAATGAGACTGAAAGTCGACATTGTGACTCCCCTTGCGTGGCTCACTTCCCTGTGCGGATGAATTCCCCCATCAGATTGAGCAAGGCACTGACACTGCCAGGTTCGGTGTAACTCAAAGGTTTCATTTTGGCAGCCATGCAAAAATGTGTGCACTCGTTGCACTGTAAGTAAGGCAGCTGGGATCAAAGGACTCGCCAAATGACTTTATGTTAAGAATATATCTTGCTCTCAGTGTGATTCTCTCTTCAAGCCCACATATCCTGCCTGTCTGCATGATTGACAGCTTCTAGACAAGTTAATTCAAAAGCTTCCAGGCACCAATTAGACAAAGGCCCACATTTCTGCCCCATATAGGTCACTGACAAACCGTTTTCATGCTATAAATGCTGCTTTTGCTTTTGAACTTTGGTGCGCGAGTGAATATGCGTCAGGGCCCGTAAGTTGTAAAAGTTGAACTGTGACTTGTCACGTTGTGCTCTGAACCACATTTCCTGTCAGGCTGAGAGGAACAGCAGTGTGTGTGTGTGTGTGTGTGTGTGTGTGTATGAGTGTGTTTTACTGCTATCATTAAAGGAATAGTTCACCATTAAAAGGGGAACTGGGGTTCTTCACAACAAAGCAGCAGTGGTATTAGCAGCAGAGTGTTACTGCCCTCCCCCACATCTCTCTGTCTTTGGCTGCAGCTCCCTGTCTGCTGTCTGACTGTCTGTCTGTCTGTCTTTCTGGCCTGTTTTAGGTCTCTGCCTGTCTCTTGGTCGGCTTTCATATCGGCTTTTCATCTAAACTTATTCCTTTCTAATTTTGAACACTTTTTCCTCTTTCTCCTTCCTGTCTCTTCATCTCCACCTGCCAACTCTTCACACTCATAGTCCCTCTTTTTCTCATATTCGAGACTCCGCTCAGTCATCCTCACCCCTTCTTTTCACCTCCAGCTTTATTTCTCTCTCTCTCCCTCCCTTCCACCATTTCCATTTCTACCCTCCACCACCCCTCCTCTCTGCGGCACCTGGCGTTGAGGTGTCGCTGAGGTACAGTAGACGGCTCTTTGAAGTCCCAGGGGCCCCTCGGGGGCTGTGTGTGTGTATGTGTGTGTGTGTGTGTGTGTGTGTCAGGAAACTTTTTTTTTTTATCAGCAGCTCCAGTCAAGAACATTTGGCATTGCTTTTGATTTGGGCGTCTCTAATGTTAAAACGACCTTCCCTGTGTAAGTGTTTGTACATGTGTGTGTGTGTGTGCTCTTTTTCCTGATTATGCAGAGCATGGGAATTTAAATCCCCATTACCATTTTTTTTTTGCTTTCTCAATAAAAAGGACAGTTAAAGGTACAGTTCAGTTTTGGGGAATGTTAGTGGGACTAAACTATACATTTGTTCAGTATGAAATAAGTCTGACACTGTGAGAAACTGCAAGAGCATTCAAATAAGACAGTGATAACAACTCTGTTATCGTGCTTGAGTTACATATTGTTTAAAAAGCAATAAGGAGTAGGAACATGGTATGGTCATAGTTTAACTTACTGGGTCCAGGGCTGGCACAGCCGGAGAAAAGATGGGGGAGGAGCAGAGGAAAAAGCACCTCTGTCCTAAAGTCTGCTGTAGTCAGCACCCAACCTGAAGAGAAGGAAAGAGAAGGAGCAGCAAAGCAGAGAAAGAAAGAGAGAAATCCAAGAAAAATGGTCAAAAAAAAGGAAGAGAAAGGAAAAAGAATCGAGGGAGAAACAGATGAGAAAAAAAGGAGGTTGGTGAGACAGAGAGAGAGAAAGAGAGGGAGAGAGAGAGAGAGAGAGAGAGAGGGGGAGAAAGAGGAATCTGTGAGTCACTGTTTAACTGTGGGCTGCTAGAAGTCGGCTAGCCATGTTAAAATACCGTCTGGGCACACAAACACACACACACTCAGACACACCGCACACACAAACACACAGAGACGCACACTCACATATGCATGCTCTTACACACACACACACCGACCTCTTACAAAATACAGAAATCTGCCTAAAATTCAACAATGGCTGGCACAGCAAAAGCATATGCACACACACACACACACACACACACACACACACACACACCCACACACTCATGCACACACATATTAGAAGTTTATGCCTCTGCCTCTCTCAGACTTTGCTGCCCAACAGACCAGCTAATTATTTTCAGTTGGACATCAGGCACGCACACACCTCTGCTGCACATTCCTCAGAAAGTAATGAGCTGCTTTTCTACAAAGGTAAGAATTTAGGCGAAGGTCAAAAATAATTCTTTGCATTTCAGAGAGAGGGACTTTGCAGCAAAGAAGGGAACAGTGACATTGTCCAACCCCTAGATGATCAATTATTGATGATTATTCGCTGAAAAAGAAGTGTGTGGATTACAATTAGTTCCTATTCTATCCTGGCCACAGGACTGAACACAGCTATCCCCTCCAGTATCATTATCGCCAATATATTACTAACTAAAGCTGGTTAGAAACCAAATACAAATCTGATCCAATGATGAAGATATGAAAAGTACTTGAATCAGTGAATGTTAAACATTCTTACATGGTATCCGGCATAACTGAGAAGATTCATCACAAATCACTAAATTTCAGCACTACTTTGGTGTAGCCTGTTTTTCAGCATCTAGAACAGAAAACCCATCACTCATTAGCTCATTTGGGTGTTCAGCTGTAAATTAATTTATCATATACTGTTATCAGGTCATTAACTGCTGCAGGCCCTTTGCTTATTAGGCAACAAATGCATATATTAATCAGTATTCTATGTCCTATGCTGTTAGCTCAGGGGCTGTATTAGCATTAGCAATGATAGAGAACCTCTCACCTTTCCCTCAATGTTACTGCTGTTAATGTGAATCATCTTCCTTGATTCAGCTTTGTTGCTACATTTTTCTAGTCATTTTAGGCAGTTTTCTTGATTGATGTCCATCCAGCAGATTGAATAAGAAAACAACAAACCATGTCTTTAATTTGAAACCATGAGACTCTGCTTCATTCAAAATCAACCCATGAACGCTTTTGCTGAATTTTTCATAAAAGCCCCAGCAATTACAATGGGAGACCGAGAATTATGCAGCATGTGATGTTGACTTCTGCTCCTCCTTCCTGCTTCATTTGACAATACCCAGTGGAGACAGACAGAGGAGAGGATGGACAGAGAGGGAGAGGAAGGGGGGTGTGTGACAGGTGTGTTCATTTTGGGTTTCTTTGTCTCCATGTGAAACCGACGTGAAGCCCTGACAGAAATGTGACAGATACCTGCAATGTCAAAATCCGGCAGGCTCGCACACATTCTAATTTGTCAGGTGAGGTAGTGTTTTGGTAGCGTGGGAGGTGCAGCGCGCCCGTGTGTGCTTCCTGTATGTGCGTGTGTGATTGAGCGTGTATGTGCATAATGCATGTGCATAGACACACAGTTTGTGTTAGCGTCTCTCTCTCTCTCTCTGTCTGCCAGCTCTCTGTACCTTCCTGTCAGTTCAGCTTGTCATTCAGGGATCAATGAAGAGAAACTTTTTCTTTCTCTTTACTTTGTTTAAAATTTGTCATGCTTTTCTCAAACAGGGGAAATGGGCAGAAAGGGAGACAGAAAACTGCAGCAACAGTCAAGTGGGGTTTTATCACATGTTTGACAGGAAACGCTGCGCATCGGAACAGAGAGATTTCACCACGTTAACAAGGATGATTTTCAGGGCTTTTTTTGGGTAGATGATAGGAGTTTTTTTGGAGGGCAACAGTGAGGAGAAAAGACAAGAAATAAGTGGAAAAAATATGTGATAAAAGTTGAAGCTGAATTCCTGACTAAACCTGTTTGAAAACCTTCACCAAAAAAACTTATGTCATATTTTAATGTTTAGGTTGCTGAGAAGACAAACAGCTTTAATTCTGCTTATAAAATCTTTGAAAGGAAATCATCATCAGTCACAAATCAATAAAAGGTGTGGGCCAAAAAGTAAAAAAAAAAATCCTTCCATATGCTTATTTGTTTTTTTGACAAGAGCTGAACAAGAAAATCAATACCACTTTAAGGCCTTAATGCTGAAAATAAAGATGGTTAGCTTCTTAGCATAAAAGCTGAAAGCAGAGGAGTTTCCAAGGAGTTTTTGCAGCATGGTCATTTTCCATTTTAGCATCATCCAAATATTTTTAGAGATCTTTTGAGCCACTGAAGAGCAAAAAGTATCAGTGGTAAAGCCAAATCAGATTTTAAAAATGACATGGGTTGTGTTTTAACTATCCTAAATGGCACCCTTCCAACATTTTTGTCCTTTTTAAGTAAATATTAACCAATTTTTTAAACAGCCTATAATGGTTCTAAAATGGTTAGTTTTAACAACAGGATC
>JAPZDZ010000015.1:9561167-9574770 GCA_029783805.1 Acanthurus tennentii
AACAGTCAAACTGTAAGAAAATCCCCATCAGAAGCTTATTTAATATTCAATCTTTTAAGGCATTATTGAGGCAGAGTAACACTCTTATCTTTCACTAAATGAATTACAGTTTCAATTTGCATGTCGAGTGAATTGAACTGAAAGTGGCTCAAACCCAGAGCGTCCGCAAGAGTTGTTGTACGCCTGCTGATAACCAGGGTGCCAATTCAGGATTTGGCCAAAGCTGGATTGTGTAAATCTGTAAGACGTCTGTGGCACAGGGTTGAGGACACAGATCTATAAACTGAGACTCATGTTGGAAAATGTTCTTACTGTTCGCATCAGTCCTGTCTCATTGCTGTAGCTATGAAAAGTCAGAGGATCCCCAAATTATAACTACTGTAGTTCCTGTTTTGAACATGCTTGTGCTTTGTCGCAATTCATTCAATAGCTGTTTAGATATTTTAGATTTTCCAAAAGAGGGGCATGTATGGAAGCAACAAAGGATTGTGTAAGAAATATAATCACTACTATATGCTTTTTTTAAGCATATTTTACTTTGAAAATCATTTGATTTCGAGTATGCCCTATTGGCTGAATGCAGCACATGTGCCAAAGGCTGCAAGCAGATGTGCCAGCAGCTGAACTTTCCTCGCTGTCGAGTGGCACAGACCTCATCTTTCCACTGCTGCCATGACAGATCTGATCAGACTTAAAAAGCCTAAATTACCGGGTTTGTTTGCTACTTGAACACAGCACGTTTCTAACGCTGAGTCATGTGAGTCACGGTTGGAAAGTCAGACCTGATTTTTATTTTGTCACAGAGAAGACCAAAGCGTGAGGTAAGAACAACGCAGCCTCCACAGTGTTAACCAGCATAATAAACCTGATTTTGGATACAAGAGAGAAGAAGCAAAGGAAGGAGGAAGAGGATGAAAAATAGGCAGTGACATATATGACTGCAGCCTCAACAGAATGACAGAGAGAGCATGAGATAATTAGTGTGTTTGTGCGAGAAAGAGATTTTAAAGCAGATGAATACAAAGGGGCATGGAGACAGAGACATGGAGGGTGGTGTGAGAGAAGATAAAGAGAGAAACTGAGGATAGAATACAAAGAGGGGCTGTGTGTGTGTGTGGGTGTGTGTGGGTGAGTGTGTGTGTGTGTGTGTGTACACCAGGTGTGTATGTGTCGTCCCCAAGGTCCTTCTAGCTGTCTTCTCCTATTGATTAGTTCATATTGATCTGGCCTGGCACATACGCCCTGACACACACACACACACTCACAGACGCACACACACAAACGCAGCATGGTTGACTTGATTTAGCCAGGCTTTGACACAGGGGGGGACATGAGGGTACATTGTTAACACACATGAAAGCATGCACACACACCTGCACACACAATCCTCTCATCAGTTTTGCCTCTTAAAATGACAAGCATCTTCTCTCTGACTAAGACACACACACACACTCACACACACACACACTTGCTTGTCAAACAGAAAACTCTCACTCTGCCTATTTGCTCATGTGCATTGGCTGTCTGGCAAACAGGCAGAAGAAACAATGAGAATGAATGAGACAGACTGTGAGGAGAAAACTCAGTGTTTTGTACAAAAACCTGCTACATCTCTAGTTTCAACTACTGCCACATAAAACAGCGTATGCTTAAGACGTTCCAAGGATCAGTTTAGCTTGGATGGAGCTAACGCTAATTCAACATGGATGTGAACAATATTTTTATATCAACAGCGGATCACATGACTGCTTGTCGGCGAAAGGGTTTGAAAACTGTAACCTACTGAATTATATCACAGCTCCAAAGACCCTTAGCTTTATTAAGCTACAAACGTAGCACTAGCTAGTGTCCACACCATGTTATTGTGGCCCATGAAGGCTTTGCAATAGCCAGATATTTCCCTCAGGAGGTGTGGCAGAGATAAAACAGAGATAAAACGGAGTAAAGATTGAGCTTATGGTCATCAGATACCCAGAAACTTGATCTCAAATGAATGCTAATGCAGCTCCATGTGCCAGGAAATAATACTGGGTGCATTTTTTCTTTTGTGGCCAGGGCAGTGTAAACAGCAGCAACAAGACAGTGACTATAAAATGGTCGGCATCTTCATAAGATATTTTTAAATTTGGGAAAACTATACATCAACTTTGACTGCATTTAAGAACTTAGCATCACAAATGTAAAACAGAGTCCACCTCTCGTCCTCCTGAAGGAGTCCTGCACTCTGACGACCCAGAACACAGTCTGTCTGTCGGGTGCAACAACTCAATCCTGGATACTGTGGTAAACACAGGTCTATGCAAAAATCTGGACTCAACGGTCTGATTTTCTGCTGCTTTGCCAGCAAGAGTCCCATTTTGTCCATTTCATTTTCCTGTGAACGGACATCAGCCTCAAGTCCAGTCCGGGCTAAATGCTCTTATCCCCGATCACTTCCCTCTCCTCCTGTAACGAGTTTAAAGGAGCTATCAACCACTGCATCTGCATGTGCCACTGTTGCCATGGCAGTATTACAGTTTTAATTACATCATTCAGTATTTTTACATGCTATGCATGATGTTGGAGAGCTGCTGTTTCTCTTTCTTGATCACAAAAAGCATGAGACAGATGGACATAGGCTGTCAATTATAGACAGCTGCAGCAGTCGAGCTCAAAGGCATCAGCACATAAGTAGCAGGTTTGTGACTTAAGGGTCAATGATGCAAATCCACAGACTGGTCGGGAAAGTGCATGTGAGGTGAATGAGTCTCCCTTGCTTCACTTAAAAGGAGACAAAAAAAACATACAGTCAAGTCAAGGTGCCCTTGAGCAAGACGCCTCACCTCCAACTGCTCCTGAGCCGCTCGGTGCCAGCTGCAGAGGACTGTGTTTGTTCAGGGCAGCTCCCGGTGTGACTGCTTCGAGCTGTGTGAAGGTGAAGCAGAGCGAGGCTGATAAAGATATATGTATGCTGGTACGTCCTTCATTTACAATGATTAGAGGGAGGAGAAACACGCAGGAAAGGTGAAAATACTGTTGAAACTATCTGGACACTCTGTCTGCTCATCAACAGTCCTCTAATAACGGAGGTTTTTCCTTGTCGTGACCAGAATTATGCATAGTGGGTCTCGGTGGCAGGCACCATGACACATATCAATATGTATACCCACATTTATATACACCACACACAGATACAGTCTCACATCTCTTTTACTTGTCCTTCATCCTGACTCTGTGCTAGACTTCCTCTTTCCTCCTTTGTCTCTGAATCAGAAGAAACGTCACTGTCTGTCTCTGCCTTTAGTCTTTTGTGTGCATGCAGAGACACACACACACACACAAATACAGTACGTGCACAGACACACAAACACCTGCACCCACAGAGACACGCACACACAGCCTGCCTTCTGCTGCTGTGATGGCTCTGAGCTGTCAAAACATCCTTGCTTTCTCTCCCTCTCTCTCACCAAAGCAGCCTGACTGAGCTTGTCTATGCAGGTTCACAGAGACTGCTGTCTATCCACCCTCTGTCTTTCTTACTTTCTTTCTTTCTCTATCCGTCTCTCACGTCAGTTGCCTACACAGGCATGTGCGTATACATTTAAAAATGCATGTATGTGGGCGCTGTATGTCATTCTTTCACTGTGGTTTATTATTTTAGTGTTCTTGGTTCTCTGTTAGGATGTGGAATGAATACAGAGCTGTTAATTATAGCTCACAGTGACTCTTAGGTCTTTACGTGGGCCATGTCCACACAGAACTTAATTTCTACCAAGTTTTTGGGAGTTATTTCTAAGAGTTTCAACATGTGCGACACACAGCCTGGTTACTGTGCTGAGTCTCAGACTAAGCCTGCGCCAAGCTGGCTTAAGACTCTGATAAACTCCATAATGAGTGTAGACAGCAGGGTGGACAGTGGACGCGCACTACCTGAGCAGAAGTGTTGACGCATGCAGTGAGCAGGACCTGTATAATCCACCAGGTCATTAACTTTGGATTTTTGAAAGTTGTCCATCAAAACAGTCCCATCCAATTCTTTACCTGTCTCTTTTAAAGTTTCTCAATTTAATTGATCTCAGGTTTAGACATATTTTTTAAACATAAAGTTGTGACTCTCATGGAGTTTGCTACTATGGCAAAAGAAAGTACTGCAATCCAGTGCCAAGTCCATCCTTCAAATCACTGTTTTATGCTGGCAGAGACACCAGACAACATAAACACAAAATAATAACATCTGTCTAGTGTGATTGGCCATAGTGGCATTCAAAATGAGTGGTAACTGAGGCAGCTGGGACAATGTCTACGCTGACCAAAGTCATTATTTAAGAAAAGCCTTTCTTGTCCTTTCTTTCTGTGGGAGACTTTTCCAGTATTTGAAAAACATCAGCATGGAAGTCAGCTTCGAAATGCAGAAAAAAGGTGCGTTTTGACTACATAGAGTCTTGTTAAAACCTTTTGTCTACGCCCGAAATTGCCTTTGGTTGATTTTTCGCTGCAAATTTTGCCTTTCCTAACCATTTCTGAGGATCAAAGGGAAAGAAAACACAAATACGTTCCGTCAAATCACTTGCCAAGAAAAACTGTTACATCCACAGTAGGCCTATACAACACATCCAGTTTGTTACATATTCATGTCTACAAGTTTGAAGCCAATGTAAAGTACATTGGTGAATTCAATGTACAGTGAAAATGCATACAAACAGGTCAGGAGTGCAAACATTGTGATTTCCTCTCTGCAAATGGCTTCCTTGTAAAATATGTTTCTGTCTCCTTCTTCTTTACTGGTCTGTTGGCTGCATATTTAATTATCCTTCTTTTGCTCTCCCTCTCCAACTTTCACACAAACAAATGCACACATAGACACTCTCTCTCTCTCTCTCTCTCACACACACACACACACACACACACACACACACAGGGAGTACAGCATGTTTGGCCTGCAGGGTTTGCACAGCAGGGAGGAATCAACCGTATGGCAGACATGATGACGGAGCCAAATCTGGCTCATACACATGGTGTGTGGCCATGCTGCCCTGTGTGTGTGTGTGTGTGTGTGTGTGTGTGTGTGTGTAGCTGAAGGCAGACTGCACTTAAATATATATCAGGGGCAGTGGTTGCCTAAAGGTGAAAGTTGTGTGGCTGTTGCTGGAAGACTGCCGAACGAACGAATGAAAACCACTCTCCATTACCTCGCCAGCTACCGTCGCCGTGCCCTCGAGCAAGGCACTTCTGCCGCTGCTACTGCTTCTGCACAGCACAACAGCCTCAGTGTGAATGGAGGAGAGATATAAATATTTAGCAGAAAGTCTGTTTATTACTGCTTGGGTCGTATTTTTCTTATTTTGGATACCATCTCTATGTTTAAATAAGTTAGTTAATGCTGATCTAAACAAAGCAAAAATGTTGAAAAGAGGTCAGACAGCAAGAAACGAAAGCCTTTATATGATTGTAAACGTTGTAGAGAAGCCAACAGTTTAGCCGGATTATTTGAAATACTTTATTTTGGGGGGGCAAAGCTTTGAGGTAAAGTGAATCCACCAGAAATTCACAGGAAAAATGTGCAGCTTCAGCAGTTAGAGTGAGTCAAACTTCAAACAGTCAGTCTGCAAACTGTGACTGATATTTATGTTGGGTAATTTAGTTTAAATTTTACAGTCTATGGGTTTGTTTTAAACATGTCATGCAAGTATGGTGTCCAAATTGCAATAAAAGCTTAAAATATTTTTAAAATGGATATTTCATCTGTTTCACTCTCCATGTTTTTCCAGTATAAGGTGACTGGCTCCAAATGGAGGCTTGTTGCTTGATGCTTGCTTGCTTTTGAAAGACTGATAAAGGCTTATAGTGATGTTGATGGTGTTTTTCAATGATTTACCCATCACAATAAAAGCTTTTTAACATTTACTTTTTCGGTCGCTACTTTTTCTCACACTCAGAGTGCCAGGATTGCCCATTTGTTTCTAACTTACAATATTCTTAAAACCAGACTTTGTAAATGTTAAAAGTAAATGAGATTTTTGCATTTTTATGTGTGTATGCAAATGTGTTTCAATACCAACGCTGTGTTCTTGCAAACTTGCGAGAGAAAAGTTAGTTACACATGTTTTTTACGCTCAAATGTGATTAAATTACATGTATAAAAGGTAAACAAATGTGAGTAGCATTAGCATTACCCTGCGTTCAGTTATGCACAGGTCGACCGCATCACATACACTGTTTATGTGGTTCACCTCCATGTATTGTACATGTGAATGTGACAACCGTGCAAGTGCGTGTAATTCTGCAGCATCTCTCATGTCAGTAAGAACAGCAGAAGCGTGTGTTTCTGCGTACGTGTCCGTGTCGTGGCACGCTGCCTGCGTTGGAATATGCATATCATTTAATTGTACATGCACACATGTGTACTTTGTGTTAGCTGCTAGCATGTGACCACACAATGAGCACATGTGTGTGAAAGCGTCTTGGCTCGTGGTGATTTTGTCGGAGCATGAAAATCGTTTATTCATGTTTCACTGTTTATGTATGTGTGTTTGCGTATGAGTGTCTTGCATGCATGCTTTCATAGATACTTTTTGCACCACGTATAGCTAAATGTTACGGCTATCATGTCTGTATTTTTTAATACTAAATAGTTTTTATATTCTCCTTACTCTTCTCTTTCCTGTTAACCTCTCCACCCCTCTTTTTCACCCATTCTCCTCTCTAACCCCCCCATAATTTCTGTGTTTCTTCATCCTTTTCCCCTCATGACTCCTGTGCAGAGAGGTTAACCCACCATGCAGCATTTCTCATTGTGCGTGTGTGTGTCTCTGTGTGAAGGAGCGTTTTTAAAAATGCATATATTCTATAAGAGGGAGGAGGAAACAGAGCGTGGTGAAAAGAAAAATACTGCCTCTGTGTGTGTGTTGTGTCAGTGGAGTTGACATCTGATCTTGCTGAGTATGGTAAAGAAGAAAGTGCTGAAAGTACTCTGTGTGTGGGGGGGATCCTGGGAGTGTGTGTGTGTGTGTGTGTGTGTTTTGTGGCCTGTATGTGTCCTCATTTCTGTGTGGGTGGTAAGAGGAGGGAGAAAGGGAATAGGGTGTGTATGAGTGCACTTAGTTTAAGTGTCAGCATGCCTTAGTTTGTGTGTGTGACAAGAAGGGAGAAAAGAGGGGGAGTTGCAGTGAAACAGAGGCTGAGGGATGGATGGCAGGGAGGGTGATGAGGGAGGGAAGACGCCGAAGAGGAATGAAGGAGGAGGAAACAAGGAGGAAAATCTGAGCGATTGGGAAGAAAGGGAAACGACAGAAGAAAGTGAGAGCAGAAAGAGACGCTTTGTAGCTCGAGCTTGTTCCATTCTTGTTTCTCTCTCTTATTCCAATTCATGTCTCTTTATTCTCACACATGAATCTTATATTAACAGCATATGTTACAAATGAATGTTAAATCAAAACTCTTCCCTTTACTCTCTCTCTCTCTTTCATTGTCAGAAAAGCTGCCTCTCCAAAGCTTTTTTTTTTTGACAAATAGAATAGTTTGATCAACCTCACAGACGCACACACACTCACACACACACACACACACTGACATGTGGTCGGAAGCTTCTCCAGACTTCATCTCCAAGCAGCAAAAGTCTTTCGTCAGTCTCAGTGTCCTGGTTTGTATTTTATAAATCATGTTTTGTGTCCTTGGTTACATCAACAGAGAAGTGCCTCCCTGAAGTAAAACCTATCAGGATTACGAACCAAAACTGCTGAAGACGCAGGATCGACGAGCGAGAGTGAAAGGTGAGGGGAGAGGAGCTCAGCTGAAACAAGCCATGTTGAGAGAACTGAATACAGATCAGAAAAGCAGAGTCAAAACTGACGTTACTTTGTCAAAGAACAAGTTTACACTCGTCACATCCGGGGTGATAAGGCAGGAGAGAGTCAGACGGTGGGCAATGGGTCAATACAAACGGGTAAAGGCAGGTAGAACAGAACAAAGGCACAAAAACTGAAGTTACAAAGCAGTTTTGGTTTCTGAGTCGCACTTTGTGCTGCATAAAAAGTTCCTGCTGAAACAATACAGCAACTGTTGGAGTGGAGTTTACAGTACTTGCTTATGCTGACTAGTCAAACACAAGGCTGCCAAAATATGCAGAGTGAAAGTAAGCACTGCTTGTTGCTAGAATCAGTATTAAGACTACGGATGGGAATGTCTTGCAAAATATTGACACTTACACAAAGTTTTGTCTGCAGTTACAGGACTAGGACAAAAAAAAGAGGGTAAAAGAGTTGAACAACGTGAGAACAAGCAAATGAGCAAAATTAAACTTAACGTACTTATTTATTTAATGCAGTTCTTTACCAAAACAAAGTAAAATAAATCTCAGCTGCAACTTGGAGACAGGATCTTCATTTTCATGTATTTTAAACTCTCTTTTCACTTCATCTTGTCGTACAGAATGATTGCTGGCTATGCACATGCTTTGGAACTAGAGTCACATATGGGAATTTTAGCATTTCCTATTACTGAGTGGAAGATTTCTCTTGTTTTTTTTTATGTCATGTTCCTTTCATTCACAGTGAGGAGCTTCCCAGTTGAAATGACTTTGCTAGATGTGTTACTGAAAAGATGAAGACCATCAAGTCTGTAGCTCTTTAACTTCCTTGACAGCTCGTGCTGACCTCTTCCAGCTCTTGCGGGTTTACATGCTAACATACAGTGTAGCTGTGCAGCTTAGCATGTAGCTGTACAACACAGCTTCTTAATGCGAAACCGTAAATCAACCTCAGGTGTCCTGTACTTGTACAGGGGGCTGAGGGGATTCATGAGGAGCAGCTGTGACTGGGTTCAGCTGATGGGCTGATACGGGAACTCAGAGGAGACAAGTGTCGTGCAGAACGGTGCTGAGCATGAGATGCTAGTTTGCAGGATAACAGGGATTAAACAGTGGTGTTAGAGAAAGAAGAAGAAGAGGGAGAGGCTGAACCAGCTGTCTGTCCCACCCACACAAGCATCTTGTCGGGCTATGATTATCTAATCAGATAATGCAGGTCAGATCTGCTTGGCTGAGCTGGATTCAGCTGTTATATGCTGTTAAGTTTTCTGTCCTTCTTTTGTAATATCTTTTTTTAAAGAATATTGTAAAAAGGAGAAAATAAAGATATAACAGACAGAAAAACAACAGGAAACTCTGTGTTCAAGAGCCAAAAGTAAATGTTAATACAGCCACTGAACATCCCATAGTCTGTGTTACTATGGTGCTGACACAGGACTTCAATTAAAGCTCAGACTCACTGGCCACACACACACACACACACCCACACACACACACACACACACGGCCATAGTGCAGACAGGCCTATTGATTTTTGTGGTAACGCTGTCCTGTCGCCACATTCAGTGCTAGTCTACCTCTGTGACCTCCCCTCCCTCCCCCACCTCCCCCGCCTTCTCCTCTCCTCCCATACATGTGTAAATGTGACACTTGACACCTCTCACCTCCCCCTCACCTCTTCAGCCTCCTTCTTCTTACCATCTCTCATTACTATCTCCACTTTCCTTCCTCCCGCTGCTTATATCTTCCACCTTTCTCTCGTCCTCGGCTGCTCATTTCAGATCCTCCTCTTTCCCCTGCAATTTCCTCACGCTCTTCCCTCCTTTCCTGCCCTCCATTCCTGCACAATTTCCCTTTTTTTTCCCCACCTTAAAAGATTTTTGTCAGGATGAGAGAGAGAGAGAGACAGTGATTGGAGACATTTGAAGTGAGTATGTGTGCATGTGTGTGTGTGTGTGTGTGTTTTGCCAGTGCAATACACACATGAAAAAAACAGCATAAAACACACATGCTGCTACATACGCAGATAAAAAAGGACAAATAAGAGAAAGTCTCACCGATCCCCCAGAGAGCGAGGCAGAGGAAGAAACAGAGATTTCCTGCTGTGTTTAGAAGCTTAGGCAATAGTGCAGTCATGCCAATACGTGAACAGAAAAGAACAAGAGGGAAAAGGGAGAAGAAAAATACGGATACGAAGAGGAACAAAGAGAGAGAACAGAATAAAAAAGAAAGAGACAGAGGTGGAAAAATATTCACAGGTTCCAGGTGACCTTAAAGATTACTGGATTATGTCTTATTATAGTCTGAGATCATAAATTAACAATATTCTGAAGATGAAACTATTAGTGAACATTTTTTATTCTGTATGTTTCAGCACATGTGACCATGCAGACAGACAAGAAGAGAGATCCTACAATCCATGATAATCCCATGTTTTCAAGCCAGATCATTTAACTCTTTGCAGTATATTTTGAATATTAACTTAATTACCTTCAGTGTATCTTTAAACAATTTAAGTTGGCAACATTTGATATGTCAAGCTTAACTATAATACCACATTACTGTACATCTGTGATTCTCAACCGATTGCTTGAGTCTCCTTAATATGAGGCCTCATCCAGTTGAGACCCTCTATTACAGGATGTGTGTTTATAATGTATAAGCTGATATTTATTTTCTCATAGTGTTTTATTCGATCGTTTTGAAGCCTAAAGAGGTGAAACTATTTACTTCTTAACAAACGTAAAGCTCACAGAAGTTGAGGGCCGAAATGAGGGAAATTTCAGATAAATCATATCTAGATAACCTTCTTTATGATTGACTTCCTCAGTACAATATGTGATTGTAAATGTTAATTTGAAGTAACTGCATTTCATTTTGTCACCTGTTGCTATTTTCAGCGGTAAAAACAGGCGAAGAGTGAAGAAGTTGGCAAATGTGGCTACATGTGATATAAAAAAAGCTTTGTTAATTTAACTTGTCTGCAAAGGTGACAGTTTATCGTGACATAAACAAATTCCCACAATATAATCAAACTGTCTTTTGTTTTTGTTGTTTCGATCTAAATTGAAACATGGATGATTTCTACACTCACCTGTTCTCTTTTTGGTCTAATCTGTTGTCTATCTATACAGCTAAATTCTGATAAAAGTATACTTTGTGTGTCTCAGATTATTTTCCCAAACCAGCTGAAGAAAAGCACCTAATTAACATTTTCTTTTATCTTTTTGAGACATTTCAAAAGCCCAACTTCAAATTTGCCTCACAATTAGATGGAAACTCACCCACTGAGGCTAACTGCTTCAGTGAAGTTACAGATCTTACTGAACCGACATGTGCTTGTGTTCTCTGTACTTTGGAAACCGTGTTTCCTATAAAGTGTTGAGTCAATCAGGTAAATGTATTGTGAGTCATAAAAATAAGGAGAAAACAAGTCGGAGAGAGCGACCAAGGAAATGTGAGTGGGTAGAGAGAAGACTGTTAATACTGATGTGTTTTACATGTGGGGATCTGAGGTTGAATGTGCAGAAATCTGAAGAGGATGCGAGAAGTAGCTGAAGAAATGTAACAGGAAAGCAACAAACACTCTACACACACACACACACACACACACACACACACACACACTCTCTTTACATACATTATCGACTACCCATACAGAAGACAATGGAACATGCACACACAGTCCTGTCTCTCTCTGACGATGCTATTCATATTTAAAGAGTCGATCTTTTGAACACAGCATGAAATAGTTGAATACAATGACACAGACACACACACACATACACACACACACACAGAAAGGCAGACAATGTGTCTCTGAAGGCCACACACCAAAGCCTAACTCACTGCAGAAACATAGTTTTATATGTTAGTTTCATATATTGTGTAAATTCCATTTAAAGTAATACAAAAAACACTAGTATTGCTGCATTACCTTTAGTTTTTCTGTGTTAATGTAGCACTGATAGAACTTTGAGTAATGCACCACTGACCCTTTTTAGCTATCGATCACTACTGCTTGATTAGAGTTAATTGATTTAGCATAAGTCACCCTGGCTTTTTGCTTATATAAACCATGTAAATGTTGATATAAGTTAGCATGAAAGGACATTTGTGGTGCTTTTATGTGATGTCAAAATGGAGAAATAGGCTACATCTTGTGGATTTACATTCGTGTGGATGAATGATGTGAAGGAATTACTTAAGAAGAGCAGAGAAAAACCATAAGTGGTATTAATATCCGTAACAAGCCTGAGTGCCTGGTAAGAAAACCGTTTAGCACATCTGGATCCGTTGGGTGTCTACAGAGGAGGGGTAAGAGTGAAGTAGTGAGGGTGGGAATAAATTAGAGGGGTGTTTTGCAACCTTTTAGGTCTCCAGGATCCCCCCTCCCTCCCCACTCTACCTCCTCCAACTCCCTCTTTCCCTCCACTTCTCTTCTCAGGCAGAGGAAAGCTCCTCCATTCCCTGCATTCCTCCCACATTCCAGCTCTGGGTTTACCTTCTCTACCTCTCTCTCTCTTCATCAACACAACCTCCTCCTCCTTTTCTTTCCCCCATGGCTGTCTGCCTGCTTGTCTCCACCTCTTTCCCTCTACACCTTCTTCTCTTTCCTCTCTCTCTCTCTCTCTCTCTCCCTCACTCTTTACTCTCACTCAACTCTCCCTCCTCCCTCACTCTTTCCCAGCATGCTCCAGTGGGCCAGTGGAGGCAGGGGGCTCGCCTGAACCCTCCACCCCCAGCAGGGGCCCTCCAGCTCAGCCTTGCTGGCTGGCAGGCTCCCTGGCACACCTCCAGCGCACACACAAACACACACACACACACACACACAGACACTCACACACACACAGACACAGTTTTTTTCTCCTCTGCTTGCTTGCTGTCTCTTCCTCCTCTCAGCCGCTCTTGCCTTCAGTCTTTCTCCTCTCTTTTTTAAGCACTCTTCTTCTTCATTCCTCCTTTCTTTATGCTATGATCTATTCATCTAAATTTGGTGACACATGATGTGCAATCTTGCTTATCTTTTTTTATTCAGTGCTACAAAAATTGTCCTCAAAGATGACAAGTACATTACTGCGAACAAGACCCGAATATTTCCTTTACAAGAAATGCTTTTGTCTAACCATTAAAAAACAATCTGAAAAATGAGAATACGGAAAAAAAAGATGGTAGTAAAAGTTGCGCAGTCACTTGAGAACTGTCTCCAGCTTCTTTCCCACCTCCACCTTTTTTTTTATTGCTTTTTTGGAGGCATAATATGAAAACAGCAGCTGGCTACAGAGTTAATTTTCCATGTAAGACAGTCTGGGAATCAGGCCCTCGTAAGATTTCTCTAAATTTTCCATCATGACTCTTGAAAGGAACAAAACAGCATCCAAATGCTTTGGACAAACCTAGAAACTACACCGAAGCATGTACGAAAGGAGACTGAGACTCTTCTTCTTTCACACAATCACTTTGACACATTTGATGAAGAAAAAAAAAACAGAACAAACTGAATACAGGAAGTGGAAAATTTGTATGCGACAGTTTCAGTTTGCTTCTGTGATGTGAGAACTGAATAATTTTGACAAAACTGCTGAAAAAGATCACATGAAACATTGAGGAGATGAGAGAGAGAAAGAAAGAGAAAGAAAGAGTGAGTGAGAGAAAGAGAAAGAGAGAGAGAGGCCCTTAGTAATTTGGTATTTCCTTTTTAGACGGGGGAATGGCCGATGCCCTGTTTTTCAGTGTGAAGTGCACTGACACACACACACACACACACACACACACACACACACACACACACACACACACACACACACACACACACACACA
>JAPZDZ010000015.1:9584734-9596621 GCA_029783805.1 Acanthurus tennentii
TTTACCAAGTTCATGTAGATTTATATTTGAGTTTGGTTTCAGTGTACACAGAAGGGCTTGAGATACATCCTATCTATTTTATCAATTTTTCTGATGAAGGAATGGATGGACTGATGGGCTGCTGAAGAGACAGATAGGTGAAGGATGGATGGATGGAGGAGGGGGTCTGACGTCTTTGATCCTCCCAGCAGAAATAATCAACAAAGCCCTGGAGCTGGCCAGCTAGACCTAAATGTGTGTGTGCGTCTGTTTGGTGTGTGTGCATGTGTGCATGTGTGTGTGTGTGTGTGCGTGTGTGTGTGTATGTGCGGTGCGCCCGCCGTGGGGTTTTCTGGCTACATGCCAAGACGAGCTCCCACCAGGAGAGAGATCAAAGACTCGCTCTCTCTCTCTCTTCCTCCCTATCTCCATCGACCTCTCTCGCTCATATTTCTCACACTCCCTCCTCCCCCACCTTCCCCGCTTTCCCTCCCCCCTCACTTTTGAAATACTCGTTTTTGCTTTTTCTTGATTTCTTCGACATTCTTTAACTTTTCTTTTTTCATCTGTAGGCAGAGAGATGAGAAGAGTTTCCTGTGCAAAAGAAGAAGAGACTAAGAAAAGAAAAAGCAGCACAAAGAAGAAAAAAAAGGGAAATGAAAGAAAATACAAAATGCTGGTTGCACTGATATTAAGAAACACACACTTACACACACACACACACTCACAAAACTACTGACCTGTGCTACAAAGGCCTCTTCGTTGCCAGGTGGTCATGGGAGCAATTGTTCTGGCAGGTGTGTGTGTGTGTGTGAGAGAGAAGTGTGTTTCAGACTGTTCTTGTTTTTCGCCGGACAAACCTCATGACAACACTTACACTTCAGACGCACAACTCAGATTGAATTAGCCCATTAAAAAAAAAAAAAGCCCTGAGTGTCTGCTGTTTCAAATTAAAAGCTCCGCTGAGACTCAATTCTCATATCTCTGACCTTTCCAAAAAAATGCACCGTTTTTAATTGACAAATCAAATCGAAGGCCGTCATCGGCACACTGTCTGGTCAAACCGTTATGTCTTCAGCGAGTCGGCGTTCGCTGTCTTTTGGCACAGCGAGGGGGCTCACAGCGGATCCTCTCATAGAAAAAGTCACAGGATGATTTTCCAAAGGTCAGTGTGTTCTGCTGAAGTATCCTCGAGTTTAACACTAAAGCATTTTACATTCAATTCCTTTCATTAGTTTATCGCTAAATTCGTGTGAGCAAAGACGTTGGAGCTTGTTTTTTTTCAGGTTTTTTTTTTGTGCTACCTACCACTACAAAAACTTGGAAGTAAGATTCTAATGCACAGAAAAGAATCTTTGCTATAATGAAATCGAAAAATGGGTTCACATCAAGGTGGGACACATCATGGACCAATGTCATGCATGTGCAAATCAATCATGAAACCGTCAGCAGCAGGGGAGGACCCCCAGCCTGGTGTTTGTGCCCACTCAACTGCAGCCTCCACAGCTCTCCTGAGAGAGCAGAGGGATGACTGTAGAAGATACGTGCAGCAGCATTACAGGTTTCACTGTGTCGTTTTACTCACTTCTATCTCTGTGACACATCTGAGTTGATGACCAGTGACACACTTTCAGCTCTGGACATATTTCATCAACAACAGCATTGAGCCAATACAAGCACTGCAAGCTGCCATGTGCTAAGGCTCTCATGTAATTTATTTGCACAAGTTTTATGGATTGTAACAGCAGTTAATGATCATCCCTATGGCTCATCATGTACCTGAGTGTGCACATAGTGTGATATCACCAGTCATGGATAGTCTCTTCATCGCACACCTCCTTGTTTCAGATGTTTTGCCCTTCTGTTCCTGTTCTGCTCACAGTTTGGGTGTTTTACAGAGCATAAATATTGTACATGCTCTCTACAGGAAGCATATATGCTACAAGAGTGAAATGATTTCATTCTGACCACTCAGACATTCAGAGCAATGGAGAGACGCGTTCAAGGTCATCTGTAAAATGCTCATTTCTTTCCTAATTTGTCACACAGGCTGTTCTCTTCCATCTCTAAACCTGAGCTGAGAAAAACCCGATGACATCCTCAGAGGTCACTTTTTTTGCGGTCTCAGAAAGCTCCCTGCTGAGAAACAGGAGACGTTACACACCATCCGAAACCAACTTTTACTCAAGTGAACTGATATTGGTGTTTAAAACTGCTGGAATGGCCCTTTTTTATAATATCCTGCTTCTTATATCCTCAATAAATTACAATACAGTCTCTTTAAGACTGAGAGGAGTAAAACTTAAGTGTGAGGGGTGAAAAGTCCACATTAATACTTTAAAAATCCATCCGTCCATCCGTCATCTATAACCACTTATCCTTCGGAGGGTCGAGGGTGGAGCTGCTCCCATCTGACACCGAGAGAGAGGAGGGCTTCACCCCGGACAGGCTGCCTGTTTTAATTTAAAGATATATTACTCAAATAAAAACTTACACGGTGACTTTCTCTTGCCATGACCTGCACAACCCGTTCTCACTCTGCTCTTGTAATATATGGAAGTTTTTACACCAGAAGCAGCCAGTGTCAGAACTGCATCCAACCCTGGCTAGTTATGAAGTCGGGTTGGATGGCACACAATGACTCTGTGAGGTTTAACTCGTTTCACTTTAAACATCAGCCAAATATAAGAGTCAGAATAATATTAACATGGCAGCATAATATTTAATAAAATATGTACTTTTATGCCTCGCACTTACAAGCTAAAAAATTCGAAAAAAAAGTCTTGTAAAAATACTTAATATACAACGAAAAAACAACTTTTTCCTTGGAGACGCTCACGGTAACGGTCACCGCTCATGAACGTTCTCCTGGCAATCGTTCGCTCTCCAACGTTTCTGATCGGGGAATTGAAGCTCATTTGCACTCTGTGTACGTCTGCATGCTGCATAACGACGCCCGGCTAAATGTCTGAACATGTAAATGTAATTGTGTAGATGATGTTATTTTCCTATTGAGACTCACAAAACGCTGCAGTACGTGTTTGTCGTTAAAGCAACACACGAGGGCTCCTCTGCAAACAAGGACCAAACTTTTTTCCCTGCATCCCTTTTTCCTACATCCATCTTTTCATGCCAGCAATGTCTCCCAGATTGGTCGTTTTTTCTCTCTCTCTTTCTGTCATTCTTTACATGCAAATAGGAAACTTAATCCCACTCCCACAATCCCAATCAGTCCCTTTTTTCCTGTCCTGCTTCTCACCATCCCTGCTCTCCTCTCTTGTCCCATATTGCCTCTTTAGCTCTGTCATTCAGCTCTCTTTCTTTATCTGCATCCCCTTTTCTACCATCACCCCTCTTTCTCTCCACCTTTCCTTCTCTATCACTCTTTTTCGATCCCTTTCTGTCATGTTCCTCCCTCCAACACTCCCTCCCTCTCTCTCTCTCTCTCTTTCCAGCAGTAGTCATTCTACTTATAGCCTCGCCATAAATCAACCTGTCATTCTCCGTCATGCTCGCTGGATCTCACAGGGGCTTGTGGCGCGCGCGCGCGCACACACACACACACACACACACACACACACACACACAAAGCAGAATAGCGACACAAGCCCACAAACACAAGCTCAGATACACAAATGCTGGCAAGAATAGAGAGTCAAATAGATCAAACACGCACCGAGAAAAATGCAAAAACGCACACATTCAATACAAGTGCATTGACTCTTCTGACGATCCGAAGACACACTGGGGATTGATTGAGAGGGAGGGGGGGTGGTTAAGGGAAACAGAGATGTAAGCAAAGGTTAACAGAAAGATGCCCACCTGTCTGTGCAGCACACACACACATGTGTACACACATGTGAACACACACACACAGCAGCTGAAATAATGTCCATAGCCGTGTGAGCCCCGGCTTTACCCAACCATCTCCTTAAATTCGCCTCCTCCTGCTGCTCAGTCTGTACTTTTCTCTCTTTAGTGTGTAATATAAGTTTCAGTTTTGTATTTCTTCTTATGATTTACATAATTTAATTCACTGTTTTACTACATGTATTATAGTTTTTCAAATATTTCCCTATTGTAAGTATAGATGGGGAGATCATAGTGCTGCTGTACATCACCTGCAGTGTCGCAGTGACTGATACTTTCAGTGAAGTGAGAAAATGTATTAAAGTAGACATTAAGGTGCCTTCAGTTTGTCCATGTCTCAGAAGTAGTTGTAATGTAGTAACTAATACTTTTCACAAAAATCACAGAGCCTGACAAAATGAATTAAAGTAACCTACAAGGCTGGTCGCCACAAGAAGATGTTTATGGTTTACATTTTTGTAAATCATAGATAAATAACAGATTGATGTATATTTCGCATGGAATATATCAAAATCACAGATTTCACTCAAGGAATTGTATAATCTTTACAGCAAACAACATCCTCTGTCCTGCGACCCTTGATTCAGATAAGGAAAACTTAATGGGAAAAGGTGGAAGAAACTTCAGGAGTAGCGAAGGAGGGATCAGTCACCTATTGAGTCACGTAACATGAGACCTTGACTTTACATATATATATATAATATTTAACCAAAGCTAAGCATTTCATATATCATTAGCCTGAGCCCAACAGTAAGCATGTCTCAAGACGTGAACTCCAGTCTCTGGTATCAAAGTCCTGTTCTTTGTTTGTCAAATTATCCACCATGACCTCCTCCCTCCGATTTATGCGTATAATAAGGATGTCACACTTCCTGGATCGGAAGGAACATTTCCAATGAACGTTATTTAGGCAGCAATTTCATACAAATCCACCGATCCCAAGTCCTCCAAATCATATTTGGCAAAGGAAATTAGCAGCGTATAAGTGCATTGTGTAGGAGATAGGGTCACTCTTTCCTTATTTTCTGTTTTTTCACTATTAGCTCCTTTTTTTAACTGCTGCCTGTTCTCTTCTTTTTTCGTCTTTCTTCTTCTCTTGTCTATTTCTACCTCAAACAAAATCTCCTCTCGTCTTCCTCATCTCCAAGCTCTCCATGACCAATGCGAGAGCCTCATAAAGACCCCGAGGAGTCGGAGGATTTCATGGGGCTTTGTGTTTGACTGTGTATATATGTATGTGTGTGTGTGTGTGTGTGTGTGTGTGTGTGTGTGTGTGTGTGTGTGTGTGTGTGTGCAAGACAGAACATGTGGCATGCAAGGTCATGCAATCCTGTGGCCTCCAGATACTGTTATTGACACACACACACAGCGCTCCATGACCTGCACTGACCCTGCACGCATAGATTGTGCGTGAACCCCCCCCTCCCCACACACACACACACAGATGCCCTCACACAAACCCACAATGCCCTCAGTGTTATCAAGAATACAAACAGTTAAACAGATACTTTCTGGTTAAAACTTGACTTGAACAATATAATTCTGTCTCCCACTTCAAGAATGTGCGCGTGATTTGCTAAATTTGTCTTATTGTCCAAAAAGGACCAAAACCAAGAATAGATTGATCCTGCTTACAAGTATCGCCTGATATAGCTTGATTCCTCTGTGGTGGAGGGCTCCATTGTTGGTTTGAAGCTATTAAAATCACATCAGAGAGCCAAATTGTTTCCCTTGTCTGAAATACTACAATAAACATGGGAACTGTTGTGTTGTGCCAAACCTCTGATTCGTGCCCCTCAACTGTGATTGGTCTGTTATTGTGCCGACTGATGTCTGTTTACATCACATACACAAACAAAGTGACCAATCAGAGCATAGTCTATGGGATCAGGAGTATAGACATCAATTTCCTACAAAGTTACCAAGCTACCCAACTACAAACATAAAATAACACATACAGAATTACGACCAAAAAAAAAGTGGTGACCAATCAGTGTGTTTGTTGCATTTCCCTGTCGTAGATGTTTACGGGGAAGACTATCAAAACTACTTCTTACACTGTTTGGTAGTTGATTCTACAATGATGCATCATTTCCCAGCACTGCTGTCCTGTGAGACCAGCGAAACTCCAAAAAGTCAACTTTTCATGAGCTCAGTAAAATTTAAAAAAGGGAGAAAAAAACTGCCATGTTCTCAGCTTTGTCAAAAAGTTTACTTTCAGGAAATACAAGAGGGTTTGAAATAGTTCATTTAGTTTTTTTTTCCTCAGGAACACTTTATTCAATCAATATTTTACAAAAATTCACATTCACAAGAACAAAATTTGGAGCTACATGGTTTCCACTTGACAGGTGGACAACTGTTACCTGAAAAGTGACTAATTCAATGCTGTCAGACAGTTAAATTGGAGAAAAAAGTACAAAATTTGCCTCCAAAATGTAGTGAAATATAAGTATAATTGTAATAAATGGTACCTAAGTACCTGGATTTTGTACTCAGGTAGAGTACTTGAGTAAATGTACTTCAGTTGATTCTGGTTAGGGGGACAGTAGATAGCCTTAAATCTTACTTGACATGATTGCTCGTGATACATTTTGATGTTTTCAGAAATTATCAAACTGTACTTTTGTATTTATGACTCATTTCAAAAGATGTTTTTATTGAATAGTTACAAACGGGCTTTATGGATGAAAACCACAGAAAGTCCTGAGAAACAGAGTATAATATTGAATTTGTTGACTGGGGAAAAAAGAAACGCCAGCCTCATCCTTCACGTATAGAGCATGCAGTGCAAAAGGAAAAAAAAACGCAGACCCATATGGACAAAGAGACTAATACACACATATAGATTTCCAAGGTCGCATTTCAGGCGTTCACTGTGTTTCTTATACAAGTCCTCCTCTCTGTCTCTGCGCTCCACTGCTCTCCTCCTCCTCTGTATTCTTCTCTCCTCCTCCCTTTATCTCTTGCCGCTGTCTTTCACACAAACACACACTTTCTCACACGCACACACACACATACACACACACACGCGCACACACAGAGTCTCTCCAGAGATGTGTCCATTGCTCTGACCTCTCTCTCTCTCCTGGGAGTTCTGGCTGTCTGCCCAGCTCTCTCTCTCTCTCTCTCTCTCTTTCTCTCGCTGCCTCAAACTTTCTCCTTTTGCATGGTGTCTTTCTTCTTCTTCTTCCTTCTGTATATCTCTCTATCTATCTATCGATCCATCTCTTCTAATCTCCCTTTGTCTCCCCCCCTTCTCTCTTATCCTCCTCCTCTGTTGCATGTCTCCCCCCTTGCTCTCGCATCCTCTTATCTCTTCATCCTCTCTCTACTCGATTTCTCATTTCTCCTCATCTTTTCTCCATTTGCTCTCTTTTCTTCTCGACCTGCTCTTTTCCTCCTACATCTTCTTCCTCCTCTCCTCCTTTACTGTTTCTTTCTGGGCTCCGGGGATGCTGCCGCGGCTGTGGGGCTCTGCCTCGGGCTCCTCGCCCGGCTCATGCTGCCTCTCTCTGGGCACAGCGCCTGCAGAGGGTGGCCAAAGCTGAGGGGAAAGCTGGAGGGGGGGGGTCTGTGTGTGTTTGTCTGTATCCAGTGATGAGGAAAGGAGAGAGGAGGGGGGGGTTCAAGGAAGTGAAAAAGTGAAGAGAGAAGGACAGGGAGAGGCTGAAAGAAAATGAGAAGGAGGTTGGTGTCAGAGACGGAGGAAGAGAGAGACTGATGGAGAAAGACGAAACAGGGGAGAAGAACAGATTTCTGTTGAGTCACGCTTTGCTGGCTGGAGTGTGATCGTGGCAACAACAGCAGTGTGTGTGTGTGTGTGTGTGGGTGTGTGGGTGTGTGTGCATGTGTGAGACACAGAGGTGGGGTTTGTTCTTCTTCTTCTACAGTAAACTATGTAGCAGTGTGCATACAAAAGGATAAGTCTGCTTTGTCACAACCTGGGTCCTGTCTTTGCAGCTTTGGCTAGGAAGCTTAAGATCTGAGCTAAAACTATGATTGTAAAAGAAGAGCCCAAGGTTAAATCTGTTTTATTTTGTCTGATCGACAGCTGAAAAAAATCCTATTCAGTCTTTTATTTAGTAAAATGTAACAGAAAACTAAAAAAATATTCACATTTAGGAAGAAGAAGTGTTGAAGAAGTGTTTTTTTCCCATTTGCTTTTAGAAATGATGAATAGCTTATCAAAAAAAGATGCTGATAAATTAGATAATTTAATAAAAAAAATTCTTCTTATCATTGCAGCTTCAGTTACGATGTTGCCATACACACCGAAGTAATTGTTAAGTGAGTCCAATGGGGCAAGAAATGATTGGTCACATCATCTGAAATTGAAATGTGTGTAAAATATCTCTTATTGCAGAAATGCCATGAAATCTCATATACGAATCCCACCTGCAAACTGTGGCGGATGTTAAAAATGGACAGTTTGAGTAATGATTTTATATTATTGCCCTGTTGGACATGGTTTTAGTGGTGCCACTGTGCTCCCAGATCTCAGCAGTTACATTATGTATGATGAACTGATGGCCAAAAATGACAAAAAAAATGTATATCAAGGTTGTAAAACACTGTAATTATCCATTAAAATTTCAAAATTATTATACTTGGGCGAGCTTAACCGACGGGAGCAACACACAAACATGGATAACATCACCACACCTGAACCCAGCTGCATGCGGAGAACAACAATTCCCCTGCTGGTCACTAATGGTGCAGCCCTGCTGGAGTGGAAGCAAATGGCCTGGACCCAACCAAGCATGGTGGGATATGGGGGGGAGGGGGGAGGAGGGAGAGGTGTGGGTGAGTGGTCAGATGAGAGGGAGAGAGAGAGAGAGAGAGAGTGAGAGAGAGAGAGAGAGAGAGGAAGTAAAGTGAGATAATGGAAGGATGGAAGAGGGATGGCAGAGGCTTGTAAAATTAATTTGGTGAAAGCAACCAAAACAAAAAGCCTCCCAAAGAGAAATGGCAAGAAAAAGAAGGAACAACATGGGGGGGGGGGTTGTTTAAAATGTCGCCCCCCCTTCATTCATCTCCTCACTTTCTCTTCCAAACTTTCTCTTTTCTTCAGTTTTCCTCTCTTTCTGCTCTTCTACTCCCCCACACCTCCCTCTCACCCTGTCATTCTTTGCTCTTATCTCTCTCCTTCTCCTGTCAGAGCATGTCAGTGATGAGTCTCAGTGATGTAGCGCCCTCTGTCTGTGTCCTCTGTTACTGCAGCAGCACATTTTTAAAACTTCAACCCTCCTTTGAAAGGAAAAACAACTTAGCTTAGTTACTCAGAGGAAGTCAATTAATGTGGCAAATATTTTATATACTTTTAAAAGCACCTGCCTGAATTTTGCATGACAAATATGTTACTGGAGTTATGTAGATTTATATTGATAAGACTGATGACAGGGATGTCTTGTAAAAGGTTTGGGAAAGAATGGTAATAAAAATTTAAGAGGAAAATAGATTTTGAAGAGATAAATGACATGTAGCAAGAACTTAAAGTTGTATACGATGTGATTTATGTTCATGTACAGAAAAAAAAGCAATTTGGACAATTTAATATCTTTTGCACAGCATCAAAGTTCTTAACTTGGGGTCCACTGTCTGTTGTATCACTGCAAACTAAGATGAAGAAAGGACAAAAAATGACGATTCTCTTGAATGAAGCAGACAGAAGTACGAATAATAAACTAAATTCACATAAAAACCATATAACAGATGTAAGGATATATGTTTAGACTGACAATTTAATGTCCATGAGGTCCTACTGCAACTGTCTCATGTCCACAGAACGCCTTTCCACCAATGCCAACAAGACAGATCCCTGTACATTTATTGATTATAATGAATAATACAATCCTGATCCTGATTCATGCCGTGTGTCAGTTTGACAGACGACGCAGCAGCACAACGGCTGCAGACGCTCGTGTGAAATATACGCTGCATGTGTTAAAATATGCAGGAGGAAAATCAGGAGATACGGCGCCACACAAGTGTTTTTAACCCGTTTCTCTCCAAAGATGAGCAGCTTTTTGTGCAGCTGCCCACAGTAGCCACAGTCTGACGGTAGCTGCCGATGGAGCCGAGAGCATTGTTGACTCAGCGTTCAGTTTTTGAATCCCAGACTCAAGCAGATTTGTTTCTCTCGCACCATCCCTCACTGATTCAAACACAACAAGAGAGAGATTCAGAAGTTTTTTGAAAAGGAAGTTTGTCTGAGGCTGGAAGAGATGCCAAGCGCTTTCTGCTGCTCGGATATAAAAAAAACCAACTTTGATAATATTTAAGAAAAGGGAGGAAAAGCGCTAGATTATCCTCCTCAGGTAGCTGAGTCGTTACAGGAAGTCATCTGATGCCAAAGCTTTTTGATTTGTTATTCCAGCTCCCGTCCAGAGATTTTATGCATTAAAATAAGATCATTTTAACATCAAGGTCAACTGCATCAGCATATGGTCGAGCTTCTCAGTATGTGAAGGTGTGTAGGGACACTGCATAGACTGAAATAGTGAAGTAATACTGTTTATAGCACCAAACCCCACATCATTTTTTTTATTTTAAAATGAATCATTGAGGTTCTTTGTGGACTAGAACACAAACTAACGTTATGAAACTGTTCTGTTGCTAGAAAACCACAATCAACAGATTTTTATTCCCTCTTTTTGTTTGAATCTTGACTTAATTTTCTTGATGCGACTGAACACATTAGACCTTTCAACAGCAAAAATGTTGCATATTTCTCTGATTTTCAGACGAGAAAGCCTCAATAGTCATGTCCCAGAGTTGTGCATGGCCAAAGTCTGAATATAATATTTAGCCTCGTATTTTCTACTCTGGTGATGTGTTATTATGACAAGCTGTCATGATTTTTATCATCTCAAAGTACATTTTCCATTCAACCATCACATCAAAAGGCAGCAACTTGGATTCTGAAAGTACATTCTGGATGGAGGTTAACAACTGCATAACTGGGGAGTTTGCTGCTGTTTCTTCCTTTAAGTAAAAAGTTTTGTAAATTATTTAATCAGAAAACTCCACAATACTGATTTTAGAAAACACTGAAATGACGAGTTAAACAAAAGAGGAGTACTTGTAATTACAATTTTTTTTCTTTCCCCATTTGAAGAAAGACACTCATCATCTTAAGATCGATGCAATGATTTCAGGCCACAGTTTATGTGATTAAATGCAGTCCGTGCTCTCTGTGGACGGTTTTAAAGTGGCTCAGCGTCATAAAACCACAACCAAACAGGACGGACGGAGGTGAAACTGCGACAGCCTTCCTCGTTACCCAAAAAGCTCATTTGGCAAAGAGCCTGTGTCCTCTTTTAACGCAATGCAGTGCTCTGCTCCCATCAGGCCGCTTTACAGGCAAACCTCAGCTACAGCCTGTGCACTTATTAATAAATCATTCCAGCCAATCAGTGATGGATGTGTTGTGAAGAATTAACAAAAAAAACCAGCATGTGCGTGTGTGTGTGTGTGTGAATCAATGTCGTCTGCCTTTTAGACGAGTGACGAATGTTTTGTTGATTTATCTTTTGCACACACACACACACACCTGAGCAGGATGTGGGGATGATTAAGGAGAAAGGACAGTCTGAGGAGAGAAATTAGGAAAAGAAAAGCAAGAAAGGAGAGATGTGAGGGAGGAGACAGGAAAGAGACAAATGGAGGATTGACAAAAGAATGATTGAAAAAACAGAATAAGAGCTGGAGAGGATAGAGGAGTCACTACAGCTTGCAATCAGAGACAAGATAGTGAGAATAGATTTATTTGATGCTCTCTATCTCCCTCTCCCTCGTCCGTGTGTGTGTGTGTGTGTGTGTGTGTGTGTGTGTGTGTGCATGGTAACAGATTTGGTTTTGCTTCAGTTCGGAGACTGGCTGCAGACAAACACACTCAGTAATTATCTGGAAAGAGCACCTGGGCACTGGAAACCTCATTATATTACAACCAGCCCTTCAAAACACGCAAGGCACAGGAGGAGAAAGAAGAAGGAAAGAGAAGAATCAGACATAAAGGGAAGATGGTTGAGGGAAG
>JAPZDZ010000015.1:9617863-9628021 GCA_029783805.1 Acanthurus tennentii
TCAGAGAACTGTCCTTTTTTTGACTGGTTTAGGGGAAATTAAGTTCTATCAATCATGGGGTCCATGTAAGATCAGGGCTTTTCAGAGTGAGGCCCACTGACCCATTTCCATAAGCAACTGCACCAAGTGCTGTACAAATAAAAGTTACTGTCTTGAGAATGTTCTTCTGTTTTACTTAGAAACAAGAAAAGAAGCTTTTAAATTTAAGATAGAAGGCATTTTGAGAGACGAACTTCAGCAAGTTGCATCAGAAATATAGCTGAAATTTTTAATGATATACTTTTAAAGAAGCTAAAATAACACTAAATGATATATGAAATGTAGTGCTATCAATACAAGATAGATAATTCAACGATCAAAAACCTGACCATTTCTTCCACTTCACAGCCCGGCTAGCTCAGTCGGTAGAGCATGAGACTCTTAATCTCAGGGTCGCCCCACGTTGGGCGCAAGTATTTTGGACATCTCTGGCCACAGGTCCCAAATCTAGACCTGGGAGAACTGAACTCCAATCATCTACTGCGTGTATCACCATCACCATCAAATCGCTCACTGAAGTGTTGAACCCAGAGAGAATTAAGAATGTTAACTCTGCAGAAACACCTGTAGTTCTTTTTTCAGCTGCCTTTGTCTTCCTGAATCTGGTCCTTTCTGACTTGAAGTCTGTCTTCTTTCTGTGAGAAAACAGCCTTCACTTTGATATCCTCCACTATTCTGGCGCTTGTGTGTTGCGGATGGTGTCATGGCAGTTTTATGGCGACACTGGCAACAGACTTCCCCAAAAGCGGCCCTTAGCAGCAGTATAGAAACATCATTACGAGTACCAGCAAAAGGATGAAGTCAAATCGGCCTATATACACTATTATAATCCCTCTCACTCTTTGTCTGTCTCTATTTAAACCATCAGGATTCTTACAGGCTTACACTGTATGTGTGCTGCTCCTTAAGTTGGCTGCCTGCACTGTGCCAAGCCAAGTGAATGAGTGTGCTGCGATCTGGCCTGGTGCAGTCGAAGTCCAGGCAGCTCAGCTAACAAGCTGCAGTGGGAATAGAGTTTGAGGACTTGTACCTACTGTAAAACTGCTCCTGGAGGACCGAAAAATACTGCACTCCTTTAGCACTAACAGCTGAAGAGAGGGGGAAAAAAAACAAGAGTAGTGTGTCTTGTGGGCAAACTCACTTGGTAATTTACTATAACAGGTTATTTTATCAGCCAAATTGACTATAGGAACATATTCATATTTACAGGCTTGACCTGTGGGAGCAGTTGGTTAGGAGGGGACAGAGGACCGAACACATTTAAAATCTGGGAACTGTGCCTTGCTCATGAGCCCTGATGAAAAACTCCACTCCAAACATTTTATTAGAGTCTATTAGTTAAATTCTGCAACATTCACTTACATAAAGTGAGAGTTAAGCTCCAGATAAAGGTGAGCTTGTTAATGTGGTAACTTTAGTGGAATACCTTCATGGAGAAAACAGGGCTTTTAAAGCGTATAAAAAAAGACTTAAACCTTTAACAGGTCCTTTAGGAGTAACTACACAGGGCTGGACTTACAGCACTAATGGCTGCAGAAATAAACAGCAGAAACAGACTCCAGCATTGACTGCGTATAGGTGTATCCTCCCAGTGGGACAATCTGAAACGATGGAAGTGATTTAGTTCAAACTGATTCACAGTGTTAAGTTTTTACAGGAGACTTTCAGGTTTGGTTTACTCATTCAGATGGTAATGATACTGTTGCTAAAAAAAAGAAAATACAACCTGTGGGTGCAACAAAAAGAAGCCTGAGGTGTTTCTAAAAGCAGATGATTAAAAAAAAAAGACTATCTGGCTCAAATTAAACCAAGCTACATGAAGGGAGGGTCGCAAACACTTTCCCAAAGCAATCTATCCCAGAATGCAACAAGCTACAAAAGAGTCCAAAAGCAATTTACCTAAAATTAATCAGTGTTTAAAATAGTGTGTGAGAGTATTTAATCTTAAACAAGCTGCAAAGTCGATGGTCAATCGTCTAGTTTGGAAGCACTATCGAGGGAAAGAAAGACATATGTATTGAACCAAAACCAAGGCAGAGTTTAAGTATTATTTCTGTTTTATTTAAACAGAGGAAAACATGAAAAATATGAAATAGAAACAGAGAGAACACAAATGGTACAAGTTACACGGTAAAAACTGAAATTTAAATTTTGCTTTTTTATGCTTACATAAACAGCAACCTAATCTTTACAAAATTATTATTTAGTTTTGAGTTAATAAAAAAAGGACTTAAGGCAGACTGATGTGGAAAATTTTGTTTTGCATTAAAAAAAAAAATCAACCAACCTCTCAATAGTTATTATTGATTAGTTATGGAGGCCATAATCTCCAAAATAACCACTGAAATACATCTTAAATGGAAAATAAAACATCTTTGAAAAAATCAAGAACAACTAACAAGCAAACAAACTGCAAAACAACCTTATTTTCTGTGACGACAGTTTCTTTAATACCACTGTATAATACTCCTGTTCTTTTAATGTTGTGCAAAGACTTAACTCTCATCACGACCAAAATAAAACAGAAAATTAAAACTGATTCCGTGCATGAATCCAAATATTTTGCCACGGAACACAATGTGTGCTTGGTTTTTAAAAATTAACTGATGCCTTGAAGTTTGTTTCGGTGTTCGTAAAAGTCACAATGATTTTCAGGCTGCCCTGATCTAAATTCCTCCAGCATGGCCATGTGGCAATAAAACGAACATGAACGTCTGCAGCAATAATGCAGGAGAAACATGTGAAGCTGGCAACTATTGTGTGTGTTGTTCTCTCTTTGTTGATCTACGTCTTTGGCCTTCACCTGCCACCATCAGCAACTTGTCTTCCAATTACAGCCAACAGAGGACGGACAGACAGAAAGGTGGAGGATGGAGAAGAGAAGGCAGAGATTGAATGGACACAGACTGATCAAGAGGAGAGAAGAAGAGGTAGAAAAACTGGCTAAGATTGAAAGACTTAAAAGAATAGAGAAAAGAAAGGGGGAAGAAAAAGGATAAAAAATCAAAAGAAGGAGGAGGAGGAGGAGAGAGTGATAATCAGAGACAGAGAGAAAAGATCAAGGAAGAAAAAGACAAATGCATGTAAAAAAGAGGTCATCTGGTGAAGCCATTAAGCCTGGATTCAATAAATCTGCATAAAAAAACCCCAGCAGTTCGTCTGTAATGACCAGCAAAGGCCTGCATGAGCGTGTGTGCGTATGTGTGTGGCTATGAATTGGGCAGTAAGGGTCGGACATGTGTGTGGGTGCGTCGGACTGTCTCTCTTTTGTCTGTGTTTCTGAGTGTGTGTTTGCTGTGCGCGTGTGTCTTATGGTCGCTGTGGACCTCTGCGTCGTATTTAGAGAGAAAACAATCATCCTTGGAGCAGGAAGCAGAGCTGCCTAATGAAAGCCTAGAGAGACCCCAGACCACAGCGCGGCACAAATGGATGGGTCTGAATCTCCGCTCTACAAAAACCCCCCTCCAACCCTTTACAGTCCAGCTTCTCCGCCCTCAGTCCCCCCCCCCCGACTCCAATCCAGCCACAGTGTTTCATTTGCTCTCAGACACAAACGGTTCCCCCTTTGCAGTGTGTCATTGTTAAAAAAGCAGGTTTTTAAAGGTGTTTTAAGACACAAATGAAGTGTCTTCCTGTGTAAATTGGAGGTCAATGTCGACAGATAATATGATTTAAACATTATCCTTGCAAAGCTGTATTAGTAGTTGAATCTAAAGCAAAGGTCTTTCAATATAGAGGCCTCATCATTAAATATTTAAGCTGTGTGGACAAGCAAGGTCTGGCCAGCTATGTCAAACATAATTTTATTGTTAGAGGTCAAAACCTGAGGCCCTTTTTAGGTCAAATTAAGTCTTTAGGGTACAAATTCTCAACTAAGTTCAGGTCAAGTTGTCATTTTTTACAAAACAAGCCTGACTCAAGTCCAAATATGGTGGTTTGATAAAAACAAGGCAAAAGGCAAGTGGGAAAATCACTTTATTTTGTTTTTTTTTGAGATAAAAAAAAATAATTTCTGCCTTCTGTGCTTACGTCCCTGTCCTTTTATTTTTCGCCTTGGTCATTCCAGAGTTATTTACATAAGTTTATCTTAAATCCATTTATGTTTTCAGCTCCAAGGTGAAGCTCAAAAGCAGACAGTTCATTAAGAAAAGCGTGCTGTCGAACACAGACAGTAAGATGGCAGCCCTAGGATTTTTTATCAAGCTTTCTGTCAGGCACAGCTCCGCACACAGACTATCAAAATAACAAAATGAAAAAATTAAACCGGTTTTGGTTCCATATACACACAGCCTGACTATCAGTGTGATTGTAATGCTGTATTCACCCTCTACATTATCAGCTGTGATGTTTAAGTTTCAGCTCTGCCCCTTCCTGCTTTTGTATCTCCTGCCAATCAAAATTCACCAAATCAGTGACCTTGAACCCATGAGGGGTTTTCACACAGAGTAACACACGCACAGCTTCTCTGTAGTCTGCTAGTCTGTGAGGAGGGCATCACTTTTTCTGAGCTGAAACAACAATGATTATGTGCATTTGAAAGCTAAAGGATTGCAAGAAAACTTTATTTAAAAAACAGTTCAGAAAGGTTTGTAGTTTTTTGTGAAGACATAACTTTAACATGTCAAAGATTTGATTAAATTTGTCAGCATTAATAACCAAAACGATCTGACTATGACCACATATATGAAGGATATTGTACAGTCGGTCTCACTGCTTGTGTCTCCACATAATTGCCTTTAATGGCATTCTGCTCTGGTTTTCTCTTCTTCATAAAAACCCAATGATCTCTCTTCTAGATCTTTATTACGCTGAAACAGTTTTATAATGTTTTGATATCAGAATGGATTCACAGAGCCGAGTTTAAAGTCACAACGGCAACAGCAGTACACCGGCGTTGTTTTCCATATCATAAGTTTGATATAAAAACACTTGATTCACTCCAGTTGACTGAACAGCCGCCAGGCTCTGGAAACCTGTTGTATAACTTCAGAAACGGAGAGCGAGCCAAAACGAAAGTACGTTTCTCCCTCTCCTCCCTCTATTTGGAGATTAAACTGTAACAACAATGACATTTGAAGTCTGTAATTGTGCCGTTTTTCCTTCATTACAATGGCTTGTAGAGTTGTAAATATGTAGACTCGGTTTTCACTGAGGTTTCTCCAGTTTGAGTTGGCTCAGAAACACTCGCCGTCACTTACTGGGAGCCGTTTTTAGTTTTAGCAGATAGAGGGTCATGAGCTGACAATTCATACTGGATTCATAAGAGCAGCGATATAATGTCTGACTCAGCCAACAACACTTAATTCAGTTTTTTAAAATACCGCACGTAGACTCAAACAGACTCACAGCCACACACACACACTCTTGTATGTTCATGCCGACAAACGAAAAATGAGTGAAATTCGCCTTAATAGCTTTTCCACAAAATCTACAGATAGACAAACACTCACTCATATGCATATGCACACAAACAGCCAATTCTTATTGCTTCACACTTCAGGCCGGTGAGAGAGAGACACTTCCTGTCTGTGTGTGAGTGGAATAAGAAGCCAGTTCTCTTCAGTTCTCATTAGAAACGTCATTGAGCCATAAAAGTTATTATTATGACTATGGCACAGAAAACAGCTCTTTTAGTAAAACCTCACTTTTGGAATTGGTGTTGTTTTTTGTAGTTCAGCTGAGGTTAAAGAGAGACATGGAAACAAATACACAGGAACAGACGACTGAAAAATATCTGCAGAAAAATCCATCATTTTTGCTAACAGCTCCCTGCTGTGCGTGATGGTGCTTTAGCTTTGGTCGAAAACATGCCGTGTACTACTATTACCACTTTTATATTAGTCTAATATGGGAGTCAGTTCAAGCCAATGTCATTAGAGGAGATATACATGAAAGGATTCAGCCATTCAAATGTTAAATTCATTGAAAATAATTGTAGAAATTGCTGCTGGTACAGTTTCCTTGCAGTTTAACTGATACTGTTTCAACCGCTGTTTTGTCAGATATAATACTTTAGCCAAAGTTTAGTCAGGAAAACCTTTGTGTGCTTACACCGCATCCATGCTCACTGATATTTTCTGCACAGTCATGGTGTAGGGCTGTAAACAAAGATATTTTGCTTTTTTTTTTTTTTAACCAGCTGGTTTCATCTGTCCAGTGGCACAGTGACACACCTGCATTGTTAGCCTATCATATTGCTGCTTTAGCCAAAAAGGCCGAATGGTATTGGTTTGCATTGTGAGTTGTACTGTATTGTGAAGCAAATCTTTAAAAACTTCAAAAACTCTAGTTTCATTTTAAAAACTCATAAACTTTACTTTTATGATAAAAGCACTTTGAGACACTTCCTTCTTCTTTTGAAAGAGTAGTTGGCTGTTAACTTGTATTTGATTATTAAAAAAAAAGTACTTGTATAAACTTTATTTAATCAGGAGACTTTTAAGAGATTTTAATGCTTCAGTGCTGTTTAACAAGTAAGTGTAACCAGTTTAGTGTGTAATTACAAGGACCAGAGACCTGCCTTTTCAAAGCCTTACAGCTGAGTCACTTTGAGGGTTTCTTGCTCTTAATGGAACCAGTTAGTTGAACTGGATTTGGCAAAACAGACAAGTTACATCTGACATCGTTAGTAAAACGTCAGCCTGAGTTTCAGAGGCGGACTGCCGGGTACACGAGTCTCTGATGGTCATTCATGATTGTTGTGCCCTCATGTTAATGCATGTGCGGGAGTGGGTTATGTGGGTTTCCATGAGTGTGTTTGTGCATCTGACCATGTGTGTTTTACATGCTATTTTAGTATGATCCTAATGGCTTTACAGAGTGCCAGGCATTTTAACAGAGCCAAGGAGAAGCTTGTAAAACACACACACACTCTTACCACAAGACAGAAAAGAGAGGCTGGCACACTGGAACATGGTCGTCTGGAGGGAGTCTGTGTGTGAGAGTGTATGTGTGTGTGTGTGTGTGCATTAAGGTCAGCCAGGGTGATGGTGACACATGATGAAGGAAAACGAGAAAACATGGGCCTCAATGAAAGACAGGCAGTGTGTGTCTGCGATTGTGTGTAGGCAGGGTCGGGGTCTGAAGCAGACACATGGCGCCGAGTGGCACTGCCTGGGTATGGGTGGGTTTGGTCAGAGAGGGAAGGAGAGGCAAAAAAGATTCAAAATGTGATGTTGTTAAGGGCAACATGTCACAAAAAACAGAGAAAAAAAACAACTTGCGATTTAAAAACTCACTACCCCCCACACCTACGCGGACATGGAGAAAGATAGAGTAAAAGGTAATGGTGATGGAGGCACTTAAGTGGAAAAATAAAGACAAGAGGAATGTTCTTCCTCGAGGGGAAGAAAAAAACAAAGGCCTGAAGTAAGAAGGAAGTTTAGAGAGTGATGGCGGAAAGAGGAAAGAACGTGTTGAAGAAGATAGAAGAATGCAAGAAAAAGAAAAAATAAAGGGTTTTCACCATAAGCCTCAAACTTCAGAACAAGTGTCCTTGTTGCTGTGCAAGTTTTATAATTAACAACTTTTTTTTCCCACACAATTCTGACCAAACAATTAAATGAGGATTCTCATAAAAAAATCCTTTTGGTTTTTAAGGGTAATTTCACACATGCTTAAAACTGTAAAGACAATGACTGAAATTAGTTTTTGATCTATAATTGACTGAACTGCACCATGAACATCCAGTCTTTGCATGTGTTTTAAACCGTTTACTAGAAATCCCTTGCCTTTCATTACTGTTTGAAAATTCCAGATAATAAAAGAGCGTTTCAGCTTGTTTAATGTATTTTCCTTCCTTGCACTGAATTCTCTGCTTTTCCTCACTTTGACGCAATAACAAAATCAGTGTGCAGAGGACTAAAAAACTAATAAATAAAATAGATCTCAGCAAACATGTTGTTATCTAACGCTGCGCTATGATATGCAATGCTATGAGCAGTTTATTTCCTGTCTTGTATCAAAAGTCAAGATTGGTTTCTTTCGACTGAGACCAGGATGAATGCATGACCTTCAAGCGCTAAACCCAATCAGCCCTTGACCAAAGATAGCGATATGTTGCAAATCAGAGTGATCATATGAGTTATTTTGGGAGGTAGGGTGGATATGTTGCAACTGCTTGAGATCATGCAACACTAACTTTACTTAAGGGAAAACAGACATTGGGTTTTCCGTGATGGACTACCTCACTCAAGCATTCAATCTTATTAGATAAGCTTTAAAACAGCCCATGTTATCAATTTCAGGGGGAAGTTTTTCCTTGAAAAAATGTGCAACTCCTGTCTGTTTTTCTGAGTGTGAAACAAGCTGATAATGCAAAACATGTACGGTAATAATGCATCCATTAATGTCACCTTGACCTTTTCTCCGTGGCTTCAGTGTACACAGTGATGAAATGACAGGTTCATTCAGTGTATTCTCAGATTATTTTAAGTACCAACATACCATGCTGTGCCATATCTGAAGCACTCATGCTGAACAGAGACACTTCCCAGCATTAAGACATACAATAGGGCTTTCATGAGGACTGTAGGAAACTAGTCCTGCCTTACCCCAACCACACACTCTGTCACATTGCTCGGCGAGTGTATGTGTCTAGAGTTACCGTTTTTCAATGTATACCACATGTAGTGACCCTGTATCGCCTGATATGTTTTCAATATGGAGAAAAAGACAGAAAGAGAGAGAGAAAGAAAGAAAGGGAGAGGAAGCTAAAGACAGCCATGACTTTTTTTTTAAATTTAATATTACACTGTTTATGTTTAATATCTGAAAACACTTTGGTTAGCATGACAACGAAGCTTAACCGAAGCGAGCAGGTTAGCCAGCCTTTCCTCAGCTTTCCCCACGCCTCACCTTTCTTTCTTTATCCTCACTTCCCTTTTTCTTGCTCTCCTCCTGCTCTCAGATGTCAACTCTTTCGGCAGTTAAATAAATAAACTCTTCATCTCCTCCGTTCTCCCTGTATTAAACAACCCTCATCCTCCTCCTCCTTGTTCTGCCAAAAGCTCGAAGCAGAGTTTACTCCCTGTAAAATAAAACGTCTGAAAACGGTATTTGTTCCCCAGCCAGGAGCTTGTCGTCAGGTGACCCGCTAGAGTAAATCTTTTCAATAATGTCAAAGGCGGCGCCAAAAACCTGCCAGGAGGACCAGTGTGTGTCTTACTCCTACACACACAAAAACACTCACAGTGAGAACGATCATTTTAACACACAGACATCATCGCATTTGTACATGCAAGAACACAGAAAACACACTCAGTGACTGATATTAGGAGGCAGTATATTGGGAGTGAAAAATGTCCTCACTTTTTCTGTAAATTTCCAAAAAATGCACATGCACACACACACATGCACGCACACTCTAACACACACACACACACCCGACAGTCTCACCTGTTCCTGCGTCATGCTGTGCAGCTGCGTATGCCAGGAGGCGGAGTCAGAGCGGTGATAGGCAGGGGGCGGGGCGAAGTCCTGCAAGATGATTGGGTCTCGCTCCTGACACAGAGAGGTCAGGTGACTGATGTACAGCTTCAGTTTGCTGCGATTCTGATTGAGGTCCAGGAGAGGAGAGAGAATCTGAGGGAGGAAAGCAAATGAAACAAATGAGACAGATTTATTTTATTGTGAACAAATTGGTCAGCGAGTCAGTCAAAGCTGCCCGTGATTACTGGATAAAAGATTTGCAGGGAAATCAGTTAGGAAATCAATTATGGCGCATGCAGAGCTATCTCAACAGAAACACACAGTCTTACCTGAGAGAGGTGTAAAAGCTATTTGTTATAGCTTTTAGATAATCATTTACCACCTTGAATGGATTGGATGGAAAATAAAAACAATCTATTCATCTTTTTAACTGACTCACAAGCTTTCAGTCACGGATCTTTTACAGGCATTAAAAGCAAACACAGGTGCATAGACATTTAGCTAACTATTCTCGATGCAAAACACCTGTTTTCTTTGTATTTACATGCGAGAGGCAGTGTGACAAATCACTTTTTATTCACATATCCACGTCAACACACACAAAAGAGTTTACTTTTTAGTGAGCAGTAATGAAAGTTTAATGTGACACTTAGGAAACATTACTTTTCATTATTGGTGACAAGTGTAGGG
>JAPZDZ010000015.1:9667858-9677921 GCA_029783805.1 Acanthurus tennentii
AAGAACTGCATTACTGATGTATGTGGAATTAGCTGTGGTTGTATGGTAATTGCACACCCTTAATATGGCCCTGCTCATGGTGGTGGTCTACTTTTAAATGTTTAAATAAACTAATTTAAAAGTAAAAGCTTCAAGGAGACAGATTAATGGGCCTGTGTGTATTTAGCCACCAAGATTATGCTTAAAAAACGTTCAAATGATTCATTATAATAGTGCCTTTTGGTTGCCACTCAACATCACTGGTTCAAATCTGACAAATGTGGCATGACATTCCTCCTCACTTCTCTCGTTCTTAAACTGCAAAATTGCAACAAAACATTAAAATAATAATAAAACTGCATCCTTTATACTTTAACATTATCGAATACCGCATGTACGACCACACAAACACACATATACAGCAAAAACCTGTGTGCACAGTTCCTGGCAAGTCAATTGATATTTAATGTAAAGTGTTGCATGATATTCTACCAAATTGACTGCTTGCCATTAAGATGCTACTGCAAGACACTCTGATTAACTATTCTGTGCAGTACATTGCTATAATGAAATCCCTAAGGCCCAATATGATGTAAAGGAATCAGTACAGGAATTCAATAAAAAGCTATGAATTAATGACAAGATGACGTTTGAGATTTCTCCATAGTGGTAAGCTCTGTTCACGGAAGGATTTACTGGGTGTCGGGAAGCAGAGTCTAAATAATCATCTATGAAACGAAGAACACAGAGAGACCATAGAGTAACATAAGGAGAGAGAGAGAGATTTCTCATGGGAGCAGCAGGGTTGGGAGATGGAGAGAGGGTTTAATCCCTGTTTAAGCTGTCTGGAAGCCAATGTGGCTCTGTCACAAACCTATCAGCTATCACAGCAGCTTGACTTGATCAGGACCTTTCATTCCTTTCACACACACATATACACACACAGATGTGGACAAGCCCAAGCTGATGCCAGTAAGGTTTAACAACGTCTACTGAATCATGACACAGATGAAAGATAAGTCAAACACGGAGGATGAATGTAGAAGCGTACACATGACGGCTCACGTCCAACAAAGACACAAGCGAGACAAAACTAAACTGCTGACTAGCACCTTAGAAATGGATCAAACTCAATAAAAGTCATTCTTTTCACTCTGCGTGAGTCTGAGTCTTTTGTATGTTTGCATTTTTCAACATATGCTCACCGTACGTCTGCCCGCTCTGTGTAAATGTTTATGCATGTGTGTGTGTTCCTGTAGCATAATTTTTTACAGGCTTGTAGATAAATCCATTTTATTCACTCTCATTGCTGCAGCTGCCAGTAAAAAAAGCTGACCTCCAATGATGGGAAACCTGCAACAAGCTCTGTCTCACACCAGCAGCAAAGCATGTGCACTCATGGGAAATCATTTTTACGAGCCATGCATTGCATACTTTGTTTCTCGAAGGTGTAAACAGGTACCGATCTTCACATGACCCTTGGCCCATCATCACAAAGCTCTGTGCTTCATTTCGTGTGTTTGCAAAGCTGCAATCTCACTGTATGCTGTTTCATTTATTTTGTTTCCACTGCTTTACTCCTTGGAGTGCAATCATCTGCTTGAATTCAAAAGAGCATAGTTTATTTGTTTACATCTAGAATGATATACTTATTCCAGTGACTACATATTTTATAACACCCCCAATCTTTCATCTTTCCTGTCCATCTAGGCTATAAACTACCTGCTAAGCTAACCTAAAGTAATGGGCGCAATCCATTAAATGGCTTTTACATCAGTATCACTGCCAGAAAAGTTGAGAAATGATATTGGCAGAGGATGGTAACATAAAATCCTCGATGTGTTTGCTAAAAGGTCCAGGGGGCCCAATTCCAAACCATCCAGAGAAATTTGGGAAGCTGGAAGAAAACTTGAAATGAGACGACAGGGCCAAAACTGCTCTGCAGCACCTGGTTGTTCAAAGCTCACAGGATAATGATCAGCGGGTCAAACTGCGTGTGCACATGTGTGGTTTTCACTCGCATTGTTTCTGTGTGCACTTTAAAGGCCTACACATTGCATTATTATCACATCCAAATTGGGTTCAAATGTTAAACAGGAAAGTAGATGAAGTAAGCGTGGAGTCTAATGCATAATGATGTTTTTTTTTTTGTTTCCTTGGTTTGGTCTTGATTTTAGTTTGCACCCTGAATGTGGGATAATTTGAATATTTGGGATCAATTTTGTGCTCTACGCCCTATGTGAGTGTGTAACAGGTCATAAACAGGCAGGAATGTTCCTATTGGAGGATGTCCAGGAAGCTACAACCATCTGGTTAGCTCTCTGAGGTTTCCCCCCTTCATGCTACATTTACTAAACGTATGTGAGCGTATGTGCATGTGAATAGACTTAGTTTGTAATGTGTTCTATTGCCTGAGCACTCAGTTCCCATTTAAACTCCCATTTTTTCCTCCTTTTGTTAATGCTAAACACTTGTTTTGCTCAAACCCTGTTTGCATGTAGAACTTTTGAGCACGTAGATCATTTGCATGGGTAACTATCATGCATTTGCATGAGAACACAGCAAGTACTTCCATTTCCTCCCCTCTCCTCTCACTGGAACTTGCTCACGAAAACCAACGCAGCTCTTTGCCTCCATTTTTTTTGCCCTATTTTTTGCATGTCGCATGATAATCATTTTCATTAAAAAAGCTATCATTTATTTACATCAGATCAAGGCACAAGCACAAATGCACCTCGCCATACTGCTCACTTTTTCTTTGTCTTCACTTATTTCCTCTCTAAATGCAACATTACTCTCTCTTTTGGTTGAAATATTCTCAGCAGACCATGGACCATTTCTTCTCTCCTTTCCTCTCCCTGATTCCTTCCACTCCCTCTTTTGTCACTTCAGTGTCCTGTGCTTTACTTTTCCTCCGACTCCCGTAAAGAATCACAAAGCTTTTTTGTTTGTCAGATTTCACACACCCTCACCTCCTCACAACCCTGCAGAAAGGTGCCATAATGCCATTTTCAGCCGAAGCGCACACTTCATCCTCTATGTGCTCTGCTAGCCATTTTGGTACACACTGCTCTTTCACCGGTCAACATCGCTCAAACATCACGGGTGGGCAGGGCATGAAGCCCATGATTCATGGATCCAAAATTTCTCAATGAGGGTGAAAACAGTTAATGCGGTTCCAACCTCTTTTCAGAATTTTTCTTTTTAACTTTTAATGTGGGAAACCCATGTTAAACAAAAATATAAACTTCACCAGAGTATTTTTACATCCTTTAAAACTGCATGGATAGGAATTCTCTTGTTATGATTGTCTTTGTTGTTTATTTTTCAAATCAGATTTTAACGTCAAACAAAGGGAGATCCTGATCCTGAACTCCCGTATAAAAGACGGGAGAAAGGAGAATGCCTACGTGGGGTATGATAACATATCATAATATTATGCTACCTGAGATGTGATGTGGTTTCACGTCATACTGTATGTAAGGCATAAGTGACATGAATGCAGTTTTTCAAAAGTTGTAGTCAAAAATCTACAAGTTTAATTAAACACTAAAATATTTTCAGTACATTTGCTGCTTTAGTAGAAGTTGTTCGGTGAACTCGATGGCTTTGCCCGGTGGAGGCAAAGTGCCATTTGAGGCTGTTTTAATATGTAAAATACTTCCTCCACTCTCCCTCTGAAATCGCTTTCAACAACTGCTGCAAAACCAAGGAGGAGGCGGAATCACGGGAGAATTCGCTTTACCCACAACGCTGTAAACACCACATACAAATGTGCAGTGAAACCACATCTGCACACACACAATCATGCACTCATTGACACATGGTCTAAGTCCACATGAAAACTCAAATTTACCAAAACTGTGCTGATAGTGAGGACAGGACACACACACACACACATACACAGTTGGTGTTGTCAACCATTCCAAACACAGCCTGCTTTGAATTAAAGTCTCTCACTCAGACCACACAGACATACTTGAAGCACATACACACACATCCACACAAACAGTTGTGCATGCATCCGCACGTAACATAACGTCGTGTCCATTTTCTTACATTCGAACAGAAATACACACATGCAGACATGGTGGCACATGTAGTAAACATACGCTAACATAAACACACGCTAACATACTTGTTGACAGCACTTTAAACTTCCTAAATTTTGCAAAACCTCAAAATTACCCTCATGTACTTTTCATTAACATACAATCATCCATGCTATATATAAACACACACAAATGCACAGACGTAGAATAGCCTCCATGACAGCTTTAAGCTATAAAAAGAATAGCGAACACTGCTAGCAACTAAATGTAAAACTGAAAACACATGCATACATAAACACACAATCTCTTAAACTTTAGTAAACCTCAAAGTCTCCGATCTAAAAATTTGAACCTCCCTCATTAGCATGCTGCTGATATTCAGGGACCCACATTAAGGTAATATTAATATTACATTTGGAGTCCTGTATAAATATTTGATTAGAAATGCTCGGGGGCCTCATGTATGTTTACTGCACATAGTTCACCCAACATTAACATCAAGGATTTCCTTTTAACCATTTGGAATTCAGTATTTCCTTTGAAAATACAGGGAACATTGGTTTAGTTTACTAAGCCCATAAAAACTCTAAACATAAAAAGAAAAAAAAAAAAGATTAAAAACATAATGGTCTAGTCATGCAATTTGTTGGTGCAGAAGAAAAACTTACAGAGTGAGAAGAACATTTGGGAGGAATAAAGAAAGAAATCCGTATGTTGTTGTTTGTGGAATGACTGTAGAAAATCCCTCAGTAGGAAAGCAAACTTTTGAGGTAAATAAGGAGGAACAGCAAACCAATGTGTGCAAAAACTTCCACAGTGTGGCTTACCGGAAACTAACTGTTAAAAACACTATGACACAACAGCAGACAGACCTATTTTTTTAATAGCATCTCTCTTCATAAAAGAAAGTCAGTTGCTGCCCATGTCCAGGTTAAAAAGGATACATTAACTAAAGGGAAATTGTTAGGATAGCAGTAATAGTGTAAGAATGTGACAGTGAGCTGGAGTTGATCTTGGCAGTGCCTTTGTTTAACATGGAGAACAACAAAGTCCCTGAATGAAACACTGACACTCTGTTCCTCAGCTGCATATTCATCTCTTGATCTGGACTCTAGATTAGAAAAGTAAACAGGAGATCACTGTGTCTCAGTACTTAGATATGTTATTGACTGTATGCATGAAATACAGGAATGCAGTGAAATACAGTAACATTGATTTAACCGCTATAATTTGTTAGGGGCTCTGGGTCTTTAATAGCTCAAAAAACATAACTGATATTGCTTTATCCCCATGAAACTTTATAGTCTTTCTCAGTTTTACAGGAATTGCTTATGAACAAGTTTTTTTCAGGGCTGCAACTAATTACTACTTAACTACTAATTATTCTGTTTATTATGTTTTTTGATTGATTGTTTGGCCTTTTTTTTAAAGCTCTTTCAATGTGTTAAGAATAGAATATCTCCTTATTTGGTATCATAACAATGCCTTATGGTCAAGTCTTACCAATTAACACTACAGAAGAAAAGCAAAATATGTAGAGGAGAAAAAAGAATGGTTGCTTTTGCATTTTGTGTCTGTGAGGAAGTGAAGCAACAAACACAAGGCCTGCCACAAAAATCCTACAAAGCAAATTGTAAACAGGATAAGAAAGCATGATTTACAGTGTGAGCTGTACAACAGATCTGTCTATTGTCTGAAAACTCCAACAAAATTGTGAACAAAAAGCTGTTTTTCATTTTCCCCAAGTACTTCAAATACCGTGTCTGTGTATGGAGGTGTTTTAATTAGATTACACTCAGCAGTCATCCCCACTGTGGTGTTGTCACCTATTAGCTGACAAAGTCTTTCTTGCATGTGTGTTTGTGTGCGCAAGACAGAAAAAGAAAAACACTATCTGCATGGGTCTGTGATAGCATGTGTTTGTGTTGTGTGCCTGCTTGTTGTCACCCATTAGCTGACAAATCCCTGCACCACCTCAATGCTCAGAGTCACACAGGACCTCAAAGGGATCACACACAAACGCATACACACATACACATGCACACCCTCACAAAAAGACACAATGCGATTCCCTTTTAAGCTACAGAAACCTTGCTGTCAGACATTTGGCAGTGGTTGAGGAGTTCCTTAGCCCAAGATCAAAACAACCAGAAAGAGCGAAAAAACACAAAAAAAAGGACAGAGGAAGAAAAAGAAGTCTTCTGTCGTCTACCAGGCGGCAAGGCGATGCTAACTTTTTCTTTTGTTTTTTTCCCCCTCTAGAGTTGAATCACAAAACACCAGAACAACAGCGATGAAAAAGCTGACAAGACGGCAGGGGGAACAGTGGCTCTGGAAGTTGAAAAAGAAAAAAAGAGCAAAGAAGGAGCTGGCACCAGGGAGACCTTTACAGCAAAGCAGAGCGCACAAAACACTCAGACCACCAAATTTATGCAGGAAACAGAAGGGAGAAGTAGCTATTATGTGGTCGATCACAATGTGTAGGTCAGAGAAATTTCAATATGGCTTTGATACGTCTGTTAAAAAAGGCCGAAATCCGACTTTGGGTTTTGCATGCTGAAATCTCATTACAAATTCACCTCCTGAGTGCAGACAGAAACCATTTAAAATTCAAAAAGAAGAAAAGGGATTTTTTTTAACCTCTGCAAACAGACAATGATTTACAGTGCTATACTTTAAGAAGTAGTTATAAAGATATATTTCACTTCCTTGACAAGAAGATGACATCAGATGAGGTTAATTATTGAGCTAGTTAGCTGTGCCTAACATAAAGATTAGAAAGTGGGGATAAGAACAAGCCTGGCTCCATCGCAAGATTAAAAAAATCCAGCCACCAGCATCTGTAAAGCTCCTGATTTAACCACTTCATATCTTGTTTTTTAATCTGTACAAAAAACTGAAAATGAAATTAAAACACAGAATGCAGTTTTACAAGTGATTATTTGCATGACTATTTCTTGGCTTGGAGCAGTGACTTCCTGGAGTCTCTGCTGATTACCTGGCAGTCTCATGGTGAAGAGAGTATGTTTGTTATTGAGCTTTAGAGACACGAGTGGGCCATTTTCCTACACTGTGACTTTGGGCAGAGTCAAACAAGCCGTTTCCCCCCCTGTTAACTGTGCTTATGCTAAGCTAAGCTAACAGACTTCTGGCTCTAGCAACATAACATACACATAGGAAAGGGAGGTCAATTTTTGTCTCTCACTCTTGGCAATAAGGTAAATAATGGAACTTTCCAGATGATAAAACTATTCCATAAATTTCACATCAGAACTTAAAAGTCTATTTGCTACATTCACGGCAACCTTGGGACCTAAAAATAAAGTCAGGGATCATTTAAAGGTTGTGAAACCCTGTTTAATCATTTCAAATATTGTCTGAACTGTAGTAGTGACAAGAACAAAATGTGAAGTGATTTCTCTATAAGAACCACAAGGCCACAGAGAAACCCAGCAGAAGTTAAAAGAATTCTTAGCAAAAGTTTACAGCTGTCCAAGTCAATGATGGTGATACACTGCCTGAGCATTTTTTTCCTGTTTGCTGTGGTAGCCTGAAATTTGAACTTAGTGCTAGTAGCGTGACAAGACTAGCGGGGCGCATTAATGGAGGGTGCAAGAAAGAAACAATAATGTTTCCTTTTCAAAGAGGCAGTGATGTTGCAGAGAAAGAGAGAGCAGAGTGAAAGTCAAGGTGTCTCCTTCAAAGACAGACAGACAGACATGATGAGAATGATTAAAAACAGAGTTTATGACAGAGTGAGGGAGATGAGAGCGTGTCTCGAGCAAGGACAAGAAGTATGACAATGAAGGAGAGAGTGATGAGAGAGGGGGAGAGAGAGAGAGAGAGAGAGAGACAGACAGTGATGGAAGAAGAAAAATAGGCATGCGGTACTAACCTTGAGGCAAGACTGGGTAGAGCAGGAGACAGCGTTGCATTGTAAAGATAAAAGAAAGGAAAAAAAAGAGACAGAGAAGGAGAGAAAGGTGAGAGGTAAGACAGGAGTTGAGCGCTGGGTTAGCCAGCTTATCACAATTCAAAGAGGTAAGAGAGATAGAGGAGCTGACAGAGAGACAGCCAGAGACACAAGTAACTATAGAGATAGTGCAGGCAGACACATAAACAGGGAGACAGGCATGACCAAGCAAGCAAACAGGCGGGCAGACAGACAGTCATACAGACAGATTAATTGCAGCAATCAGCATTGAGGTTTATGAGAGGCCTGCTCACCTCATGTGACCTCTACAAATATTTAAGGGCACACTCACACACACAGACACAGACGAAACTGCAATCACAAACCATAGAAAGTGAGCAATTAGCCAATCAAAGCATGAGCTGAGAAGGTGCTCGCTGTGAATTATTTCTTCATCAGTGGTTTTTGAGACTGCAGGCGAGCTCCTTCGTTTCCTTCTCTCCAACCGAGCTGTACGCAGCCTGTGGATTTGTGGGGGGAGTCTCCCCCAAAAGGTATGTGGCATGTGATAATTAAGATATAGAATTTTAAAGAAAATTCACTCCCTAAATCAGTTGACCCTAAAAGTATCCCACACAGTCTCCTCGTGTATGTTTTGCTGAACTGGCAGAGCCCAAAACTCAAGGGTGAGCTTACGCCTGGGAACACACGCTAATGACAGTGTGCCAGAGACAAATTGTCCATTACAGAACAATATAACACGCAATAAACTTCCCTAATTTCCCATTTCTCAAGTTCATACTCTACATCTCTCTAAACCTCCATCATTTTTCCTCTCTTTTTCTTAACTTTCCGGTCTTTTCTGTCAGTTTCTTTTTCTGCGTTTTTCTCTCAAAAACATGTTGTCTGTTCTCCTCTCCCTTTGACTACGTCTTCACCTGCTGTTTCGTTTCTGTCTCGATGTTTTTCTCTCTACAGCACCACACCTTCCTTTCCCGTTTTTCTCTGTCTTTCCTTCTCTCTCTGTTTTCCACTCTTCTGTCCAAATCCTTTATTTTGGCCATCAGGGCAGATTTTCAGCTCCATTTCCCCTCAGTGTGAAGTCACTCAGTCTGCTCCAATTACCATCCTAGTTACTGAAATAAATAACCTGGTACCATTACAGCTGGATTGAAACTGGAGGGAGGAGAGGGAGGGTTGATTTTTGCTCTTGTTTAACCCACATCTGATCTTTTCATTAGTAATGTTCTCGTTGCTCACACGTAGCCCTGGGTTAGCCTTGGTGCCAGGCAAAGAGTTGGCCACAGGCAAATGTTACCTCCTCCATCATACCTGTTAGCTCGAGGCTAAGTCTTGTGATTCACAGCGGGGTTGGTACTGTAGCCCTGGGATAAAGTCAGTATTAGTGCACTTGATGTTACAGGGTCAGTGCTTGCTGGTTTAAAAGGGCCTAGATGTTGAATATATCACTATAATCTTAAACAGGGGTTGCGTAATCCATGGCTTTAATGTTTTAATCCATGGCTTCCCCTGGCTTCCTACCATGCTCGATATTTTTACAGTTACATGCATTGTAAGCAGCCAGTTAAAGAGTTGTTAGTTTTAAATGTCTAAGTAACTTGAGAATAGTTTTGTGGGGCCAGAGCGAGAATTAACACAAGAGAAAAAATACAGACCTATCAATTCCTCACTTACTTTCCTTTCCCAGACAGTGATTGTGCAATTATAAATTGGGAAACACAGTGAAAGGCAGGCCAGGATTTGGATTATTACACATGCCAAAGAGCACAATTTAAGATTAAAAAATTCTGTGGTGCCACAACAAATAAATTTATATTAAATAAAAGTTTTGGTAGAAATACTCTTTTAGCCTTCCCAGAACCAAAAAGCAGAAAAAAAACAAGGTTTACAAAACGTATCAAATAGTGTTTGTCTGTTACAGTATGAGCTGCAACTGTTTTATGTCCTGCTAATGTGCTTAGCAGCCAGGCACAGCAGTTTATCAAAACAACAAAATCTTATGGAGTTAATAATATTTTAAATGAGTTAAAATAAGCGTCTATAGGCTAGAAGAAAGAATCTGCTTCTGTCTGCCTTATGTCAAAATAAAGAATTTTTT
>JAPZDZ010000015.1:9678021-9690637 GCA_029783805.1 Acanthurus tennentii
TTTTTTCCAACATGTACTACAGCTAATGTGTAAGGTTTCATGACACCAACTTCTTTAGGTGCCGTGAAACCAGTTGTTTACATATGTTTCCAGGTTCAGCTATTAAAAGCAGATAATTAGCTTTTGAGGGCAGCTTATATATGGTACATTAGTAATATTTAGCACATGGTTTGTCTCCTCTCTTATAATGTCTCTAGCAACATTAACAAAGGGGGCGGGGCTTAGCTTACAGACAGTTCTGCCCTTTTCATGACTGTGTGTCACCGTGTAAACACTTAACCACAGACTTTAGCCAGCCAAGTATAGTTTCCCTCATCATCCATCTAACAGCTCAATGAAACCACTAAATGTGGGGATGTGAAACATATCATACGTCCTTACACTCTGTAATATAACCACTAACTTCGCAGTAATGACCCTGTGTGTGCCAGTATGTAAAAAGAGGAAGTTACATTTCCCCATAAAAATATTGGCTACTTAATCTTAATTTTACAATTACAAGATACTGCTCTCAAACAAACGGCACGAAGCCTAGATTTAATAGGTTACCTTTGCAGTTTCTTAGGAGCAGCCCGCAAAAATATCAGATCCAGAGACGCCTTGATTTTATTGTAATCCACAGGGAGGATAGGACATCTCTCAAATATGTATAATGTAAGAGTTTAAAAGCTTAACCATCTGCTATCTTAAATAGTTATAAGGTTACATTACAATGTTATCCACAAAAGCAAGCAGGCTACTGCAATAAATCTGCATTTGTGGCTATTGGCAGACTAAATAACACGCACATACACACACAACAGTTTGAAGTCAGCAGGTGCTGAATTATTAATAGTCTAGTATTTCTACTGGCCAGACGCAGTGAGGAAACACTGAATCTCCCTAAAATCATTAGCAACCATTAGTCTTACAGTCAAACAACTAACCACACAGACAGAAAGAGAGAATGGAGTTGGAGTGGGTAGAGATGGTGTCCAAGGAAGAAAATGGAGGAAAAGATTAAAGAGAGAAAGCCCAGACAGAAAGCATATGAAAGTTCAGAAATCAAAGGCCTCGAGATGCATACAGAAAGAAGGATGGACCAGTTTTCATAACCACAGACAGCTCTGATCTGTCCAAGCCTCGAAGACAAAAACTCTACTGTCACTACTCTTACTAAAATATGTCAGTTCGACCCCTGAAAACTGTTTTTCTCAGTGTAATTTTACTGATTTACTTCAACAATTTCATTAAAAAATAGTCGTAAACAAACATACAAGCAGAACAGACAATCAGAATAAAACAGATATTCGAGGAGACATTCAAATACGGAGTCAGGCAGGCAGGCATGCAGGCAGACAGTCATCCCGATAGAGACAGAAAGAGGAAAGACTTAGACTAATTTGTGAGGTAGATAAAGTGTACAACTATACATGTAAGCAAGAGACAAACAGGTTAAGCCAAAATTACAGGTAGAAAAAATAGTAGAAACAGACAAACCATTCCTATTAGCATAAAGAAATACACAAAAAAAATGGAGTAAACTGTCCAGACTCCTAATAAAAGAAAAGGAGTGTGTTAAACTCTGCAAGTCCTCGCTGAAAGTAAAACAAAAGTGAGACGTGAAGACAGAGCCACTAAATGAAAGAGTTGCATCATTGACAAGGAACAGAGGCTCAAAGACTATCAGGCTGCACAGCAGAGACTCTGGTGCCCAACTGTGCACTTGTTTTACAAACTTTTCAGAGCAGATTGGCTTGTCACACTGCAGAACAACAGATGACAAAAACTTCTGCTGATGCGCAGATGTGTAAGAGTACAGTTGGTACAGAAAACTACACTTTAGGGGTATTTTTCTCATTCTGATGATAGTCCAAATAAGCTGTATGATAGAGGGTTGGTAAACACACAATAAATGGTGCAACTCTTTTAATGTAATTATTAGTGAACAAACTCAGCTCTGTCCCATGTGGAAAAGGTTTAGAAATCTCTTTACTTGTCTCTTATTATCTTTTAATGTGGTTCACTACGATAAAAAATGACTCCAGGGCCGCAATTAAAGGTCATTACCAATGAATCAATCATTGCATTGTTATTTTCTCAATTATTCAATAATTATATTTACTTTAAAATGTTAAAAAGAGTGATTAATATAAATTATAGTTACCCAGGGCTACGTGGTTTAATATTTTGAGAAAAGCAACTAATGCTTATATTGTCCAGGCTTGAAACAGTTTTTGCTGTTCTTTCTAATATATATATATATATATATATATATATATATATATATATATATATATAGTTGATTTTTATCTACTATATGCATGAGATGTTGTCAGACAGCAAAGCCTCTGATCTCTCCTGCAGAAATGAATGAATCTGCAATTCATCTAAGATCACAAGTTGTGGGGGTGGTTAATGGGGAAAAAATGAGCCGCTCTGGATGAAATTGTCCATCAAATTCATTTTTGAAGCAGTAGGGAAATATTCAACACCACATCACTTTTCCACATGGGACGGGTTGTTTTCACAGTGCTCTCATGTCCCGTCCTCCAACAAGCACAGTGAGTTTTGTCGTGCATCGCTTTCTATTTGACTGACATGGTCACCAGCCACTCACATGCCCAGGTAGTCCCACACCAGCCCCCCCATTGGCTGCTGAGAGGCAGCAGGGGGAGGGGCCTGTTTTCGCGACTGCTGAGAATGCCATAGATGAGAAGCAGAAGGGGTTCTGGGATGTGATGGGCGCAAAAACACACGCACGCAAACATAAACGCACTCACACAGATGCAGAATCACATTAATGCATATGTATTTATGCATACACATGTGAATATGGTAAAGATGAGCGATGACAGGAGAAATAAAACCGAAATGGAAGGAGAAAAGGGGTAGAAAGGAGGGAGAGGAAGAGGTGAGAAACAGGGAAACTATTTGATTAGCATAGACTCCAACAGTATGTAGCTTGAAACTGAGTGGAAAATGAACCGCAAAATGGAGTCCACTCTAAAATTTAATGTTACATAACAACAGGTTAGGATAGTCTTAGTTGTTTTCTACTAATTTTTAGAAATAAAAGAGGAAAGAGGGGATGCACAAATGTTTTAGAAATTCAGTTTTATAAATTTTCATTTTCAAATTCACCATCTTTTCTTCAACATTCAACATTAATGCATCTGTTGCTTCTCATCTCTCACCTCTCCAACTCATGAATCTTTTTCTCCTTGTCATTCTTTTCATTCTCCATTTCCCTCAGGATCTCTAGAAGTCGTTCCACCTCGGTCTGGGCCTTCCCAGCATCCTCCTTGTGCTGGGCCACCTCCTGCTCCAGACAGGAGATTCGTTTGGAAAGTTCAGTGCTGGCCTGGGAATCTGCTGCTGCACTCTGAGCCTGGAACAGAAATTAATTATTATAAATAAACCAAGCATTAGCTTTCAAAATTAGGTGACCACCATTTGATGGAAGCAATAAGTCAAATGGAAAAGGATATGCCAATAACAACATGTGTACTGAGCATGGGTTGGATGGATTTGATGAAAGTGACAAAATGTTTCAGAGTATTATTGGTCTTTAATTGGTTTTGGTTGATAAGGTTTCATCCACAGACCAATCTGTCAGGGACCAGATACAAAATTGTTTATTTTTCTTTACCAGACCTTTACTTTATCAGATTATCAAACTGACTATGAGAAATAGAGATGTTTCAAAATAATAAGGCCTCATTTTTTGTGATAAAAAGCAAAGTAACTAAGTGAAGCAATACCTTAAGCTCAAGACAAACAAGGAGTTCTTGAAATATTTAACACATTTAATGCTGATTTGTTTCTGTGTAGAAATAAACTACAAGTATTAAATCATTTAAGCAACTTTAGTAACACTTGATTAGAAAAGTTTATTTTTTAATTAGAGGATGAATACCTAACTAATTAGCACTTTTGAAAGAACTTTTCGCAAGAGGACTTTGTTTTCATTTACTGTGTAATTAGCATGCTAACATTTGCCAATTAGCACTAAACTCATTACTCAGTTGCAGGATGTTACAAAAAAGTTTCAACATTTGGCTCACTGAAGATGTCTTGGGTTTGAATTGGCTTTCACACACACAAACGGACATTTATGCTGATTTATGTTAACATAAGCATGAGCATTAAAGGTGAGCAAAATAAACATTAAAAATTAAACTGAGTTGAAGGAGATGCCGAAAATGAGAAAAAGAAATGAAATGATACAAAGACCAAAAAAAATTATAACCAGCTTGGAGGTTACGACAGCTGTGTGTGTTTCCCAGAAAGAAATGTTGCTCTTGGGACGGACTGACTTGGTGTGTGTGTGTGTGTGCGCACACTCCTTGGTCACACAATACATAAACCCTATTAGTTTTGGAAGCGCACAACAGTTTTTACAGGTCTTTATGTGGAGAGGAAATGTTTGGGTGTCTGACAATATTATAAGAAGATCTGGGTGGAGGGAAGAGAGGGAGAGATGGAGAGAGAGAGAGAGAAAGAGAGAGAGAGAGAGAGAGAGAGAGAGGGAGAAAGACAAATACGAAAGGAAAACATCACACACTCTGTCACATGCACAGTGTCAATCAGTTCACACACATAGACAAGTTTTCAGTCTTTTTTTCCAACCATGGTAACAGAGAGAGATGAAGAAATAAACTGATGAGACCTACTGACACCTTCACACACACACAAACATACACACCCATACAGAGACACACATATAGACACCCACAGACGCACATACACATTCAGGGTGTGGTGGTGTTGCTGTCTTCTTCACTCTGTGAAAATGACTGTAGGGCTGTCAGCAAGCCGTCTCACACACACAAACACACATACACACACACACACCGTTATATAGGCTTCTGTGTGGGAGAGGATATGTGATATGCAAACACACACACACACACTCTCACAACCAGTCATCTCTCTTGGAAAACTATTAAAAAAACAAGGAAGAGGAGAAAGATACGAGGCGTTCCTTCTTGTAAAATCCTTGATTTGTGTTGTTTTGTATCTGAACTGTATGTATTTTTCATCACTGAGATTTTAAAAAAAACGTATTAATGTTTTTTTTAAGCTAACGTTGCCCAGTAAGGATCATCATTAAGCCTAATAACATTTTTTAGCACACCTGTTTTGGTCCAAATGTGGACAAAGAAGGGTGCCAACCTTGGAAAATTCATGTAACACACACCATCTTAGTTCCATGTTTCTGCATAATCTCTTATTTCACACACTTTCAGCCAAAGTGAAATGTACACTGGAAGACTCATTTTCTAATAAGTCATTCAGTCCAACCTTCTTGAGTTGGTTCTCTAGTTTGACACACTCCTCTCTCTTCTGCTCCAGGCTGATCTCCAGACTCTTCAGCCTGTTGTCCTTTTTAAGAGTGGAGGAAGCCAGAGAGGAAGCTTTCTCTTTCAGATCCAACACTGTAGTCTGAAACAGAGACAGAAAAGCGATAAGGAGGGAAGTCAACACTTCAGTTTCGCAGAGCTAGACCCTGAGCAGCTCTACTGAATCTGTTAGGACTTCAGTTCCATGTACATCAGCAGTATTGTCCCAAACCCGCTTTAAAGGAAAATTTTAGTTTATCACGCTGCGGTTTGTATATTTGTATTTTTTTTTTGCCAGTTTCTTATCAAAATAATTCCTCTGAACTTTTTTATGAGTTTAAACCGAAGTGCACATGAGATGCTGGTAATAATTTCCCAGTTTCCCAGTTAAATAGTTCATATGTTAGGTCAACACTGATGTTGAGCCAGGAAATTGACCTGTAAACTTTAACTGATCTTAGTGCAGTGTTATTTTAACCGGCAGGAACAATGGCTTATATTACATAAAATAATAATAAAAATCCAAGTTGTATGAAACTTAATTCATCCTTCAAAGCCTTCCTACACAGTTGTCAGACTGACTCTGTCCCTCGTTCTTCAAAAACCTTTTCCCATGACCTGTCTCTCTTCTCACTCTTCCAGCTCAGTCTCTCCATCCGTGAAGTCTCTCTCTTTCTTTCTTTTCTGGTCTTTTCCTCTTTTGGTAGGGCCGGTGAAAAACAAACCAAAGGGACCAGAAGGAGAGACACTCAGACATGTAATTTTACCCATGACTGACAATACCAACTCCAGACTTCGGATCATCATGTTTGACTGGGCTTTGGTCAGAGAAACCTTGCTGCTTTCTCTGATTATATTTAGGGACATATATATATATACAGTGTAATGCTGTTGTCAGACAAACGCCACATCTGTGTTAAGCAGCGTGGAATGGAATTCTTGTTTTCTCCATGTGTTTTCCCATGTATTTCTCAAATTATATAATGAGACTGTGACAGATTTTATGACCCCGCAATTGCTAAAATTAGCTGAAAAGTCCAAGTCAAAAAAAGCAAACGGGACTTTTCACTGCAGCAACATGTGTGCATTTGGTTTTAGGATGTGTCCCATCCCTTTAAAAGGGATCATTTTTGGGAAACAGAAATATTCTTTCTTGCTAAAAGTTAAATAAGGGCATTAGTACCACTCTTACATTTGTATGCTGAATACAAAGCTGAAGTAGCAGGTAGTTAGCTTTGCTTTGCTTTGTGCAGTTTAGATAAGAAAAAAGACTGGAAGTGGTGCCAAACAACTAGCTTTGCTCCATACAAAGGTGAAAAAATCTGCCTGCCAACATCTTTAAAGCTCAAACACTAACGCTGGTTTGTTTAAACCATCTGTTTGTGTAATCGTCCAAAACCGAAACGTAAAAAGGTCAATTTTTAAAGTAATAACTGATGTTTTTTTATGCATCAGCACATGCGTTTCTCTCCTTTCATGTTGGCCAACTTCTGATATGCTTTCCTTTAATTACAGTGTAACCAGTTACGGACAATTGGTTGGTTGGACTTCTGGTTAGATGTTTACAGCTGCTAAAATTGCTAAGTTAAATTTGGCTCAAAACCCGACTAACATCTGTTTCCTCTTTGGTAGAATTACTGGCATTTTTTGACATTTGGATCTGAGTTGACATCTGACTGTTTCTATTCACAATCAAGTTTAACAAAATTGATTACAAAATACAAAATACATTTAATGCAAATTTACAACACAAGGTTGGTCGATATGTAGTTTGTTATATCTTCATTCTACCTCTAAAGCAGTAAAATGATAAAAATGGATTAATAACCAATACATTTCATGAAAACAATGTTAAATAATTAATGTAAAATACCCAGTTGATGAGCTAAGAAGCCTGAGGAAAATAGCTTGCCTGGTTGGTTTTAAACATACTCACGTCCATTTTGTCTTTCGTGTTCAGACAGACAAATACAAAGATTTTCTTCCATTTTGTTTAGTTCTGGTTTGTCATCCCCCCTTTTCTTGTCCAGGATTTATTTGTATTTCTACAGACACTTCTTTGGCTAAAATTACAAAAAAGACTGACATCTAAACACTTGGCTGACACATGCTCATGGCTTACAAAAATACCTTTTTTGCTCTTTTTTATTGTTTTTATGGTTAACAGTAATCTTGTTTCTGTGCTGAACATCCACTGCAGAAGGAATAAAGCAAAGACAGTGTTAAAAAAGACTATGCCATCATGTGTCTCTCTCTTTTTTTCTGTCTACGCTGTGGCGTTTAGTATAGATCACAAAGCAAAAAGATGAATGAATCTCCCGTCACAGTTTTCACTGGTTGTGAAGCATATTGTTGTCAAGGAAATGTGACCGTATATTGTTGTCCTTCAGCATGAGGACTTTGGGAAGATCCGGGAGTCTGTTCTCCAGCGATAGATCAATCATGTTTCCTTGATCGGACACAGTGAGAATGTGTTTTTCTGACTTATAGCACAGATATGGACGAGTGTGTTCGCATGTGTGTACCTCACGGTCAGCCAGGTCAGCCTGCAGCTGGGACACTTTTTCCCTCAACTCCTTCAGCTCCTTCTTGCTGGACTCCATCTCCTCCCCCTTTTCTCTTTCCTCCCTTTCCCGCTGCTCCTTCAACCGCTCGATGATTCGCTCCTGGGCATCAAGGAGGAGGAGGGGGAGAGAAATGAGGGATGAAAGTTAGCAGAAAAGAGAAAGAAAGGGTCCAGCAGTTCTTCACTTTCGCTCAATATCAAGTTTCTATACTAATAACAGTCGCATTAAACTTTATGTACATGGCAGCTCTGACAGGATCTAACAGCCAAAAGTGATTTTAGACACGTAATACGTTCTGGCATGAGATGTAATATTCACAACCACTAAAACACTATAGACGCTCTCCAGTTATAGAACAACACCGCCGCCAGTTCAAGCAAAAGTAGAAAAGTTCACACAGACAAAAAGCAGTGCAAAAAGCCCAAAAAGTGTAAAATGGCTGTGCTGTAGGTGTGTGTGTAGTTATATCGTGGTCCTATCTTTGTGAGGGCTGATTCAAGTTTTTAGTCCTAAGAGATCAAAAGTTTCTTGAAAGAGAGGCTATTTGGACGGGTACTCACTAAAATGTGGTTAAGGTCACCATTTAAGCAAAGATTATTTAATTTATTGATTTATTCTGACTTTTTTCCTCATAAATCGTTTAGTCATCTGGTCTCTACAACATTAAAAATAGCAATAAAATACCAACCAAGTTTTCCAAAGCTCAAGCTGATGTGTTCAAATTGTTTTTCTTATCCAAAAATTTATTCACTAACCAAATATATTTGATTAATGATGATATAAAAAAGAGGAGATGGGCATTTGAGTGACTGGAACCTGTTGATATTTGAAATTAATGCTTTAAAAAATTACATGAATGGTTAATTAATTACCAAAGTATTTTGCAATTTTTTTTTTTTTTTGAAAATTGATTAAAAGGTAATTGTTTCAGCTTGATTAAGAACCAAGTTTATAAGATACAATTAAAAGTAAGCACAAAAAAATGAGTTTTGATGGTTAAAATTAAAGTTTTGGGCTTGGAAGCACATTTGTCAGTGAGGTCCTACTTAAACTATATGCAAAGACAAAGAAAACGAGATCCTGTGCACAAAATTGGGTCATAACACAGGGTAAAAACACTTCAGGCAATAAAACTTCTATTCTGTTCCACTTTGAATGCAGCATAAGTCAAAACAGTGTGTTGTTGACAGACAGAAAGAAGTAATACAATGAAGAAGGCAAGATATGTCAGGAAAAAGGAAAATTATTCAAAGACGAAGAATGTTTGTGAAAGTCATTTAAGTTAGAGTCGTCAGCCACCTCTGCCTGCCAATACTCACACATCTAACTGACACCCTGAATATTAGTCACTGGACAATTAATAGCCCTGCTTTCCGCGTGTGTGTGCATGCCTGTGTGTGTGTGCGCAGGAAATAAGGTCGGTAACATAAACCTTCTTAAAAGTACAAAAATACATTCTAATCAACCACCTCTAAGTGGTGAAAGTGTTCCCAGAATCAGGGTCGAGTCCTGACTGAGGAATGAAGGATTATTTAACAGGTGGTTGAAGGTTCGAATCCAAGTTGAGGACTGTTTTGTGGCTCTTTAACTTAACTTTTAAACTCAAACAGTGACAGTGTGGTTGCCGGCTCTATTTCTGTCAGTCTCAGTCCTGTGACTGCATCTTGGACGGTTACTAATCTTTTATGATCACCGGCTGTGAATGATTTAATAATGAAACAGCCAATGTGATTATTGGGTCATTTCCATTTGTTCTGAGTCATCTGGTCATCATGTGAGTGGGTGGTCGGTGGTTTTGCTTTTAGTGCTTTTATTAATGTAACCTTGCACGGGAGTTGACCTGAGGTTGACCAGCATCAAGTGTGAGGTGTGTGAGTGTGTATATGTGTGTATACCTTCTCAGCCAGAGCCTCCTCCAGGGTTCCCAGTGCTGTGTCGGTGTTTGAGGTGTCTGTCTGCAAAGACTTGACTCTGTCTTTCAGGCCGCTCAGCTGTTTCTCTTTATCCCTCAGCTGATCCTGCAGGTTCTCTATCTGCAGAGGGAAAAGGAGATAAAAGACATGAGCAGTGTTGTTTCTAATGTGAAATTCACTTATTTACCAATCAGGTCAGTTCATCAACTTTCAAACACTGAGGCAACTGCATGTAACAACGACAAAGATGATACTGAATTTCTAATAGAAAATAAAACAACAACTCTTAAATTACTTGAAAAAATGCTACAAGCAACATGTAAAAAAAATGTAAAAAACTGTCAATGAATATATCCAAAAACATAAGCTTGCAGAAAATTACATATTGAATTCTTTTGTTTCATTCTTTCTTTTAAATGTTTTTTTCAGTTTTTTGTTTCTATTCCAGGATGCTGTACATGCAAATATCAGTTCATATACAATAAGCACAATGTCTTTTAAACTGTCAGTCTGGATTAAATATCAACCAATATCTTGCAACAGCAACAAAAATTGACCATCTACATTATTTAAAATGTTTTTTCCCAGTAAAAGCATCATCACTTTTAATTCACAATGAAACAAAAAAATAAACAAATCTGAAAATCTAATAAAATAATCATATCACACACATTTAACTGTATTTCAGTGTCAAAAGCAATAATCACAAATGGCCTTTATTGATTATTTAATTTGACAAGATTTTCAGTCATCTTTGCTCAAATGCCCACTGCAACAACTTATAACTACTTGCTTTAACCTTATGCAAGAAATTGCACTTTTGCAATAGTGAATGAGCACTTTTGACAGTCAATAAATAAACATGAACAGCAAAAAAAAGGCATAAAAATATTGCTGAGGATAAAACTTTATTTAAAGCCTTGTTTACATTGTGGTCTTGCTTTTCCCTCCCACGTCCCCTCTGCTTTAAAGCAGGTAAATCTCTTCTGCCTACAACACTGTCTTAAATACGCAGGACAATTCTCATTCAGTCATTCTATATGAATAATTTCAGTCTGTGTCTGTTTAAAGTTTTTGTGTTAAACTTTTTTCTGAACTCTTCTGCCTTTAACCCTTACCCGAAACACACACTCTTTTTCCCTCCACCCCCCTTTTCCCCTTACTTCCCGCCTCATCCTCTTTCCTCTCACAGTGATATGGTAGCAGATTAATTTTCTGTTTAAACACAAAATCAGCAGAAAAAAACGAAGGACTCGCTCTTTCCATGATCCTGCGATGAGTGTGCGTATATGTGTGTGTGTGTGTGTATGAGAGCAAGAGAGATCATCGACAAAGATTTGGAGCTATGTCAACTTTGTGGTATTCATTAAAAAATGGATGGAACAAAAGGTTGAACAGAAACAACGAATCGGGGGAAAAGAGAAAGATGGAAAGCTTATGTAATGCAGTGTTTAGAGTGAACTAGTAAAATTACAAAATTTCAGTCCTCCCTCTCTTTCTATCTCTCCTTCCTTTGCCCGAGAGAAAGGAAATCAAGCGATTGACAACCCGTCACAAAAAAAAAAAAAGGGAAAGCCAGATTGGTATGAAACCTTTGACTCCACTGCAGGTGAGACACACACATTTACAGTACCGCTGAGACTGTGAAGTGTGTGTGTGTTCATACAGTAAAACATTTCCAGCGCCTCATTAATCAACTGTTCACCTGACAGCCTGACTGACACCTCCTGCTCACACACACCAACGCACACACTTGACATTGAGACGGCATCAAAGGCAGACTCTTTGATGCCGTCTGCACTTCTTGAAACTGACAACTGCTGGATGCTTGGAGCACACACACACACACATACACACACACACAGCCATATTTACACACATTGAATACATGCCTATTTTAGTTCCAAAATCGTCTGAGATAATGAACGTAAATATGTTAACAAAACAATAACCGGCTTGATGCTCCTCTTCATCTATGTCATGATGTTTCTCACATGAAAGAGAAAATTGCATTGAACAATGAAGAGATGAGGATGAAGGGAGATCAGAAGAATGGCTTTAAAATTAATTCTTTGCACTCGTGGTAATTTCTTACGCTACTAACATATCATGACAGGTAAAAACATGAGGAAGGAAAGAGGGAGAAGGTGGAGGAGGACAAAGTGGAAACAGTAAGAAGGTTTTTTTTGTTTTTTTCTACATGTGTAAAGAATAGGAATGAGGAAATCATGAGTGCGGATTCAGTAAACGAGGAGTCAGCAGCATCTCAGTCTCCCTCTCAGACACTGGACTGTATTCTATTTGAAGACGGCAGAGGTCATCATTTATTGAACAGGAGGAACTCATTAGTATGCATCTGATTTCAAACACACTCTGTCTCTCTCCTCCCCCTCCCTGCCCTGCTTTATGTCTGTCTGCTTGATTGTCTCTATCAATTATCTGCTCATACTCTCCTTTTTTTTTTTTACAAGTGACGTCCAGAGGGATGGTAAGGAAATGAAGAGGAGGTTGAATTTTTAAGGCAGGAGACACAAAAGGCTGGCAATGAGGGAATTTAACCTTATGCTGGATTTGTTAGGTTCCTTACCCTTTTCCTATCCATCCAAAACCAGCGTGTCTATGAGTGTGTGTGTATGTGTTTCTGTGAAGGTGTGTGTGTGCCAGATAGTAAAGACAGGGGTCACTACTGCCCGTCCATCAGACTAACAATTATCCCATGGAGATACACACACATAAACATATTCAAAATGGCCAAAATATGCTGTAAGAACTGTAGATCTGTCTGTCTTCATGATATATCTGTCTGTCTGTC
>JAPZDZ010000015.1:9709837-9721094 GCA_029783805.1 Acanthurus tennentii
TTTGTATTCAGTGCTCTAATGCCTGTGCAGGACGCCAATTGATTTATACAAGCTCACATACTACATGTTATTGCATTCACCATAAATCTAATTTCTATACGCAAAAACTGACCAATATTGTGTTGAAAGAAGAGTCAGCACAGCGTTTAATCTGTAAGGTGGCCAGAAACGTGACCTCTAACAAATACTAATGTTGCTCCAAATCTTTTGGACATGTAAATTAGCAACTGTTTGGAAAGAGAATCACCATATCAACTTTATAAGGTGATTGTATGTCATTGTTGTGTTATCAGGTTGTTCTTATGCCAACTAGTGTCCAGAATGTCATTTAATTGTAGTTTTTAAAACAGTTTATCCCTTAAATTATAGTAAGAAAGGGCCAAAGTCAAATCGTCATTCAAAATAGCACTTAATTAAATGACTCTGTTTCAATTTCAGTAAATCATATTCAATAGACAACAATAAATGTGTAAGTAGCACAATGTTGTGGATTATTATACCATATTAAACTGTATCTTCTTTGTGAAGATCTGTGCCTAACAAGTACAAACACGAGATTAGGAATGTCTGTTTTTCTGGTTTTGATGGTGACACACTGTGAGAGGACAGGCAGGATTAATACAGAGGGAGCACAGACGGCAGGAGAGGAAGAGATAAAGACAGAGGCGGATGGAAGAGAGGTGAATATAGTGGGCTGCCCATGAAGGAGGAGGTGAGGAAGTGTGGAAAAAAGGAGAGAGGGAGGCAGGAAGGAAGGAGGGTGGAGATGAGATGTGCATTCCTCAGCTGGGGCGTGACAAGGCGTGCATGTGTGTATGTGTGTGAGTCTGCACTGGGAGGTAACTTAATTTGATTTCTACAACCAAGTTGATGGTGAAGACACAGAAGGAGAGAAGAGGGAAGGTAGGAGGGAGGGAGAGGGGAGAGCAGGAGCTGACTCACCATGTGGTGACAGAAATAGAAGGAGAAAAAGAGAGAAAAAAGAAGCGAGGGGACGGAGAAGAAGTGAGGAGAAGGAAAGTGACGGGATAATGAGAAAAGGAAATGAAAAGGATGCCTTTGGTTAAGAGGGTGTGATTTGTCTGGAGGAAAGAAAGGGAATGAAAGCAAAAGAGACTGACATAGGCATAGTGTGCATCGTGTATTTCCACACATTAGAGATCAGAGATTTTTCTTACATGTCCCCACATGCATATTCACCCACTGTAACAGCGCATGCACAAACCCAAAGAGGAGTGTGTGAGCAGTGTAAGGGCAACTAAGGATTTTTCGAGTAATGGCAAGAGGTCAAATACATGATAGATGTATCAAGCTATCATCTGTTCCTTTGTTCTTGCACACATGGCATCACTTTGAATAAGTGTGCACAAACAAGACACACATTTCAGACTCAGAGATTTATGGATGCACACGCACACAGGCATGCGCATACTGCAAATGTTCACACGCAGACAAAGCCGGCTGTAAATATTTTTAAGACAGAGATTTAAGATCTGGTGATGTAATTTTACAACCTGAGGACCTCAAGTGCACACACATACACACACACACACACACACACACACATTTATGAAGACATAAGAGCAAAAGTTAATGACCTAAATGTATATGTGACTATTCTCAAACTGAAGCGAGGACTGAGCGCTTTCTGCACCGGCTTCAAGATGACAGCGTGTGAAATGAGTCACTGTGAGGCAGCGAGTGACTGCCAGCGTGCATGTGTGCAAGTCATCTCTTGTATAATACTCCGGCTTCCTGCCAGACTAGCTGTGTCTTCGTCTCATCCAGATGGCTTCTAAACCAACAGACAGCTGGGAGTCCCCCGACCAGGCAGCTTGCTTCATCTGCTTACCCGTCTTCAAGGCCGATTTTAACGGCGGCGAGACAAATTTATCAGAGCAGTTCATTAATTTATCAAAGAGTGCTCCCCTTTGTGCTAATCCAGCCTTTTTTACATTAGTAAAAAGTGAGTAGAACAACTACATCACAGCTTTAATGGATAAGCATCATTCAAAACAGCACCTGTACATCAGGTTGAAGGTTGTTTCTAACTTGGACTTCCAGGTCCTGAATCAGCTGTGACGACAATGTATGAACTCAACTCTAGTCAGGATATTTTAACGTACAGATCGTGTGACTCAGAGCATATTGCAAAGGCAGGCCAGAGATAGAAACACATACACAGCTGCACACACACATCCATGCCTTTTCCTACCTGTGTCTCCTCCTGTACCACTCGGTACTGCTCCTTCCACACGGCCATCTTTGTGGCTTCATCCTTCCTCAGCGCCCTCTCTTTCTTCAGCTCTGGACTCCAAAACGTCTTGATGGAGTTCATGGAGGAGCTCAACTTGGACTCTTTAGCCTCCAGCTAAAAGAAATCAACTAACTTTATGACATTGTTTAAACAAATGTTTATTTGTATTGATTGTGACCTTAGAAATTATGGATTACATGCTCTCCAATATTACTTCTTCAATTTATTGGCTTTTAGTTTTGTTTTTATAGTTATAATCTTTCTTGTAAATTGAGGATGGCAGAATTCCCAGAGGAACACACAAGAAAACAAACAGCAATAACAAACCATCAACTACAAAATAAATGGATTACTTACATCTCTGCGTAAAAGTTCATTCTCTCTCAGCACTTCTCTTAACTGCGTCTGCAGGTCTGACATTGCACCCTCTCTCACCTGGTAACACACACACAAACAGACACACACAAGTTTGAAGTATAGTAAAGTTTAAAATGGCTGACAGCAGCAATATAATCTTTTTTTTCCCCTTTCTTCCATTATAAACACTTGCGGCTGTCACTGCTACTAGTGAGCCATTCATTCTGAAAGTCACTGTTTTAGCTGAAACATCTGTCATAAGCAAATATGAGAAATCATTTTTAGGATTTTTACTGAGAAAATATTTCACAACAAACCATTTTTAAGATAAGTTAGGTGTTTTTATGCACAGTGCCTTCTTATTGTGAACTTCAACTGTAGACTGTGCATATTACTGTGGAAGGAGCCACCCAGGCATCACCCACTGGCTGTATAAAATCACCGAGTTGTCACGAACAAGAAATTAATTGACCAAATTGTGTTTTGTACCACATTGTAAATAAATGAGCCAAACTAAGAGAAGCGCCATCCTCACAATAATATAATGTATGGTATATTAACGTGATGTAAAAGCTTCAGACAGTTAAGGCAAAGAGAAGACAGTTTTCTTTTGCTTAAAACAAGATGAAAAAACCGAGAGGAGGAGGAAGCAATAGGAGTGGAAGGAGAGATACATTTTGGAGAGATGAGTTTTCAGGTTATGAGTAATGGTGCAGAGGGAGTGAGAGGGCAGACCTTTGTCTATTTAAACATACTGTAAGAATACCCACACAGTTCTTATTCTATAAAGTTAAAACGTGACAGAAAATATAATATATAAAAACTTAACAGACATCTAAATTTAACAAATACAACTCCTAGATTATCGTTTACCTGGACCAATTTCATTCACATATTCATGTCTGTTTATTCTAAACCGCATTTGAACTGTTTTGTCTGGTACTTTAGAGCAATTTTCCCAAAGGTGAATAACTGAGTGTAATGAATAAAGTATTTCTGAGGTTTCTGTTTTCATGCACAGACTAAAAACTGAACAAACTCGTCTTTCGACAGAAGGCTTAGCTCATCTTAGCATAAAGACTGGAAACCGCAAAAGAGTGGACACAATAAAAGCAGAAAACAATGCGATGCCTCACCTGTCTCATGGAGTGGGGCACTGTAGATGCCTGTGACGGCTGGTTTTGCACGTCCCCTCCAAATGCTATTGCATCACTTGGCATGACCGCTCCCCCTCCTCCTCCTGCGTTTATAATAGGACTGCTCCCAATGATGGCAGACCTGACCCCATAGGGGACCCTGGCCCCGGCCCTGCCCAGGGTCATGGTGTTTTTGGGCAACGAGGGGTTCAGTCCACTGCCCAGGCTCCCAATGCCAACGGGGTCTTCAGCTGTGTCAGTGAAGTACATGGGACCACCTGTAGCGTAGGCTGCATTTAGAGACTGAATGTTCTCCATGGACAGGGTTTTGCCGGAGCCAGTGAGCCCACCGGCGGAGCTGCTGCTGCTGTTTCGCCGGTGTCCAAGCCTTGGGGAGCGAGGGAGGCGTGGAGAGCGTCCGGGACTCCCAGACGCTGATCCATTACCATTGGATCCTACAACATCTAGCTTTGAGACGGAACGGGAGCTACCGTACATGGTAAGACAATATAGTGTGTATACTGTAGAGATGAAAGAGTGTCTGGCTCAAATTTTTAAAATCAATTGAACCAAAAACACATGCCCCAAATTACACACTCAGATCACTGAAAGCAAAATAAATGGCAGATGAATGTCCTTAGAAAAATCTAAAATACTTAATGTAAAAGCTGAAAACACAGACTCTTGTAAGTCTCTACTGGAGTCCTTTGTGACTTTAAATATCCTAATGCAGTGATGACATAGCTGTGGTCAAGTCCTTTCCAACACCCTCACAGTAATCATGGGCTTTGATAGAAAGCAGTAATCAATAGAGCATCCCTTTAGATAAAGGCAGCCAGTTTATCCACAAGGCCAGGGATGATGGGAGCACCTAAAAAAAGAGAGGCAGAGGGAGAAGAGGATTTAGTGATCAGTGGAGCAAAGATGTACTGGACCTAAGATACAAAGGAATACAGTTCAAAGATTACCTTTATTCCATATCATTGTATAACTATACACAGAGTCTAGGGCAACAACTGGTCTCATGTCAGGACAGAATATTGACACAGATATTGCATGGCTGCACTAGGTCTGATCTCCATAAGATAATCAAAGTGGTTAGACTTCATCCGCAGGGGAGCATGAATGTTTGTACCAAAATATAAGCCAATCCTTTCTGCAGATTTAGAGATAACTCACTGGATAAGTGAAAATTTGGACTTGCTCATGATGCTAAATTAAAAGTCAGAGCATCACCAGAGTCATAAGGAATTATCCCCTGAATACTGAGCAATTTTGTGGTAATTTATCTAACATTTATTGAGATATTTCAGCCTGGAACTCGGTGGTAAACCAACTAACTGACGGACTGACAATGCCATCCCTCGAGCCACATAGCTCATCTCAATGAGAGGACCTTAACAACTCACAGGCTTTTAAAAACAGATGTTATGGAACATAAATGAATTCTAGTGGCAAGTAATGAGTGTCATGGTTGCAATAACTGCTCTCTTTGCCAATAATCATCCGTCATAGTTGCACAAAACATGACACCTCACTGACATGTACACACATACACAGCAAATGAGAGATACATACGTCAGGCTGACACCCTCAGACAACACAAGCAACAAGCTTTGGCTGCATCCACAGACTGAACCACTGGCACAAGAATCACCCCATGTGTCGGTTCATATGATCACACAGACTGCTTTGTGTTTCACACAATACTCGTATGTCTCAAGATCACACTATGTACTAAACCCTCTGGTCATCACACTGAAGTTACAATCCTGCAGCCATAACAAACTGGGTAAGAACAGATAACAATCAGTCAGCTGATTAAATATCTGTACAGGCGAATAATTTGTTTTCTTGTTACATGAATTACCATATAGAATGATACATGCTTTTTGTTCTATCCAGCCAATTAAATCTTGTGAGTGATGTATTTTATTTCGCAATAATAATGTGGAAAGAAAACAAACTAAAAAAAGGTAAATAAATGCTTATCCAACTCAGTCCAGCTAATCACGAGTCACACTGTGTAGACATTTAACTAATAACATGCAACAGCTAATGTTTTAAATAAAGCAGAAAGAGCAAACAAGGTACAATCAGTAACATTTTACTGACTTTTTCAAAAATTTTACATAATTCATGGGTACGGATAAAAGCCTCACAGGCTTCTCTTTTTTTCCTAGGCATCCTGAACCCCCCACCATGTGCTCTGCACCTAATATAGTTTAAGCACTTCTGACTCTGAAAAAGTGTGAATGACTCTCAGTGTAAAAATTAAGAAATTTGGATAAATATTCTAAAACTAATTATCATATACAACTGCAGCTGTTCCCTCTGGAGTCAATTGTTGAATTAAATAAATGTATTACTGCAGTGGATTAAGAGAGTACATTTACAGCTATTTGAAATCCACGGCTAGCATTTCAACAGCCATTATTCGGTCATTCGGGTATCCTTGGAGACAGTGATATCATTCTCAGGTCAGTGGACACATGACCTACTAAAAACACACAGTGGGCATCTGATCTACATTCTCCCTTTACTAGAATAGACTTAAGAGAACTAAACCACCTAATAAATAGTCAGACACTCAAGAATAAAAGCTGTCATTTTTACCTGGCTTTTTTCTTCTCAATAACACATGATAATTATTTGAATGCAGAAATGTTGAGCTTCTACTACTTACATACTGCATACTGATGACCTAAAAAACTGTCTACTACTGGTTGGAGTAATGTCAGCAATCTATCAGTTTTAACTGTTGCATTTACTCTACAGCAATAACTTGTCTTGCTGAGTATTTTGTCTAAAATAGCTCCCCCTCTGCGGTACATGAAACGTCTTGCAAATTGTAACTTCAAAAGATAACATTTCATTTTAAGTTTGATCACCTGTGCAGCCCATTGGTCGGCCCCTGCTTTGGGCACCTTTTACAACCCTGCAGCAGTGTATATTTTTCCAACCGATGTTCTGCTCTGCACAGATCTGTGGCCAGGGAGATGTAACTGACAGCTAGTCGGTAACAGCAATAGAAACTCAAACATCTGCTCTGTCTCCCCACAGGCCAACAGCACACACCTGGACAGAAACAGGCCAAGACCCTGCCTCTAGCACAGACACAGACCTACACGCAAATACACACACTTGCGTACAGTGTACGCTCTTACACAAACACACACACAAACACAGAAAAAACTGCACATCTGAGATCAATACAATCTACAAACAAACATCTAGGTATTTAGACGATGCAAGCACAGATGAACACTCATGCGGATCAGCTCAGTGACTGTGAGTGATCGTGTCACCACCAACACACACTCATCTAATGCTCCACTTGAGGCCAATATGAAATGGCAAATAGAGATGGCAAAGAGACAGCATGTGTGTGTGTGTGTGTGGGTGTGTGTGTGTTCAGGGCTTTCCTCCTCCCCTCTGGACTTGCTGACCTGTAGATAATGTACATACTCATGTCCCACTTCTCTCTATGGTGCCAAAAAGAAATGTTCAGTATGTCTAGCTTCTTTTTTGAGCCTTTATTTAAGCATTTATTGAACATACGCATGGCTCTTTTTTTCTCTTTCAGTCATGACCTGCCTCTGCTCATATATGTCGAAGGTTTTGAGAGTTAAGAGCTTGCTTTAAGGCAGTTTGTTTGTAGGCAAAAAAACACTCACTTCCCCTGCACATTTTATGAAGCTCTACCTCTGTGACCACAAGTCTGTCACTACCAACTGTAAGGCAGCAACAATCTAAGTATCACAATTTTGAAATAACATTGTTTTTCTCTGGATATTACTTTGGTCAGAAAAGAAAGAGGCACAGGACAAAAAATACACAAATCCTTATCTTGTTTAAGGTCACAGAGTGCTGGAGCGTATCCCAGCATGCATTAGGCAAGAGGTGGAGTACTGTACACCCTGGGTAGGTCACCAATCTATCAAACTGCTCAACACACGCACACTCACACTTCTTTTTATTTTTACTGGCTTAAAGGACCTCATGGAAACCATAACACACAGCAGGTTGTGTTTTCTACAGGTCAAGTCTAAGGGTCACATGGAGAAACCACCAGTGTGTCCAACAGGTTTTGGAGTTTATTTGTGGTGGTTTTAGACTCTGGGAGGGCTGACTGAGGGTGAGGGACAGCAAACAGCATTGAGTGTCGGATAAAAAATAATGGTGACCTCAAGCTCATGAACTCATGTGAACCTACTGTTGAAATCATTTTAATGAGTGTCAACTTTTAACTGAATTTAGGCAAAAAACAACACGCCCAGAAGCACCAACACCAGTGGGAAAAGGAACACAAACAAACAAACAAAAACAAATATGACGCAGTTAGTATCATGAGGACAAGAAAACACTAGCATATGACTATCTAAGACCTATCTGCCAACAGGCTTTCCAGCTCTCTTGCCCTTTCACACCAATGTGAAAAAGCAATGTGGTGCTGCCTTAAGAAACATCTGTTTAACCACTGCTTCACCAAGGGTTCATCCATGACCACAGGAAAAGTCTTTTTTATCAGCAGATGGGGTTTGCTGCAGTTGAAAGCTCTAAGACTTAGAGTTAATATTTATTATTTTTTCCTTCGTCAAATGAAGTTTATTCTTGCTTTGCAATATTACATGTCACTGGAATTTTGAGTAAAAGATGATGCAGCAGTTGTGACCACACCTAAAGTTGCAACTAACATGTTTCTTTATGGATTAATCTACAAATTTACACTTGGTTTAATTTTTGATCAAACAAATTAATGTGGAAATTTAATGAGCCTAAGATGACTTTCTCATATTTGTGCAAATGTGTTTTTTTTCTGTACAGTTCAAAACTGAATATATACAGTAACTATCAGAAAAGATCAAAACATTAGAAAATCGACTAACTGATTCCTTGTTTGAGCTCTAATCAGATAAGTATTTTGGACTAAATACCCAACCACCAAACACTCTACTGCAACCAAGTTATAAACTGGAACAGGTCCTGAAACAGCCCAAGGACTGAACCTGAGAGCCAATATAACCTCATATAACAAGAAACACCAGCACACACACCACCCGGTGTTTCATCCTCTGCCTCCCTGTGCTGTTACTAACAGTCATTCAGCATGTCTCATCCTCCCCCTACACACTCAGAGTTGTCTTAGGTCTCATAAAATCCTAGAATATAACACAAGGCTACCAAGTATGTCTCCATGAGTGACTGCCAAGTACTGAAGTTGTACTTTATTTTAAAATTTTTTGTATTTGTACCAATAAGTGCTGGCACAGCAGAGAACAGATTCTCTAGCCTTTTTCTCAACATGGCTTCAGATAAAGAAGCAACTCAAGACTAAAATATATTATCACTTAAGTTAACATGCAAACTGGATAAGAACTATTTACAAATCGGCAAATACAGAGCAACATTAGCATTTGTTTGGAGTCATGCTTGTGCTCATCTGTTGAATTAAGTCCAGTATTCACTCTCTTTTACCTTTGTTTTATGTCTTTACCAACTCCTGAGGAAAATGTTTGTCTCTTTAGCTGCTAAATGCTCCGCTTTGTTCACAGCATTGTCTCTAGTTGCCTCCAGGAACTTTCCCAAGGGACCAGGATGCTTTGGATGAAATCATTTGCTCAAGTGCCTCAACATATGCACAAGGGGTTGCATAAGAAACTATAATTTTCAGATGGATGTTTGTATTTCCTTTTACATTTGTTATTGCAGAGTTGAGCACCTAAATGACATTTAAAAAAATGTAAAAAGTGGGAACCTTTTAGTTGAAAAACAGGTTATTGGATTAAATGTTCTGGGTACTCTGGGTGGAAAAGCGGTTATGTGTGTTTTTGCTGAAAACAGATGCCTGCTGCAGTCGCAAACCACACAGCCAGAGAAACAAAAAGAGTTAATCTGTTCTCTGGAAAACCAAAAACAATGCGCTAAAAAACACTACAAAGGAACTGCAGAGTCAGGTAATGCTTATCTATGGGTTAGATAAACAAACTCCTTTAAAAATACATGAAGCCATGCAACCCATTGTCAGTTTAACACAATACTGATTGTAGTGGCTTTACATTAACATCACCTTAAATGATACAAAAGACACTATAGAGCTTATGACAGAGCCAAGGCAACATGATAGGGAGGTTTTAAGTTACCTAATATTAGAGAGGATAACATTAGATTAAAGCATGTATATCTGTCTATTCCTCATTTACCCATCACTCTTTGTTCTCCGTCTAATCCCTCCTTTCCATCCCTACCTCTCACTTGTCTCCATGATGCTTTCACTGCCTCTCACTGTCTCTCTCGCTCTCTCTCTCTCTCCATCAGCATTCCTGAAGGTGTTCAGCATATTCTATTTATGTGACAACACCACATCCATCTGTCACACCACACAACGTGATGCACACACACTAAGACACACACACACACCACTCAACCTATACTTAGCCGGCTGGTGTTCCGGCGTGGGAGCCGAATCTGACAAAGTTTGCCTCTCGCCTTGGGATCAGGGCTCATAAAAACACATTATACTCATCCCGAATATTATTATCCTCCATTACTCTCTGTTCCTGTCAGATTCTTTGTGATGTGATGTGGCTGGAAAGGACTCACTGGTGCTGTCTGGGGTCACACATCTTACTGAAAGTCTACTCAACAGCCATGCTGAAAGGGAGCGCTGTTCTCAGTCTGCACCTAATCTGTCTGAAGATTTAGGGGAAAGACCCCCCCGTTCAACTTTTTTAAACCCTTCCAGCTGCTTTATCATGCTACTATGCAGTTTATCTCTTTGGAAAAAATAGATTGATGTTGGTCTAATGTGTGCAAAATTTAGGTAAATTAGTATAGCATTTACTTTGTACTAAATACAGATTCTACAAAGAGAATAAAACAGTGAAAATTAAACACAAATGCACAGTTTTATTTGGAATTTTAAAAGATCTTGACTTGTTAAAAAAAAAATACACACTGATCAAGATACTTATCCATTTCTACAGCCAAGTGTGAGACTTTTCAGAGCAACTCCTTAGCAATCAAATTATTCATCACATTTATGAATATGTAAAGAAATCAAAAGAGATTGTTTCAAAAACAAAACAAACCTTTTGCAGGAAGAAATTTTTCTAGAATACTGGTTAAATCAAAGTTTAAAAATTAAGTGGCATTCTGACTATGAAGATGCATGTAAAGTGGCTGCAAACAAATTTAATTCCTGCTTCATTTGAGGTTTTGGTAAATGCAAAAGCATTAAACAGTGGTTAGACATCCTGTCAAATGTTCGGTTTAAATTTAATTAGGCTTCACCACCCAATCCTAAAATATAAATGCAACTTCAATTAACCTATTTTTCATCATCTAAGTTATTTTCCCAAACATGTCCCACAGATGTGCACACATGTTTCTGTACTGCAGTTATCCAAGATCTACTCTTAACTCACTTAACCTCTGGAGTGATTGTAAATATAAGAGTGCTATTAAGTTGTAAGAAATGTGGTAAAGCTGTAATTCTTAGATAATC
>JAPZDZ010000015.1:9782788-9803421 GCA_029783805.1 Acanthurus tennentii
AGTCCATCCTTCAGGTGAAAAAAGTCAGTGAAATTCACCAGTTTTCTTTTATCCCTCTTTTGCTGATTGAGAAAGCATGGCTTTTCCAATGTAAAGTCTGCTTGCTCTCATGAAAGATGACAATAACTTTGACTGTTTGCTCTTTTGAGCTACTATAATAATAACTGCTCGTTGTACTGCTGCTAACTTGAGCATTTCTTATTTGATACCATCTGTGCTCCTCGAGACGGGTCTGACCTTTGCTCTGGGACTCTTCACCTACTGAGCAGGGGTACTTGCTTGGCAGGCCATGTGATACCACCTTGTGGCCGCAAATACACTACAGTGTTGCCGATTACAACATACACACACATAGACACTACTTCCATCATCATCAGTGCTGTGAAATCATGGCTGGGACCTTTCAGGTCAACTCCAATATTAATCAGTCAGCTGTAATTTACTATATAAATCACTGATCTTAACCCCTAAAGAACCTGGGTTGGATCTTAGGCCCTATGGTTTGGAGTGGACAGAACTGGGTGAGATTCAGGACTGAGACTGATTTGATAGTGATTTTGAGGCTATATGTTGGTACAATAATCAGAATAAACTGTCTGATACATCAGTTGCTGTTATTTAACATTCATATCCTGGATTACTAGAGCAAAAAGTCCATTAAACATTATATACTGCATGTGTTATGTAAGGGTATTGAGGGCCTGTAGTGACTTGACTATATGCATGCAGGGACACATATTTCTCTATAGACCTTGGCTATAATCCTATGTGTGTGTCAAAGATGACTGAGCAACTGCTGACATGTGGAGGAATGGTCAGAGTAGAGTTACACACACACACACACACACACACACACACACGCACACACACAAACTCACACAAACTCATACAACCAATCACAGTCACTCACTGGGTGGGCATGGGAACTGGAGATCTGTGGGAGTCAGGATCATCAGGAACTTGCTGGTTGTCTGTGTGTGCAAATGTGTGTTTGAACATGTTTGTGTGTGCTTTGGAGTGTGCCTTCATCCCTTTAACCCAAATGAATGCGTACCTGAAGCTGTCTAGATTCTGGTGTTTTTATGTGTGTTTCAGAGATAGATTTGAGGGTGTTGTGTCTTCACATTTCTCAGCATCTGATACAAAGCAGGTTAACTTCTTTTTCCTTGAACATCCAAAGATGGATGGAAGCTGAGGAGGAGGAGGAGGGAGGGAGATGAAGCAGATAGTTTGCTCAAGCTTTAGAGAAGAAACAGATATATGAAAAGATAGAGGGAGGGGCAAGAGGAGGACGAAGGTCACCCAGTAGCTTATCTCAAGGTGCCTTAGACTGAGAGGCAAATGATGAATGGGAAAAAAAGAGGCTGATGCAGATCTCCTGGAATGAGAGAAAATGAAAAAAGAGAATTGTTTGGGATCAATTTTTATCTTTGTTGAGCTAAGACGAGCCTTAATTGACAACACAGTGATAGGCAGCATTGCTGGAAAAACCCAAATCTGGAATGAAAGTAAAGGGTCTGGGAGGCAGATATATATATATAAAATAATACAGCTCAGTGTTGGAAAAACAAAAAATCTTTACTTGTCCCAGCTTCTCAGATACAAATATGTGCTTCTTTTTATGTTACGTCACTTTGAATTGATTAATAATGGGCATGGACAGGTTGATCAGACAAAATAAGCAATTTTATCATTCTGGCTTCTTGGGAAAAATATTTTCTGTGTCAAATTTGAATGAGAGGCACTTGAGGAAAGCAGAGAGCTGTTAGGGTGAAACACTCAATCAAAACAGCTGCCACTAAGTGACAACAGATCTGCATACATGCTCTGTGCAACGCAGATAAGGTTAAGAGAGTGAGTCAACCGCAAGGCAGTAAGGAGAGGTGGAAGAAAGGAGAGGGTAGGGAGTGGAAACCAGAGAAATGAAGTCCATAAGAGGGAAAAGATGGAAGTTTGAGGGAGGAGGGGTGAAGGTCAGAGTTCAACTCTGCTGTGTCCGAGGCAATCACCAGGAGCCTTTCAAGCTTTCAGCTACCTTTGCTAGAGGGAGTAGAGTGTGACAAAGAGCAAAAAAGGGATTAGATGGAATAAATTTCAAAAACTGTCATATTAAACTTTTGAGAACTTTTGGAAGACAGGTGGTCAGAGGAGATTAAGAAAAAAAGAAGCAGCAGGAAGACCAGGAGCAGAAGTTTCAGGAAGAAGGAGGTGATCAGGGAGGGAGTTCAGCAGGAGAATAAAGAAGTGGGAAAAAATTGGGAGGAGGGAGGGAGGAAAAAGTGGGAGAGAAAAGACAAAGAAAATGAAAAGAAAGGAGGCGGAGGAGGAGGGAGAGGAGCATAGAAACTGGGGACGAAAAAAGAGGGGACCCTGTGTGTGTGTGGCTGTGTGTGCACACGCAAGCGCACGTGTGTATGCGCACGTGTGTGTGTGTGACCTTAGGCTCTTAGCTCCACTGGCACTCAAAGACCTTGAAATTTCTCTCTCAACACAACACAAGGCGGATTAGCCCCCTCCCCACTTACACACGCACGAACACACACGCACGAACACACACACGCACACTTTTGGGGCTTCAATGCTCTGGTTCAATAATGGTTATTCAGTTGGTACTAAAAGACAGCCCTCTGTGCTCTCACAGCTCTGCTGGCATGTGCAAGTATTGCACCAGTAGGAGTTTTTAAAATCTTTTTAAATTACTTTTGTAACACTTTTTGATTTTGCTATACAAAAATTCTACATTGCTAAGTCATGCAACTATAGTCCCCTGGCATAAAAAAAAAAGCATCTAACAAGGCTTATAAATATGGCTCACAGTGTCCAATTTTAGCATTGCGGCAGTTTCTTTAGAGTGATGACCCATTTCAACCTGGTGCTGGCCTGAAATCTGCCCATGTGCCTTTTAAAAGGCCAGAGGGAGAAGTGAGGCGCAGAATGAGGGAGTGCAGGGGCAAGAAGGATATTGAGATGTTTGTCAAGATTGTTTATCAGGCGTTTTAAAAAGATTGTCCCAAAGGCACTTTCACTGAACAATGAATTCTCTGTTTCACTTTATCAAATTACGGGGCATAACAAACAAGAATCTGGATAAACTTTTATTAGATGTTGGAGAAACAGCTTTTCTAAAGACGATAAATGGTGCAGTATAGCCATAAACCACTGGCTGCCTAGTTTTAAGGTCAAATGACACTTTTGGAATCAATGAAATATTACATGTATATGTTTTGACTTTAAGATGATACACCCTGTTTAACATGTATGAAGAGAGTAAAAGCTGGATCCTGTATTTTACTAAAAAATAAATAATCCAGGATTACTCCGGGGCAGCAGAGCTGAGGTGAAACAGTTAGACTTTCCAGAGGTTCAGATTTCCCTGACAAAACAGCAAACTGCAGCTGTGTCCAGCCTTCGGCAAAGGCTGGTTCTCACTGCTGATTGATTCTGAAGTTGGTATAAAGTAGTGCTAGCAACCCACACAGATTACACACACCAACACACACCAGCTCACACACATACACACACAGAAAAAAAGGAATGGAAACTGTCTGCAGATGAAGCATTTTCTCGTAAATGTTTTAAATACTGACTACAAATAATTCACTCAGTTCCTTATCCTTATTCACAATTAAGCTAATGCCTGTGTGGATGTAAATGTTAGCCTGCATGGATTTCATGTGTGTATGCAGTTGGGGTGTGGTCGTAGGTACTGTGTGTATTGCATATACTGCAGCCAGCTTCGGGATCGCTAATTAATTCATTTGGCTGAGCTTAGCTGCAGATGAGCTCAACTGTTTAATAATAAAAAGCTTAAGAGGAAATGTTTTCCTGTGTTTTTAATGTGAAAGACACATGATTTTATTAACTGGGTAAGTCATTTAGGGCCAGCTGGAAAGAGAGTTTATAGATTGAATGAATGTGAAAAATTGATCAATTTTTTTCCCCACATGTTGCAATACAGCCAAATGCAATATCCACATTTCAAGAACTATGATTCCTTTAATTTTTATTTTCTTTAAAATAAAGGTAAAATCCATCACAAAAAAAAGTAGTAAATGAAGCATTGTGGTGCTACAGAGATGCCCCAACCTGCATATAATTTTTCCAGTAGTAAGAACAGATGCCTCGTCGTACAGTAAAATTCACATCAACATCATATCTGTATTTTTTCAGTTAAGTTAAAAACAAAACTTAATATTCCTACTAAAATCATGACTCATTGCATTCAGCTGTAGCCAGAATACTTTTTTGATGTAGTAATTTTTGTGCTGTGCTCTGGATGGAGACTTGCCATTAGCCACTATATAGCAGTGATAAACGGCTTTTAGGTCTGTGCTGATCAGCTGTCAATCACCTAGATAATATCTCTTGTAAAGATATTGTTCTTCTCTAATAAAAGAAGCTGTAACACTGGTGAATCTTGTCTCTGTCACTATACCGTGGAAAACAAGTAAACTACAGGGATAAAGGGTATGCTTGAAAATTTTTAGGACTTTGTGTCAAAGTAAGAATGCAGTAACAACCCACAGATGAACATACTTATGCATGAACACACACAGCAAGAAGTATTTTCAGTTATGTAAAAGACCCTAAAGCCTAGCAAGTTGGATTTATGAGCGACAGAACAGGAAAATGCCTCAGGCCGAGCTCGCCCGGGGCTCATTCATTTATTGCTCATTCTCTCACTGTAATGCATATTCTTTCTCTTGCTCACCTCTGTCCCACTTCAGTTTGTACTCAGCCTCGCTTTCACTCCCTCTGTCTCCCTGTCATGTGTCAGTAACCAGCTGTGACCCACAAAGGAAGGGAGACAGTGAAGCTGACACTTCCTCATATGCAAAACATCCCCTTCGCTTCCTTCTGTTTAAAGTGTGTATGTGTGTATTAACCAGAATTTCCCCTTATGTGAATTATAAGGTCAGGTCATCCTGCCCTTAAAGTAGGCTAAAGTGTCACATGACATAAGAGAGAGTGGCAATCTTACCTCCAAATATTTATTAAAGATGTAAAATACTGTGCATAGTTCCACGAATGGGAGTGGGTTATTGCACACACACATACACACACACACACACATATAAATCAATCAGTTGATGGCTTTAAGACCTCTGATATGTGCACTAACAGTTTAATGATGTGTGTTACTGTGTGTGTGCCAAGGCTGAAAAATGGCCAGCCTCTGTCACTCCCACTTCCTATGTTTATTTAGAAGAAACACAAGAAGCATGGCTAAACTCCTGAGTGTGTGTATGAGTGTGTGAATATATATGTTTGTTTGTGTTTGTTGGAGCTGAAGACGCTGAAGTGTTTCTGCATCTTCTCTGAAAGGAAAAGAGACAAAAGACTGGAAGGTGCTTCATAAAACAGAGGGTGTGTGTCGGGAGTTACATCATGAAGCAGATATCAGTGTGTGTGAGTGCGTATGTGTTGATAAGCGTGTAAGTGCACTCTATGATTATCATAGTACTAATAATTGGAAACATGGCATGTGTATGTGAGTGTTGTTGACTCATGGAAAGTCAGCGAGTGCTTACAGCTGATGTAGAGATTTTTTTTAGGTGTGTGTGTGTGTGTTAAGGGGTGAGTCGAGGACAGTGAATGCAATAGGCAGCTGTTAGGTGACTTGCACATTGAGACATGATGACATAGCTCATGCTCTCTCTGTTTTCCTATTCTCTTTCACATGGCTTTTTTTGCTTCCTTCAAGCAGATTCACTCCTCCCTCTCTTTTCTCCTTCAATCATCTGTTTCTCTCTTCATCTTAATCCCTTTCCCTGACTGATCTTTTCTCCCTTCTTAGATTTCACACGTTACACAGAGGGTTCGACTTTATCTGTCTGATTCATCCTCCACTGCTGCATACTCTTTTACTCTATCATTGATCTTTTTGTAATCTTTGCTTTGAAGATTCTTATGAAGGCATCTCTGATCTAGCTCGATGCTACACTGCTGAGACAGACAGACCCATAGAGAGATGGAATGTTGTGCGTGGAGAAATACAGGACTTGCATTTAAACCTACAACACCACTACACCACAGCTGTCAGCATCACTGTCCTCAAGGAAGCCCAGAGTCTCACTTTAATTGGACATACTGACTGCAACCTGGATACAACCACACAACCACACACACACACACACACACACACACACAGAATGCGAAGAGTGTGCCTGATTAGCGAAAAGAGGGTTATTGTTTTTCCATGTTTTAAATTTTTTGCCAGGAAACGGCGAAACAATGCTGACATTGTACGGACTAATCACTTCCTGGAAATTCAGAGCTGCGATTGGCCAACAGCTGCAGATCAGCGGCAGGAGATTGGGTCACATTGTTTTGAGGCCTTCAAATGATAAATCAGATGAACAGCCTCAGCATTACTGACACTTAGAGAGCAGTCCGTTGGTGTACTGTATTTTCTTTGGTTTAGATGGAAGTAATTCAATACCTTCCCAAAGTGATTATTAGCAGCATTTGAACCAGCTCTCTCAGACAGGTTCAGAGTGGTTCTTGTGGACAGGAAACCATTGGTTTTTGAATTGCAGAGCATTACTTGTAACAGCTAGATTAAAAAAACAATACATTAAACAGAGACTATAAAAAGACCAGATTAAAAGATAGAGGAAGTGAAAATAATGTGAGTGCCTTTCTCTTGAGCCGCAAGAATGGTGGTGCATCAGAAACGATGTAATATGTGCAGTATTTAGAGACAGTTAAAAGTTTTAACTTCTGCCATTCGTCAATATTAGGGAGATATACAGATTTAAAAAAGAAAAATACTCCATGTCTTAGGCTCTCTTTCAATTAACTTGACTCTGTCTTCAAACCATGTCACTGTGTTTTGGCTTTACAACCTCCTGACCTGTTGAAAGACAGGTCGAATGACAAGCAAAAATAAAAAGAAAGGAGGAAACTAGTGCTGTATATCTGGCAACAAATCAAACTGGTGACTGCATGGTTAAATGCGTGTTCAATAGACTGATGCAACTACCGCTTGAAAGGGGTAAAGGTGACTCTGTGTGTGTGTGTGTGTGTGTCCTCATGTCTAAAATAGATCTAGTCTCTAAACCGCCACTCGTCTGCATCAGCGTAAAGTGACCTGAGCTGCACATCTTGGCTGCTTGCTCGACAGCACTGTGTCTTTTCTGTTTGTGTGTGTGTGCGTTTAATGTGCCCTCGCTTTTGTCTGTGCACTCACTTACTCTGCACAGACTATTTTGTTGTGTTTGTGTATGTGTGCTGCTCAGCCCATGGAAAGTGTGTGTGCATGTGCAAGTGAGTTCCTGTTTTTTTCTTTGTGTTCACCTTTCATTCAGTGTGTGTGTGTGTGTGTGTTTTGGGGGTGTGGGGGCAGCTCCCTGGTTTCATCGTAACCCACATTCCAAAGATAAGATGTCATTCCTCAGTGGAATGTGGTTGAGGTGCATTATAATGTCAACCCCCCTTCCCCTTACAATAAATGTGTGTCTGCTGGAAGAGCACCTAATCTGAGTGTGTTTGTGTTTGTGTTTGCATGTGTGTGTTGCATTGTCTTACGGGCTTTTCTACTCTGCATGGCTATCATCTTTAAAATCTTTTCATTGTAAAAATAAATGTCCCGTAGTCAAATTGTATCTTTGGTGCTGTTACATCCATCCTATTGGATATTCTTTTTTTTAAAATGGGACATTATTGCCTTTATATTGATAGTTTATGGCAGAAGCGATGAAAACTTTACCACACACAAACCTGAAAAGCAAAAATATAAGGTTGGTGTCTTAAACCTGGTACCAGTACATTTCTGAAAACTAACTGCTGAGTCTTGTGGCTGGTGATGTCTATGACACTCTCTGTCTCTTAGACAAATACTTAAAAAAACACTGGTTATATGCAATAAAAGACCCTTAGAACAAAAAATAGTTTGCAATTAAGTATAGATTCATAGACTGCAGGAAAAAAACTCAGTTTGAAGCCTTAGCTGTGTTTACCAGTGATTACCCTGACTTTCATGTAGAAGCATGTATGGGAAGGAACTAGTGATAAGGTAATAGCTTACTTTCTTTTTTAAATGAGCTTAACACTCATCATTTGTCTCTAAAAACATGACACTTCTATATTAAGAAACTTGGAGAAAAACTGATTGATGCTCAAGATACAAAGAAAGCCAGAAACATTGTTGAGTTGAACAGGTTCATTTGTGTCTGGAAATAGAACAGAAGAACTGTGAGACAGAAAGAATGAAGTGTTTATATTGACGACATCTCTGTGCGCGACTGTTTTTGCTGCTTTCCTTCTCTCTCACTCACATTTTTGTGTTGTTCTGTATCTCCTCATGACCTTAACTAAAGCCTCTTGGGGAAGTGGGGGGTGACAGAGACGGAGAGATGGAGTGAAGAGAGAGAGAGAGAAGAGATGGGATTTTTCCCCCTCTGTTTTTCCTTTCTGTTCTATTTATAGCAGCAGAGCAGTCGAGTGTCATCTGCTGAGCCATAACTAGAGCAGAAATGAGTGGGGACTGTATGTGTGTCCAAGTGGATATATTTGTGTCAGAATCTGTTGTGTCTGTGTGTTTAGTCTACTTTCTACTTTCTACACTTTACTGACTTATAAAAGCTCAGGCGCAAGGAGTGAATGAGACTCTGTTACTGTTCGTGCAAACTGCAGGAGACATTACTGACAATAAAAGATTTAAGTGCTTAACTGTGCTTAATGAAACAATTAGTCTACTTGTTTCAGTCTCTTCAAAATCTGAAATCGTTTTCATGAGTCAAAATAGTGTAATAAATTTTTTAGATGTCATTAGTATAGTGTTGGATGGAAGCTTTGATGTGTAATTAAAGGAATATTTCACCAGACATTAATGCTCTTAGTATAAAAACGCTTGGCTTGTCAGCTTGCATCCCTATTGAGCTGTGTTTGGCACATCTGGGCAACAATGACATGATATATACCTAACTGTACAGGAAAACAGTGGTGTAGGTAATGATAGGGCTGCAGCACACTGTTAATTTCATCATAGGTTATACTGCTGATTCTTTTCTAGAATAGTAGACTGTTGGTGTAACCTTTGATGCATCAAAAAATAGTGGAAAATGCCCTTTAAAATCTCCCACTCTCAAGGCGATATATTCAAATTGCATTAAATTAAACAAATTAAAGCAATAACACCTTCCACCGGTGAAGCTGGAACCAGTTCAGGTTCAGCTTTTTTGCTTGGAAAATTACTGAAATTAGTTGATCGTTAATTATCTGTGGATCAGTTAATCAATGAAACTAGACTAATATTTGCAGCTCTCCTGGATTATGCAGAGGATGGTGTCTCAGTGGAGGATTTATTAATGCTTTCAGGGGGAAGCGCACTGTTAAGATTAAAATATGATGCTGATTTCATTTTTTAGAAAATGCTACAACTAATAGAGCCCTTTTATTTCAAGAAATTTATTTCCACAGCCATTCAATGCAGACAAAGGCCATCAGTTCAACATAAATGCAGTTTTAAACTTATTTTGCAGTGATGCTTGGTCAGCAAATGTTATAAGCATTTGTTCCAAATGACACTAGTTGCCAAAGCAGTTAACTTATTTTACATCTCCTCTACATCTGTTGCATCCCATCAATTCTACATAATTAGAAAGTTTCTAATCCTAACGCTTCCTTTCATGGTCAGTTAATGGAGAGAGAGTCTGCCTGACACAATGCTGAGTCAATGGGAACAGGATAAACACACATAAGATCACACACAAAATCACACACACGCACTGTGGTCAGTGAGGTAGGAAGCTCTCCCCACCAGATTAGAGTCATGAGGAGTCAATCCCTCATAAGCCACAGTGTTCATGATGTAATCACCGCAGAGCGAGAGGTCACATGGATGGTATGCAATGCTCAATGCCGTTTGAATTGAACAGGAAAGCCCCTTCTGTTCTCTTAATGCTGTGGTCGGGTGCGAGGATGAACAGCTGCATGATTTGCAAGCGTCATCTGCCACAAATGATTTTAATGTGAAATAAACCCCGATCTTGTGAGAGAGACTACACAGTTTGCCAGCAGCGCTTCTGAGTATTACTTCTTGTTCTATTCTTGTAGTTCATGTACCAATATTAGATACTTTCTAATAGTTGTCTGTCACGTGTGCTCAGAGTGATGGTCCATAAGCTGTGTGGTTAAGCTTGAGGTCCCCAAGTCCAGTAAAGTGATGGGATACAGGATGCAGAAAGCGTTTGCCAGATTCAGCTGATAGCAGGTTTTACGTTCCCTTGCGGTGGTGTTGCATTTATCTGAGAAATTAGTTCCTGGGAAGGGATAAGACGGGATGTGGGAATGTTGCTCAGTGGCTTTATCTCAGAATCAAAAGGTCAAATGCAGGATCCTTGCAGCAGAGGCTACATCCTGTTCAAGTGTCCTTATAAGGTAAATTCACAAGTTTGAGTGACTGTTGAAGCCTTACATGAACACTATTTGTTAAAATAGAGTAGAATCGCATGAAAATGTTTATAGTGAAGATTTCAATCTATTCCCTAATTGAGAAGGTAGCTCTGCCAAATCTAGTAGGGGATCTTGACAGTTGACAGTTGAGTTGATAACTTGAATGTTTGCCCTTGCAAAGCAATGGGACACACCCACAGGTGTTTTCACTTAATACAGTGATATGATAATGACCAGATTGCTATTTCCAAATACTGAAAAGAAGGTATCTTGGTTATACTGAGTATAAAAATCTCTTTAGAACAATGTGGCTTATCTGATAAACTGAAACAAAATCCTCTTTAGTCATCGCACTGCTGTCACATACAATCATACTGAGTACAGAGGAGTGAGAATGATTCTGTTTGACTTGATATCCTGAGTCATGTGAACGAAAGGGAGATGGTGGATTTTTGACATAGGAAACGCACACGTGCAAATAATAAAATTTGTCTTTTTATCATTGTTGTTTTGGTCTCAGGGTGCTTGTATTGTGCATTTTGGTTGACTGTTATTCGAAAGTCGCCTTTGAGTCATCACCAATAGAGTATTATCAGTAACACCTGTGCTTTTCCTACAATGACAAGTCAAAGCTTGCTGTGAAAAGAGGCTTTCAGTCCTCCTTCAGTTCTCTTATTTATCAATTATTGACTGATTAACATCAGCTGTGATGCCCCACTTAATATACACATAAAGAATTTAACAGTACTAGGCACAACTCATTGCATACAACAGCAAAAGTCATTATATACTGTATATGAAAGCCCCACATCCAAAATGTGGTTGTCAGAAAGAGGAAGTTTTGATGTTAAATTAGCTTGGTTGAACTAAAGCTTGAATCAACTGGGCCACAGACCAGTGTAACACTGGATGTGGTGGCCACAATATTTTTATGTGTGGAGTATTATTAGAAATAATAAAAACGAGATTTCAGTGATAACTTGCTTCTGAGGTCATGCGGCTGAGCAATAATGAGCTGTTATAACTACAGTATCAATATTTTTGTTATTTTAGCAATAACACACATGGAGGCCTAACAGTGTCCCACCCTTCTTTCCTGCTAATACAACTTATAACAAAGCAGAGGTGACAGAGGGGTCAGGTCTGTTTATTTACTGTTGTCCGTCCTTTGTGAATGCGAATGTGTGTGGGTGGTGTTGCGTTGTCTTTTCACTGTGTTATTGGTGATAAACAGTTCACCTCTGTCACCCTGTTGTTGACTCTTGCTTAATTACACCAAGAGAGAGGGCGTACTGAGCTGAGTGAGCAAGTGAGCAACACAGATGGAGGGGACAGGAAATTACAAAAAAATGACAGAAAGAATAATGTAAGAGGAAAAAGAAATATGGACACAAACTATTAAGAAAGACAGAGAAGTTGAGCTCTTTTGTCTGACGTGTGGGCAGGGCTGGGCCTTTTTTACAGGGTTTGTTTGAGGGGTTTTTAGTTTGTCTGTGTTTGTGTGTGTGTGTGTCTGTGTGTGTTTGCGTGCACATGCGTGTGTGCATCGTCATCTGAAGGCCTCTGTTCATGCTCTCTCCATCAATATTTGATTGGAAATATCTTTTGTTCCCTGCTGAGTCTGCACATCTGTTTGTTTGTGCACAGATTCTAGCAATAGGAGTGGCATTAAGTAAAACAGTCATACATGTGTGTGTAGTTGTGTGTGCACAGATAGAAACATTTTATAGCGGCAACTACTGTAGTGCATGTAAACTTTCTTAAACAATTGATTTTCCATTGTCTAGTCTCTAAAATGTCAGATAAGTTTATACCAATTTTTGCAGATCCTATCATGATGTCTTCATATTTCTAGATTTTTTTCTGCCAACCAGACAAAAACCCAAGAATATTCAATATAAAATGGTATAAAACGAAGACATGCAATAAATAGTTTTATTTGAAAACCTGGAACTAAATGATTTCAGTTATTTTTTTATTCTACCTAGTTGTGTTGCTTGAAAAATGACAAAAAATTGATCTGAAACATTTTGTTTTCTGTTGATTTCACAAATTTTACATATGCATTTTCTCCTTTTTACACATTTTTCATTTCTTGTCTCATGTCTACATTGATTTAATCCAAATTCGGTGTTATAGTGGATCTGTAAACCACTGACCTCCTTTAGAGGTTGTGAATTAGTGTCCATGAAAGAGACTTCATAATATGATGACTCCAAAAATTAGATGGAAAAAAAAGCCATTATGAGCAGAAACTAAAGCAAAGAGGCAAACATAGAATCGGAGAGAGACTTATTAGGTAGCTACATTAGCAAAGTCATAATGAACACAGTAAAGAGAGGAACACAGACAATAAAATAGCCTAGGAAATAAGTCATGACCAAAAGCTACCAACAAGAGAAAGATAATGACAAGAGACAAGGACACAGAGAGCCAGACAGTAAAGGCTGATGAAAAACAACCCGGAAAGAGAGTGTGATATTCAGAGATAAATGCAGAGAGAGAGAGGGAGAGAGAGAGAGGGAGAGAGAGAGAGAGAGAGGGAGAGAGAGGGAGAGAGAGAGAGGGAGAGAGAGGGAGAGAGAGAGAGGGAGAGAGGGAGGGAGGGAGAGAGGGAGGGAGAGAGAGAGAGAGAGAGAGCGAAAGAGATAAAAAGTCAGATGCAGATGAAGTAAGAAGAAAGAGAGACAGACAGGCAGACAGACAGACAGAGGAAAGTCAGCAAGGGTGATGCAGACAGGGGGAGTGAGAGTGAGACAGAAAGCTAATGGGGAGCTTTAGAAGGTAATGGACTGTGGATCCCCTGTGGTCTGATGGTAGTCCCATTCAACCTGTGTACTTTAGGCATTGTCTGCTCCATTGTATATTCAATATCCAGATGCTCCCCAGCCCTGGGGCTTTTGCGCATGAGTGCAGAGCAGCTCACTCAGCTATCCATAGTAGTGCTGCAATGTAGCTTCTGCTCAAAGATATATTATTTGAATTTTTGGGATGAATTCCTATGTTACAGTTAGCTTTCTTAGTTCTAGGAGTTTGAAAAAAAAAAAAAAGATGAAGTAACAAAGGTTACTCAACCAACCGACATACCGACAACATCCTGATGTCATTGTGCAAGTGTTTCATATTAAACATGCCTCACTGAGTCTTTTTGTCTTTTTTATGCATGTGCTGTTTGTGTGTTTGATGTGTGGGTGGACATGTGTGCATGCATGGCCATGTGGCTTTGTTTGCAGAGGAACTAGTTAGGGTGTCAGTGTATTTTTGGATGCTAAACAAGTGCAGCTTATACTTTAATGTTGTATCATGAATTGTGAAGAATGAAGTGTTATGTGCTATGCAGGCTTTTGATCTCTTATTAATAATCTAGAGTAGTCTCTTAGAGGAGATATTCTTATAGATTTCAGGATTTCTCAACGTTGTGACATTTTTTTCAAAAGTTTTATTAGCTCAGGAGGCATTCTGGTGTTTGTTGCTTATTGCTTTTTATTTATCTTTGTGTGACAGAGCAGGGGAAGCTGACAAAAAAAAAAGCAGACGCTCAGTAAGAAAAAAAAGAGCTGGCTTAACTTTGCATCATGGTTGCTTTAAGTTGCAGGTGGCACTGAATCACATGACAGTCTACAGCACATCCGCGCACTGCAGCCGCTGCTGGTGTGCACACACACTTTGCATTGTGCTATTTCTGTTTGTTAATAAGTGTGTTTGAGATGCAGTCAGCCATTAGCTATCTGCTACTTGTGTACACATCTATAAAGCTTTGCTATACTTTTACACTGTTGTGTTTCCTACCAGCAGCTTAATCATATCGAACTATGGCTATGGTCTATCTTTTAGTTACGTTAATTTGAAATAATTCTTTTAATTAAAATTTAATTATGAAGAGGCCCCAGATAGCCCATGTTTCCTTGGCCTAGTCGGGATGTGAATGATATTCTGTATTGGAATAGATACTGTTGATACACACTGCTCTTCCAAGTTCATGCTCCTAACCTGTTTATGCTAGCAATATTACAGAAAATTCAGCACTGTCGACATTCTGGTATTTGAATATGGTTCCTCTGATCTGCCAATCATGGGTGAATCATCGTTTTGTTTTAATCTTATTAAAAATCACTTACAAAATACTTAAGAGTACTTAGGGTACTTAGAGTACTTCAGGTCTTGATATTTTTGCTTTGAAAAGATTCTCCGGAGTTATTTTGCACATATGATTGACTCTCAGGCTGTAACTGTTGCAAGATTATTTTGATTATTAGCTAATCTGATGCTTGTGTTTGTTGTTTGTATTTTTGTGTTAGTTGCCCTTTTTTCTGCTGACAAGATGCATATTTTCAAGTACTTAAAACTCAGTATAAGCCTGAACAGCATAAGAGGATCGTTTTGTTTTAATTTTACAATGCCTGCATAATTATCGTTGCAATTAAGCTTGTTTTTGTTACCTGAAAAGGCTAAGAACTGCTGGCATTTCCAGTAAGCATCCTCCGGTACATTTTAGCAAGGATTTCACTCTAAACTCTTTAGAAGGCCTCTCTTTTGGTGAAACAGCAGATCTGCTCTCACTGCTGTAGTGGGGAATGTCCTTAATTAGCCCAAACATTAGCTCTGTTTCAGCTCAGTAGCTTGAAGCAGGCAGAGGGGGAAGATGAGAAGAATTAGGTACAAAGGGGGTGTGGGGAGAGGGTGCCGAGGTAGAAGAGAGAGAAGAGAAGGGAAAGCTGCCAAAAACTGCAATGCTTCAGATGCTCAGTAAAAGCCCTATAACACCTGTATATGCATATGCAATGTTAGTAGCACCCCATAGTCAGTCTTTGGCATTTGTAACACTGTTGCAATCAAGGAAAAATTCGTATGCATGTTTGTGTTGGGACACTTGCACGTCCCACACTACTGTTTAGCCCTCTTTCACCATAAATTACTGAGAAATCCATCTGTGTGGTTTGGTTACATATTGAGCAATGGCTGATTGTGTCTGTTTGCAAATGTGTTGGTTAGAGAGTGGGAATGGGCATGTGACAGTTGCCCATGGGTCCCCACCCATGCTAGACAATAAGACTGTAAATTCTGTCATCATCCATGCTAGCTCAACATGTTTGTGGTTATCTGATGTCTTTATCAAAGGTGAGCTGAAGTCTTCATTTTTCCCAGAACCCTCAATACTATTAGACTCTCAGAGTAGATTCTTTTTTGAGAAAGACTTGTTTATAAATCTATAAATAGCCTCTTTCCCTTTTTTTCAAATGAGAGTTTTGTCTTTCTCCTCAGCCAAAACAGGTCCCACCAGCAAGTCTTTCTGCCTTGCAAAAGAGAAAACAAAATAAGCAGGAGTTGCACTCTCCTCTTTTATCCCATCTTTTATATAATGTGAATCAACGGAAAGCTCACACACATACAACCCTGCCTTGGCTAATGGGGTTTGGCAAAACTTAACTCGGATTGTTTGCCATTGGGGTTCCAACTTAGAAGTGTTTGATACTTCAAAGGACAGATGTGGCCGTTGTGTATGAATGTGAAAGTGTTTCTGTGGGTGTGTTCATGAATGATTTGTTATACAATTTAGATACGAACCTATTTGTTTACCTCTTGAAAAAAAATTAAGTTTACAGCCAACTGATACAAGATTTTTCAAACTATTGTCAAAATTTGAGATTTAAGTTATTAGATAAGAATATATTTAAAGACGGTCAGTGGAATACAGCTAGTATAGATATTTTAAAAAACTCAGCTAGTAAGAATGTTTGTTCTGGCGCTTGTTTTACGACAAACTCATAATGTCTTTGTGCATGTACCTCTAAACCAATGCTGCAATGATAAATTAATAAATTAATAAATTAATCCAAAGAAATTAATCAGTAACTTATTTAAAAACTTTAAGAAACAAGGCAAAATAAATTCTTAAATTTGAAGACTTGTGTTTTTCTTTGACTTATATGAAAACAAATTTAACATCTTTGAGTCATAAACAGATTAACAACCTGAAGATGTGACTTGGTTCTTGAAAGTTGTGATCTCTTGTTTAACTTTTGTCACATGCTTTATTTATCCCAACAAGTCGAGTCTTGAAGACAAACAAAACTACACTTAAAGATGACTCGTTAGACAGGTACATACACCTGTCTCAGGAAGGTGGGGGTTCATGGGAAAACCTCAGAAATAGACTTGATGCTATATCTCAAGTTTTCATCAACAGACTAGTTAAGAAGTTTTCCCTCACCCGGCCCATTTCCTTCTCTTACCCTCTCCATATTTTTGGTCTGTCATTCCATTCATCCTCTAGACAACCGCAGCTTGACCCTGCTATTTTCTTAGTCTGGTGCACAATCGTTCGCCCGTCGCTTCGTTCTCTGCTCTGCTTCTCTCTCCTGTCTGCTCCGTTTAACAGATTCTCCTCTTTGCTCTCCTTTTTTGTCTCGTGTTCCTTTCCTCAATCTTTCACTCCTCTTCCTGCTGTCTACTCTCTGTGTTGTGTTGTTTGTCTCTGAATTACTCTTCCTCCCTGCTATCGCTTTGCTCAATCCTCTCTCTTTTCTTTCTGCCTCTCTTTCTGTCTATAAATAGCAGTCTCGTGGGCTGGAGGTGTTAACAGCAGCAACAGCAGCAGCGCATGATTCATATTTTAGCTCTGCCTTTTTATTTACCTTCGCTAGACCCCTCTCTTTCTCTCCTCTTCTCCTCTCCACACATGAAGGCATCTGGATCATATTCAGATTACTTTCACCCCTGTAAACTCTGTGTGAGTGTGCTGCCTGAAAAGAGGCCATGAACAATCACAGCCACCATTCATCAAAGCACTCTCCTCTTTAAACTCAAACATAACCTCCAGTTGCTCATCTATACTTGCTTGGTGGTAAAACATAGAAGAAGGAAGCTTATTGTAAAGAAACCTGGACTTTTGAGCTTTAGGGAAGAAGATGCAAGATATGCTTGGCTAAATTTAGAGAGTGAAAAATAGAGACTTCTGTCAGCAGCATTTAGAGCTGAACAAAGTTTATTTGTTCATCTGTACTGACTGAAAACAAATCACAAACAAATATAAATATGCAAGCTAGATGTGTTTTGTGTGTGTGTGAGTGTGCAAATGTACTTCTTCTCAGCTCTGCATTTGTAACATTGAACACTAAACTTGGCTACTTTAAAGTGTGATGAGAGTGTGGAAGATCAATTTGCTGTAATGTTTCAAATTTTTATACATATATACAACATAAAAAAATTTGGACGTAAACAGGTAGTAAACAGGCAGTCATTCTGTGCTTTGGAGCAGCCATCTTTACGTGCAAGTACCAACGGGTTTGTTCTAATGGCAGTAGTGAAAGTTGCCCCTGTGGAATTTGCTTGTAAACAGTCAAAAGCTGTGTTAAAATTCAGTTACTTACCAGAGTGAATGTAACCTTGAGTACTAACAAATGTGTTAAAAAGATTTTTCTACCTCATTGAACATTTGCATAGCTGATTTTTTTTTGTATATTGCAAGTAAGTCTTGTTTTCAGTAATGTTTACATGCTACTAGTCATCTTCTTCCCTGCCTTTGTTGGCATCTTTTTGCATGTCTTGAATTGTTACTGCCACCTGTTGATCAGTAATTGTGGTTCTGTCCAAAGAGTCACGAGATGTCAAAATCTTTTTGGTCAATAAATACCAGTAACAAATGTCTGTCACAAGCAGTCAAGCAGCAAGTTGTAATTAAATCTACTAATTATTTTGGAATAAGTGGCAAAGCAGTTAATTAACTTATTGTGAATGAGGGATTGTTTCAGTGCTACTTCAATTAATTAATCATTTTTTCTGCTCTTGCTCTAGATAAGTCTGAATTTGTACAATTGACTTTGTCTCAGCCATTAAATTAACATTTATAACAGCAGGTGTAGACAAACACAGATGTCTTTCACAGTGGCTGCAAATACTAAAGGACATGCTCAAACACTTATGTTGATATAACTATATGCATTAAAATACATGTGCAAACATAGAATATTACGAAAACACACACACACACTTACAAACACACAGAAAGGCTCTCTTGATGTCTGGGGGGTCTGAGGTCAAATTAAGGGTCGGCATTTAGGTCACTCAGAGGTCTGTTGGGGGGACCTTATGAATGATGATGGATTAGTAGAGACAAAAAAGGAGGAGAAGAAGAAGAAAAAGAGACAAAGAAAATAAAGAGGCCAACTCAACCGACACATGAATCATATCTGATGTCCTGTGCTGACTTCACAGGATGTGAGCATGCAGTCTCATAGTCATTTCTGGTATGTGTTTGTGTGTGCATGCAAATCCCTCATCACTCACTTTTTTTTGTCACTCTTTGGCCTTTTGGTGAACTGATGAGGCAAGTCGTTTAGTATTCAGTAAAGAAGATGAAGCTTTGGTAAATTTAGGTCTGTGCTGCTGAGTTTGTCTGCTAGCTTCCGCCATTATTTAGAGGTTATGATTAAACAGATTATTTTGGTCAATTCCTTTTTTCTTCCTCCTTTCTCCATTTCATAAGATCAGCACCATGGCAGCTTTTGGCAGCTTCCCCGGTTTCTTGTTAAACTTCATACCTTCTGTATCTGCAGCAGTTACAGATGGTTCAAAATAAACAGTGGATGACTCCTCTTTTACAGTCAGACACGTGTGCCTGTCACACCCAAAGCTCTCCAACATGTGAAATATGTTTTTGTAGCAGAGTTGTTTATTGATATAAATCTAATAAATGTAGATAATAATAGTGTACTGTAGAGACAGTAGCAGCTGTTAGTGAACTATGTTAGGGTATCACAACAGCAGTTTTGCTGGCACATTAGTAACACACCTTTGCATTTAATCTATAAAGTTAAAAATAGTGTCCTCATGACAACATTTGACTGATCTAACTCTTGAGTTGAGCTTGGGACTAGCCCTTAAGGTAAAGGGGTTCAATTCTCTCTGCAGTCACAAAATAAGTTTCAGGGAGTAAAAAAAAAACATTTAAAATACTTAATAGTCCCATATTTCTAAATGTACAACATTACTTTCTCATGTGTGGTACTTTATACCTATAAAAGGACATGCTACTAGGTGAGGTTTTTTATTCCCTGCTCCTTGGGTGAATCATGGCAGTGAAGTTGTTAGATGGATGGAGGTTCAGTGAGCAGAGCAATCCTCGTTAAAAGTTTGTTTTCCTGCGTCCATGATACAGTTAGGTGCTGTTTGAAGAGAGTTATATGCTCACACAGTATTTTCATATCTGCTAGGAGCTTTTGACACAGCATCCGCATCAGAAAATAACCTGCAAAGAGAGCTTGTTTTTTCAGGTTTTTTTTTTTTTTTATCAGAAAAATTAATGATTCACCACAGACTTCCAAGCACAACACTCACACACCCTGATGCGGCTGCTGCATGTTTTGGCACAGCACCTAGTATGGACAGGTGTGGGAAGTCTTTTGAAGCTGCACTTGGGATGGATGCTATCACAGCACACACACACACACACACACACACACACCACTCTTCTCCTTTGGGCTATGCACCTGAATGAATCTGAACGGCTGCCAGTGGTCACACAAAGTGCATGTCCCCCCCCAAAGGCTGTTTGAACAGAAAGCCAGTTATGATGAAGCTGCCTTATTAAAAACCAGTAGGCATCAATGCAAACACGCCTGCTAGAGCAGCACATCCTCCAGCTCTGTGCCCATACTTGGGCCGTGTTTGCCTGCCCGGTGCCAGACTCCATGTTTGCATCACACTCCGTTTCCGTCTGACTCTCGAACTTTCTCACCCACTTTCTTCTTCCCTCCCTGTTTTTTTGAACCCTCATAAACCTCCAGCAGCGTGATGTAACGTGTGTTTGTGTATACGCACATGTGCTTTTGTGTGTTTTTTATCTTGGCCTGAAAGCCTAGTAGAGGCATTTTCTGTTGACATTGCTCACGCTCTTTTTTTGTTCGTGTCCTCATTTCCCTCTTGCTGGACAGGTTTTCCAGATTTTTCTTCCTTTTTCTCTTGCCATTTTGGTCTCAGTGTTTGCATACTTTTGCCTGTATATGCACTGTATTTTGTGCCTTGTGTACAGTGTATTATTGATTTTTCATATATTTCATACAGAAAAAATATCTTCCTTTTGCACTTGTTGCCTCACACACATAAGTCTTACAAATAGGCATTAAACGTTAGAAGGGTTGGTAAAATGAACCAAAAATTATGTCTGTGGTTTTTTAGGCTAAATGGCAATATAAAAGTTACATCTCTTGATAATCCGGCTAAACACTAATGGAAAA
>JAPZDZ010000015.1:9852594-9864209 GCA_029783805.1 Acanthurus tennentii
TTTTTTCTTTGACACTCATTCTTGACAAAGAAGCTGTGTCTTAAGATCACATTGAGTGCCAACCCTGTGCACTTTAAGCTGCTTATTTTCAAAAAATAATAAAGGAAAAATATCATCACAGTTGGTAAAAAGAGTGTTTATTGTAGAATGAACAGCTGTGATTTTGTAACATTAAAACTTCCTCGCATTCACAAGAGGCTGGAAAAAATATTTATAAAGAATTACATATCACTTTCCTTAATCTTGCAACACTCTGTTGCCACAAAACAATAATTTTATTAAAAAATGCAGGCGCTCTAAACAGATTCCACCGGCAGTTTGACCTACCAGAGTCACCACTACATGACTCACTGTGGTTGTGCTTATCAGGATATTGGATTTGGAAAGAGGGTAAACACCAAGAATGACTATTGCTTAAAAAATGTAAGAACTGTTAAAAGTCTGAAATAAAAAAAGGGATTGAATTCATGAAAATTTCAAGGATCATAACTCTAATTTCATAGCCATTATTTCTGCTGTAAAACCAGATATGACTGAATGAACACAAGTCAGGCAGGTGGAAAAGAGTCTTCCTGACTGCAGCTAAAACACACAGGGATTGTGCCAGTAAATTTATTATGTCATACTTACACATTTTAACCCTGTAGCTAATGCTTCATGGCATCTTGGTAACATGCTAAATAAGCTTTAGATCCATGATAACTAGCCTTGTAAGCAGCCAGCAACATCACAAGCGAACAACTTAACAGCCATTTCATCTCTAGTACCAATAAGTTGGAGATAGATAGAGCATTTATGTTTGTGTGTTGGTCTGAATTTTAAATCCTGGCTGCTCTCATTTCTAACCTTTGCCTTTGTGATCACAAGCAGACTAACAAGGAAAGACAAGTTGAGACCATAAGACTTGAGATTCTGCCATACAGTTTTGTTTTAATGGGGAAAATTTATTCTTCATTTTAGTTATCCTTCATTTAAGCACAGGTCTGTTCAAATACTGTGCGTCCCTCTTAATTTATTTCTATTTTTCGTGGTTCCATAGTTGATTTTCTTAAATTATATTAAATCATAATATGTAGTGTTGGTTAAATGTTTTGTGCCCAATAAAGGGATGTTTATAAATGCATCTGATCCCTCTGCAGCTCAAACGCTTTCTCTCCCCTCCCTAGTTCTTTCCCTCACTCCCTTTCCTCACCCCTCCTCTTTCTCTCACCTGTTTCCCTATCACTGCACAGCCAGGAGGGGAGAGAGACAGACCTGGGTCTTATTGATCAAAGTATTGTTCTTAAATACGTAGCTTAGGAAGAAAAGTGAAGCAACATTGGCATAAACCTGTATGTATTTATTCTTTGATATTTGCCTGAAAATAAGCAAAATTTGTGTTAGTGTTCATTTTATATTGCTGACTGAATCAAAGCTGTGTGTAGTGATTTATATATCTGGAAAAAGGGTTCTTTGCTATATATGAATCCTAATTTGGACCCAGTTCTGGTTTGGCCCTGTGAGCTGTAGAGAGGACTCAGAACCAGGGGTTGGTTACCCAAAAGCATCTTTTAGCCAAAGTGCACAGGCACGCCTTTGAAGTGCTGCGCAAGGTCTCGGTTTAGTTTACCACTAAACTCGAGTGTTATCTTCGAGAGCCTTGGTTACAAAATATTTATATTCCAGCTTTAACTGGTCTGTTGCTACCACAGCAACTGTCAGCCAAGTGTGCTCAAAGTTGCAGCCTGCATGTTCTCGGAAGGCTGCCTTCTTATGTTGGCCTCATCAGGAAAAAACGTCCTTTCTTAGTTATTTATTTGTATAAAGATGGCAACCTTGTTGTAACAGCGTAGAGTGCAGAATACACACAAAACACAAGAAACTGCACATAACTTTGTCTCTTCTAACTTTACTTTTCAAGGTTTTAATCCTACTGGAAGATGTTTTTGGGCAACTTAACCCCAAAGTGTTGTTTTTTAACTACTGGAAACTCAAATAATCATACTCGGATGCATTGTGCTTGGTTGTTGGGTGTTGTGGGCGGGGTTTAACTCTGACTCTCTCCCAATCCTCCAATCGTTGTCTTCCGGCCGCACAGGGAAGATGGTGAAAAAAGTCTGCCCCTGCAACCAGCTCTGTAGTAACTATCTCTCTTTTTGGTCTTTCCTCCCTCCATCCATCCCCTTCTCCATCCTCGCACTTGCTCCCCCACGCTTCCTTCTTAGATACAAAGTTTGTGGGTTCTACCAGATCTGAGATGAGTTCAATTCTGTTATTTCAGCTCATGTGATTCATAGAAACGATATATCTTTAATTTTGATTTATTAAGAGTCTTATAAACTCAGTTTAAGGGCTGAAATGACTGATCTGACCTGCCATCACAGACTCAAATTGACATGGCATGCACACACACTAATGTTCAAACACACACACTAACACAACTGAACAGCTGTTAGCAATCCGCCCCCTCCTCCCTTTTCCTCTCCCTCCCTCGTCATGGCTCTTGGTCTTGACTACATTGCCCAGAATCCCATGCTGCTGCAGTCAGTCATGACTCAGCGTCTTCTCATTCTTATTTTCCTCCATTTTATTTAGCATGACATGACAGTTTTTGTCAGACCAACTGTCGGATTGGTGTTTACCAGCTAATCCCTGCATATTATGTCTTTTCTCATGTAATGTCTGATATGATTGAATCATATAAATATCTCAAAGCCATGCTGGGTCTCTCAGCGTTGCTTTGGGATTCCCTGTTCTACATATGAAAGTCATAAATAGTTAAACTGTGGTTGGGATTTAAGGTACAGTAAAGGAATGATAACAAAGCAAGAAAACTTTTAAATCCTGATATTCGCTTTTAATGACCTGAAAATGTTAAAAAATACTTTTACACATGGATATTCTCAGTGTCTGTGTCTGCAATATTTGGGCTCCAGACTGAATTTAAGTAAAACCTTTTATTTTGAAATTCTGTGAATATATCAGAACAAGCAGAGGGTGTAGCAAGAAAATGAGTTGTTTTATTACTGACAACTTAATAAGTTCCCAAGTGGCCTGGTAGAGAAACAATATCATGTGATTTGTAGGAGTAAATGTTAAATGTTGAAACAAGACAACATAAATGTTGAAACAACAACATAAGAGTGTAGCTTTTTAATGCATACACCCTGGCCAGTTTGCAGTGTTTCCCTTTTTTTGTCTTGCAGTGACTTGCATTGACTGCTCTGATGAGTTTGATGCTTAGGGCTGGCTGAGAGCAAACTGTCAGCTTTTGCGGAGTTTGAGTGCCATCTAGTGGTCAAAAACTGAATCAGAGTTAGATTAGTACAGTACACAGAGCAACTGTGATCAACAGCACTGCTTCTCTCTTGTAGGAGCATCTTGTGGGTGAAAGCTGCTCGGCATGGCAGCTTTTCAGGTTGCCCAGTGCATCTCTAACCTAAAGCAATGGCACTCTAATCTAAATTGATTATATATTAGACATATTATTAAACAGGCATAGTGACTGTCCATCTGGTTTCTGTTTTTAAGCTTTGTATGAGGGTTCATTGATAAGTTTATACTCTAAGGTTCCCATAGTCTCGGACTTCCCTCTGTCATCATTATTTTCATCACCTCAACCAAACAATATGTTTCTATGACCATGTCGACATGCTGAACTACCTTAAAACCTGCCTCTGTCATCATGTAACAGTCCTTTTTAACGGTCAAGACAGGATATGCATCCTTATTCATTCAGGTAGCATTTATCATCGTATGTTGTACTTGGAACTGTTGCTCACATCCTTTGCTCTTCTCCCCCTGCTCCCTCTCTGCCTCCCTCCACAGGGACTAATAGCACCAATGCTGTGGGCGGTTCAGGTGGTTTGGGTCAGAGCCAGGGGGGTTCCCAGTGTCTGCCGACCAGCATGTCAGCCCCCCACCAGAGGAAGGGAACCTTCACTGATGACCTCCATAAACTGGTGGACAACTGGGCCAGAGATGCCATGAACCTCTCACAGGTTTACTACTCTTTTTATGATTTATTTCACGGAGCAGATGTTGTTTTGACACAATAAAAAGTTCCTTTAGCAATGACTCACCGATTCTCATATTTAGTTTACCAGACAAGAAGACAGGGAGAGAAAAAGAATCTGAACTCTGAATAGTAGTTTGTTAGCCAACGGTGCTAAAACCCTGAAAAAAAAGAGAAAACAAACCTCCTGACATTTGACTGTTGATATGTTTGTCCTGAATCTGTTGGTATTTTATGTCTGTTTATATTAACCAGAGCTTTAGCTAAGAAAAGAAAGGGAATGTACAGCAAGTTAAAGTTTAAGTTTAGTTTAATTGGATGATATTACTTTAAGGTTTAAGGTCAAAGACAGCAAATGCTATATTTTGAGTCAAGCTCTGGGAAAATCCAGTAGTAGTTGAAGTTGCACAGCGTAATTTGCTCCAGGCTGCTTTTTAAAAATGTGAAGCATTATGTCAAAATTAGGGCTTTGAATCCTCTCACACTCCCATTTCTTTGTCTTTATTAATTGATCCCTGAGGTGCAGGAAATAACTGTTGATGTCTGTGTTCAATAATGAATTGAGGTGAGCGAACCAAAACTAAATATTAAACTTTATTTCAGGGGAAGAGAAGTGCCAAACAGCTGCAGCAGGCCCCAGCACAGGGACACAGCTACGAGGTTTGTTTGAAAACACATCTCATTCAGGCAGACCAGACTTATTGAGCAGTTGTTTGTTTGTCAGGAATAAAATAGACTAAACACAACTTTTGATAACATGTCATATTGATTCCCATCAAACAATATATTGTTACCCACAGATGTGCATTTTTCTGTTTCCACATTGGCATCAGCAGAGGCTGCATGCTCATCTTTTTTAAAAGTCGAAAAACCGTAGCCTACATATATTTTAGCTGTAGTAGGTTTTTAGTACAGTCATGCGGTAGGCAGCTGCGGAGGAGTGTTCTGACTCATTACACAGTCACTGAGACAGATGTGATGAGCTCTGCGGTGATGTAATGAATGAAATACAGTAAACTGATGTAACAGATTATGATTCACACACTGACTGCACACTATACAGACAGTATACAGCACTATTAAGTACTGAATACTCGCATACATGGCTGAGACCCACTGACCATCCATTGGTTCTGTGCTGTAATAATGATAAAAAGACTCTAAGTGATAAACCAGAAATAAATTTGTGAAATATCCATGTCTACAGGTGATCCAGTCTGCCAGTCTGGGCAGGAAGTACTCTGCTCCCAGCCAGCTGTGTTCCAGCAGCATTGGAGGTTCAGCCCACCTTTCTACAAACCCCACCACCGCTACCTCTCTGGCCGTCCGCAAGGGCTCCCTGTGCCACCCCCCTGCCCCCTCCACTCCACCTCAACCACAGCCTCCTCAGTTCATCCATTACACCCCCACCGCCGCCTACAGTGCACAATGGTCTGGTCCGGCTCATGGCCTGTCGACCCCACACCAGGCCCCAGCACAGCCTGGCCCTCTGCTGGTCAGCACCTCCCAGCCCCTTGGCCCTTATCCCGCCACAGTCGGTGGACAGGGCCAGATTCCCGGGCAGGGGCCTCTCCAGGCTTTCCATCTGACCAACGCTCTGCAGAAGTCAGTAAGCAACCCAGGAGGACCCAACCTGAGGACCACGTAGGGCTTGGGGTGAGGGCTGGATGCAATCACGGCCCAACTGGACTGGACTGGTGCGGAACAGAGTGTTATGCGCTTGATCGGCCGGAGAGGATGGAAGAACCAGAAGAGCGAGGAGGGCGAGGACAGAATGACGGGAGCTGATGCTGAAGAGGAGAAAAGAATCAGGAACGTGATGTGGCCATCTACACGGTTTGTGTGATGCCCCTCACTGTCACAGACACAAATGCAGTCACACAATCTCCCGTCCTGCTGTGTTTGGCTGCGTTTGACTTGTGACAGCCAGCCAAACGCTCAAGGATAAAGGAAAAGACTTGTGAGTGCAATGTTAAAAGGCCAAAGAGGTTATGACAGGGTGCAGGACTGGTGGTGATAGCTGTTTCTGTGTGAGGTGTTGAATCGGCACGTATGGCTCGGTCACATTTGTTCCATTTCCTGTTCTAAATTGAGTAAATAGACAAGAAATTCACACCATTACTCTTGTGAGACAGAGGAAGGGGATGAATGTGGCGGCCGTCCTAGTCCTCGTGCACACACAGCACCTCCTGATAGCTTCTGATGCTAAAAAAGAAACGACAGTGGCACTCAGAAAAAGGTAACTGGATACAGAGGGGAGCATGGCTGACCATCGCATCACGGTCATGTTTCTAAGTGCATAGTTTCAACATCAAATAGTGCATAAGAGGCTGTATTGCTCTGAAATCAAGCAGTGGAAGCATTTCTGCCAGCAGTTAGCATAATTTTGCATCCCTTAAATTCATGCATATCAGCAAAAGCTGCAACTATTAGCGAATAAAAGCCTTAAGAGCAGAATACAAAGATGTGCAATGCTGCATCTGAGTTTTTCTGAGGTTTTCTCCAGTACTGAGAATTTGGAAGTTTTTCTTGATCATTAAAAGCACAAAAAAATCCCAAACAAATCAAATGCACATTAAGAAGCTGAATGCCGGAAGCTGAGCTGACGTCAAGCCTGCTTTAGCAAAGATGCAGTCCAGCACTTAGTGGAGTTTTGAAATCATGACAGCTACTCCTCTGCTCCCCTGTGTGTCCATGTTCCTCAGCCTTGTTTGTTTGTCCACCATTCAAACAGATGGAGAGAGATGGAGGAGAGAAAGCAGATGAAGAGGGAGAACAGAAAGAGACTGTGTGTGTGTGTGTGTGTTAAATAACAACCAAACACCTCATCTGTTTCGTGCTCACTTTAGGAAACATACTGGCTGTGTGCAACATTGCTAAAGTACTGAATGGACACGACAGATGCTTCTGCACACCATCCACCTCTTCACCATCACGACTCCACCTCTTCCTCCATCCCTCTCTCCGCCTCTCTGTTGCCATTTTAAGCAATAACTGCAGAAACCTTTTAGAGACTAAAAAGCCCAAACATGAGCGAACTCAGCGTGAAAAAGTGGCCTTGTTATCAGAATAATATTGAGTCCCTGTACAGTTTGTGTCTCTGTTTATTTTTTAGAATGTCAGCTATGATGATTCCATTTTGTCGTTAATTTTGGTTTTTGTTTTGTTTTGTTTTGTTTTGTTGGGTTTATTTTGCTTGCTGCCCCCAGCTAGCAATCTGACACACACACACACACACACACAATGCATGAGACATTCATATAAACACACACCTGCATACAAACAGCCATGCACAGTCATGTAAATACATGCACATTGTTGGAGGCGTAGCAGCCGTTTAACACACAGATTCACAGATTAATGCCTCAGTTCTCTTCGACATCATTAGGTTGGTTTCAACATTTGTGTTGAAACGATTGCAATGTACATTATTGTCATGATTAATGTTGTTAATGATTATTATTCTATTTAAAAAGAAACAAAAACAAGAACGTGTTCTGTCAATGGACCTGTTATACGCACACATCGGTGTACGATGTGGAAACACTGTGATTATTGTTGTTTATTATTAGCAAATGTTGTTGGACAACATTAGTTTTAGGGTGAAATGTCACAAATAATAAAAAAAAAACAAAAGCATACAGAGAATGGCTTTGGGGTCCTTTCACTTTCAATTCACTGCTTTCAGCAAACGAATTCTCACCAAAATGTGAACAATCGTCCCGACGTTAAGTTACAGAGGACAAGATTTAAAACCGATGCCTTACTGACAACCAATCAGCTGCAGTTCCAGTTTATCTTTATAACTGATTGAATTGAAAGTCGAAACCGACCTCCAAGCCCGATTATAAAGACAAACTTGGGTGAACGGCAGGATAGTTGATATTTAGATAATAAAGTAATGCTAGCTATTTTTTTCTTATTACAGTACTTATCTATCAGACACTTTAAATAGTCCTCCTCTTCCCTTTTCTCCCCTGGTTTTTGTTAGATGAATGTGAATGTATAAACCAATGGTGTCCATTTTAATGTACTTGAAAAGAAAATGTCTTTTATCTTTGCTTTCTGTCGCTTCCCCCCAACCCCCCTCCTAGAGCCTCCTGTGAATACTGGAGGCACATACAGTACTAGTGCCTTGCATCTTTCCTGTTTCTTGTTTTGTTGGGGTGTTGAGGACTTGGGTTAAAGTAAGCACACTTAACAGCATGTGTGGAGAGTTTTGGGGTGTCGCTTTGAGGTCAGTGGTGACGATTGGACCTGGTTTTAAGTGGAGCGGGAATGTGGTAGATGAATAATTAAAGGAGTTGCAGTAAAAATGTCTGTTGTTAGCTGGTACAGTGTGCGCTACAGCAGGTTTTGTGGTTAATTCTCTTTGATTTTAACTAACAGAGAGTGTGTTTCCTCCCCAAAATAAAGCATTTAGGCATGGATTAAAACAGTGAAAATCATAACTATTAACCATTAAAATGTAGCTCTTTGAATTGAGTGTGTCTGAGGCCCAGTTACACCACCAACATGACAGATTGAGACAACAAGAGTTTATCAGTGCCATTTTTTTTCAGGGTTTTTAAATGTAGATAATAAGGAGGGAAAAGAGGGGAGGATTTTTTTTTCCAGTTTATGGGAGAAAGTTGAAGATTGTATTTGAAGCTTGGACCACTCTGTACTTTAGAAGCACTGGCCCAGGATACAGTCAGAAAAGGACACAAACCAAAACAAATGGCGATGCTGCGGCCTCTGCATTAAAAAACAAAGTCTCTTGCCATGGTTTCTAGTACAGTATTTTATTATCCAGTATATGTGAGTGCAGGTGTTTGCCACAAAGAAACAGTGTTTTTGTTTACTAACTTTACTATAAAAGGCACATTTACCATAAACTTCACATAGATTTGCAGTGAAAATGCCACAACAGTGGATAGGCCAACTTCAAACTGAGCAGACTTGCAGCAGAGCCAAGATCACCCGCCAAGTGAGTTTAACCAACATGTCTTCTGATCTAAAACCAAAACCGTCCAAATTTTGGCACAAAATTGTAATTTTTTTAAGAAACCAGTCATTAGTAGTAAAAATCTGGTTGAGAAAATAAGTTTTTAAGGCCTTTAGGTGTCAAAAGCAGCTACAAATTTACAGACTCCAAAGCTGCGCAGCTACTGTAGGAGCCATCCTGCCCTTCAGTCGTAACCCATTTTTAATTTCTTATCCAAATAGGAAAGATGCTGGTTATAGAATTGCTGCTATCTGGCAAAAAAACACATGTCTGCGAAAGGTATGAATATTGTCTCATCCACTAGTTTCCGAAGCTGCACTGTTGGAGTTTAATAGGTTTTATTTTCGTAATTCACCATGTAAATCAAACATTTTAAAAGAATAAACGTCTGGGCATCACAGTGTGCTAGAGGTGGTGTTGGTGTTGGTGGTGATAATGGCAGTGGTGGTTATGATGATTGTTCTGCTGTTGCTGACGGTGGTTACAGTGATAAGTGACAGTGATAACTGAGTTAAGGCTGATAACTCAAGGCCTTCGACACCGTGTCCTCTTTTCTCTTTTCATTTGTCAGTGCGAATGAAACATATCTGGTACAAACTTTTGACATTCACGTCGCATCCTCTTTTTTTTTTGCTGTCTATTGGTGTTCTTGATTCACATAAAAACATGAGAAGGTTACTTTGTAAAGTTTGTACAAAAAAAAGCATTGCTTTTGCCTGTTTTTGGGGATATTCTTCATTTTACATGAATAATAATGCAACATTTTTACTACTAAGCAAGTTTGGTTGAAGCTGTGAATAATCATTGAGCCACTTTGCTTTAGTTCTGGTTATGAGCGTACTGTTGATCTTGAGCTGTTAAAAGAAGTCAAACCTTTAATGATACCACCAACTCAGTGCCATTTGGCTTTTTGTCAGTGGAAACATCAGAGGTAAAGAATTTAATAAAAGAAAAGTGAGGGGGTTTTTTTGCCTGCTTTTGCTAACCGGTTTGGTTGATTTTCACTTGGAAATTGCTCGAGCCTCCAATGATTTCCACAGTAGAAGTGTGATGATACTTTGCTGTGACTTTACAACATCAGTACAATAAAAGGAATGCCTGCTGCAATGCATAGATATTTAAAATAACAGTATACTATCAGGCTATGAGGTTACAAGCGGGTTTGACAGTTGAATCTGTGGTGCAGGACTCCTACTTTAAGAGTTAAATATCAATGGTGCATTTATTGTGAAGGTTTTTTTTGAGTTGTAGTGGAGGACTCTTACTGTGAAAGGCTCTCTTATTGTGAAGTTTCCTTAGGTTTAAAATGGAAAAGTAGGCCCCTTTTTTTCTGGTCACTCACACACAAACACACACAGTGTAGCAATAGTTTATTTTAACTCACATTAGATTCAGTTTCTGTTCTCACAGTTTTTGCCTGTTTGGACTCACTAACCTTTAATGCTTTTTACTGTAGAAGTGCCCACATGTGAAGAAAAAATGCCTTTCATTGCACCAGATCAACACACAAACACACACACATTTACACATGATTTTTAGTGCATCTCCTTGCTGTTTCATGTAGCTTGCTCCTGTGGAATGATGTCGAGTCTCGAGCACAGCAACAGTTTCTCCTGCAGACTGTTACTGAACATGTTGATTGTGTTTCCGGTCTCTCTGATTCTCTCACGCTTTGTTTTTTTACATTTTTTTTCTCACTAGTTTTTATCAGCTGTTTCAGTGTCTCCAGGGGCACCTAACTTAAATTCAGTGGTTTATTTTTTCTGTATTGTGTTTGACATTGTACAAAGTGGTTGGATTAAAAAAAAACACACATGGATGAATGAATGAGAGGAAAAAACAAAATGAATACATGTAGGGAGTCATCGGCAGCCTTTAAAGGTATGTTTTGCACTAAGTATAGAGTGTTCAAGCTTCATATTAAAAAACTGCGCTTTGCGCTACAATACAATGAAATTTGTTACTTTATTTGTAAAAACTTAATAAATAAAAGTTGTTTAAATGAAGTGCAATGCCTGGACTATAAATTGGTATGAAAATAGAAATGAAATGATGTTTGTTTATGTTTGAATATCTGCAGTATTTTGTTTCTTTAACAGGCCTCTGGGTCAGAGTGAACCAGAACAAAATTATTTTGTTAAAACCTTTAAGATGACACATATTCCTGAGTATATTTCAAATAGTATATTCTGTATAATGAAAATATTTATCATTTCAAAAGTTAAACTTGAAACCAGCACAATAGCTGTTTTAGGAGGATATAACCAAATGTTTGAGCTTAATATATTAATCACATTATTTCAATTTTTCACACTGAAATGAATTTGTAAGCATCTCTTTTTGACCTTATTTAATATCAGAAAAATAAGATTTTTTTTCTTAACTTTAAGGAGAATTAAGACATTACTTCAGTTCATATGTTTTTGTTGCAGTACCTGTCTTCTCCACATGACTGCAGCACTTATCTTTATAACGTGTGCAGCCTGCAGGTTCTTCTGTATGTGCTGGCCTCCTTTTTGTTATCCAGACCATATTAAACAGCTCCTTGCTACGAGGCTGTGAATCTGTGCATATTGTCTGTCACCATGGATACAATGAAAACAACATGGTCAGGTCAGAGAAAAAGAGGCCCGA
>JAPZDZ010000015.1:9907512-9922899 GCA_029783805.1 Acanthurus tennentii
TAACATTATTATGTTGTACTGTAACGATTACGTTACCTTAACCCGACCGCCGGAATCTGGACCAAATTCAGTCATCTTTTTGAACATAGTATGGTAACAACAGAGTGAAGCTGGTCCCTTGTACACTCTATAGAACTCCTAATGTTCCACAACGTGTATTCACATTTAATAAACCTGCCATTTAAGCACTTAAATTGTGCTTTATGTAGCGGCGGATCTCATTTCAAACTGCCAGCCAAACAACCGCCGGAAGTGATGAGTGTAACGTTTTTAGCTGCACGGCAGGAAAACTTGATGAGGATAATAAGTTCCGGCCAATTGAGGCGGTTACATCAATTGGGCCGACTGAACATGTACCTATAAAAAACGGAAGCAAATAAATCATAATTGAATAGAATGCGCTGTAGCTACCTTTAACCCTCAGAAATGTCAAATTTCTGAACTTTCACAAATCCATTAAGTCTTTGCCTATATTTTCTTTTATTCCTTCCATTATCTTTATTCTGAGCAACAGTTACGTGTATTTTGTTCTAGAAAGGTGTGATAAGGAAAACGATTTTTTCCTGTGTATGTTAACATCCATCCGATACAAATACAAGCTCACCAAATATTTTTTGTAATACGGCAAAATTGTGATTATCAGTATACCTCAAAAGTCAAATTACCAGGTAGTGTCTCTCTTGTTGATCGGTATTTAACAGCAATGGTAGGTGATGGCCCTAAATTTGGTATTACTGTTGTACATCACTGCACTTGACTACATTGATAACTTCATTCAAGGATCTCTTACTAACACTCGGCAAAAAAAGGGAATTTGGTTTATCAATTTTTCAACCTTTGCATGTTTATCTTATATCTTGTCTCACTAGTCTTTGGACCATTATTTAGCCTAAAAAGTTTTATTTTCAAAAACTAATCCTTGCTTAGCTAATACAGGATTTGTGGGTTTGAATATTAAAACCCCATATATGTATAAAAAGAGGCCACAAAAAACAAATTAAATTTAGAAAGCTTTTATTTTTAAGACCAATGACAATGAAAATTTTTGAGTTTTAATGTGCCTTTCCTTTAGAGGAAAATCTGCACTAACAAGTAACTGCTGGCAAGAATACATGATAAAAATTGTCCCTGCTGGAAATGAACTACAACTGACTTCATTAATTATTTAACTTAATTTACATTTCTCATAGATACAATACAACAGATTAGGTGACAGCATAAACTGCTGAGAGTCAAAACTCACCTTTTTAGAAGAACAAACAAGCCAAGTAGCCTATAAGAAGTCCCACCTTTTCCTGTGCAGGTAGCAGTAATGAGCAGCAGTAATTAATTACATTTGAAAAGAGGAAAACCCTCAACTTAAGAAATTATCTATTGTGCTGTTCCCATATTAACACCATCGAGGGAGTTTTTAGATTTGGGTAGCACACAGCTATGTTTGTAAACATTTCATATCATCAGGAAAAAGATTAAAAATATCTCAAGATCAGACTACCATTACATTATGCATGTCGAATACTAAAAACCAACACAAGTAAGATACTTTCCACCTGCGTAGGTCTGGCTTGATGTTGCAGAGCCAACTAGACTCCCTTTGGACTGGGCTGTTACTTCTTTTGAAGATATGTCCACCTGTAAACACTTACCTTCAGCACTGTAGAGAGAAATCAGCACAAAGAAACTACACAGTGACATCTGAGTATTTATATGAAAAGACATTATTCTGGCTGATGAGACCTCTGTGGTACTGGGAGCTTTGCTTAATTCACAACTGCAAAAGATTGACCATAACACACTTAAAAGTCCTACATGAAGGTGCAGTCAGTTAAACTAATTAATTGTATAGGGCTTTAAATAACAATTTTTAAGGAACTATTCAGGAGAACCGGGATAAACAATTTCATCCCCTTAAATTTCTTTTTTTTTTTAACAGAGATTTTTTTTCAAAGCAAAAACCAAATTACAATTCTTCTCATTGCTCTTTTACAGAGTTTTTACAGGATTAAAGGAGCAAAGAGATTAACATACATGGATATAAACACTCTTAATTTGGTTAGAAGAGGAAGGCATTTGAAGAGAATCAATGGAGTTTAACAAATGTTAGGATATTGCATTTTCATTACAGCGTAGGGGGATTCTTGTATCCCTTACAATGACCAGATAGAGGTTAGGGGCCACAATTTTACATTCATCAAATCCATTTAGAGAGTCATTATTACAGGAGGAGGTTGTATTTGAACCTACATGGAATTGAAATAAAAGAACAATAATCTTCACATGTAAATTAATAATCACCAATAAGACAAATAATACACATAAGAGATTTCTTGGGTGTAAACAATAGAAGGAGATAATGTGGACCATTTAAACAGAAGTTGTTTGTTTATCTTTTAAAATGGATGAGTGTCAGTGATTTTTGACTTTTGTTACATGTGAACAAGGTTAGTTTTACACCCATTTTGTCCATCATACTTTATTTTGGAGTACAAATGGTAGAGCAACAGCAATGCGAAACCCCCTGATGAAAGTGTTCTCTTACTTTTCATTTACTGAAATTGAGCCATAATTTTAGGACATCTGGACCTAATACATGTTTTTGTTCAGATAAAAGATGTTTGTTACTCAGCACTCATTTAATGCACTGATTTTCTTCAATATCACAAGCTCAAAGCTCTGTATCACTGAGTGCTGACATTCAGTCTACTTCAACAAAATGCAAGACATGGACATGATGGGTGGAGGAACAAAAGAAAAACTGTGTTGACAAAATGACAATAATATTAGTGTTATGGTATACATTCCATATTTCACAAGTATGAACTTGTTTCACATGTTGTGTTCAAAGGTTTATCTGTGACGTGAAAGGGTTAAGTTTTGAAACTGAACACAGAAAAACATTAAGTGTGGTACTTAAGAGCAAAGTGGGTCCTTGAAATGTGGAACTGGCTTAAATATATATGAAAAATGACCAATTCAGTGCAATTACATGCAACAAACAGTAACCATTTTGTGACCAGTCTTTTGATTTTTTTTGGTGTACAAAGTGTTGTCCAAATAGTGGCATGTTCATGTGCAAGGTCTATATAGGTCTATGCATATAGTGTAAACATACATTTGTCTGATTTGTCTTGCCTTGCATTAGTTCTAACCATTTGAAATACAATTTTTTTTAAAAAAAGAGACCAAATGACAGCATTCTCTTTTTAAAACAAAGCTGTTTTGTCACACAGCTAAAAATATTATCTAGATAGAAAATTCAATATGAAAAACAGTTTGCATTTTATAATATACATTTAATATAAATGAGCCAAAGAGGCATGAAGAGGAATTCACCAAATGCACTGAGTACCTCAGGAAACATTTTTTATTACAACACCATCTAGTTTTTAATCAAAAGCAGAGACATTTACAAATATACTAACCATGAAAAGAATAAATGAGAATGAGAGGGAGGGGTGGGGAGAAACATCAAATATGTACCCTATAAAAACAGATCTCTTAACTGAATGTACATAGTACAGCGAGCCAAGGAAAAATAAAAAAGAAAAAGAAACAGGATGTAATGTTTATGCCTTCTGAGATTATGTGGCCATTTTATTGTTGTTTTTTTTTGTTGTTGTTGTTGTTGTCTTTTTTTTTGCAAAAAGTAGCACGCAGTCAACTTCATGTCAAATAAAATGTCATAAAAATAAAAGAGCTGTTTGGAAAGTTTCTTTTCTTTCATCTTTAGTTACCAAGAGTATAGATGCTTAGATAACATAGCCTTACACAGGTCAGGGTCTTCCATCCACTGCTCTTAGTCAGGCAGACAAGATGAACAGACAGAGAGAAGGATGGGAGGAGACGGAGTGGAGAGGAGAGATGGAGGGGTGGAGGAAGAGGTGGTGGTTTAAATCCTGTCCGGTCATGCAGGGTGGGGAGGTGGTGGCGCACTGATATCCGTCCTCCTTTTCCTTCCATCCATCCTTGATCCTTGTTAGCTGCAAGGTGTCAAAATGAAGGGTGGAGTTTGGTTTGGAGGCAGCCCAACAGTGAACACTTTTCCCCTCCCTCACCATTAAATCTACACATACAAAGTGCACCACAGGGCTGGGTTCAAGTCACCATCACATTGAGTCATGAGGTTCAGTCAACTTACTGGAAATTCTATGGAATTAACTGGTTTGTGGTCAGGAAACTTAAAAAAAAACTATCTGACATTTAAATGTCATTTTCCGTCCAGATGTTAACCTTCTTCTCTTAATGCTCAGTTGACTGTGTATTGCCCCCAGCCCTGGCAAAGACAGTGAAACATGTCATGCAAACTTGAACAGGATATATTCAAAAGCAGTTCTGAAATCTATCACTATGTACACACACGCACACACAAAGAGGAAAAAATAACAATATTCAGTTGATTGTATGCCACAAAGCAGGTTATCCATGTTGGATTTTCAAGTATAAGCATTTGAAGTAATTTCACGTTCAAATAATTGTGAGCGACATTTAACTGTTTGACAGACATAAATTGATATCCACATTGAAAATGCATATTTAAAGACTTGGGACAGTGAAGTTGGACACTTTGGTTACAGAATGCACACTGTACAGTGTAAACTGACTTAAAAATTCAAGGAATGATATTAGGGAAAATGTGTATAAAAGGTAAGGCTTTGCTGAATAGTACAAATGGTTTAACGATCAGTTTTGAACTTGCAATGATGGTTATATATATATCTATCTATATATATGTGTGTGTGTAGAATTTTAATGTCACATGCTTTACTGTATTACTGGCAAAGACAACACTGTAATAATTCTCATCTTGTCAAGAATGTGTAGGCAAAGTTGGAATATAGTTTTCAAATCATCAAATCAAAAGAAATTTTCCTTGTATTTTACCTCTCCCCTTTAGCAATCTTAATGCTAAAATTGTGATCATGACAATATGGGTTATTGCTAGTTTCATTTCAATCCTTTGGAAGTCTTTTCAAATGGAGCATAGGTCTGTCATTCAAATTTTTCCTTTCAATTTTTTTATGGCAGACATAAGGATCAGAGCGAAAACTTGTACCACTGTCAAATATACCACAAAAACAATGCAGGATTGGCTGTGACAACCTTTTTTTAAAAGGATTAACCAATGCAAGTGTAAAAGACACAGAAAGGACAAAAAAGAGGCATAGATCAAAACACAATTGCACGAAGAAAGAGCACACACCTAACTAAGGCACAACAGGTGATAGTATGCTAGAAATGCCAGTGATTTTTTTTTTACTTGCAGACAAAAGAAAAAAAAAGTGATTTGGTATACTACTTCAACTACATGATATAGGTCATTTAATAATGAGTAAGCTGCAGTATTTCATACTTGTAATTAAGAAAGATGAAGACCAGCATGCAGGGCAGCGTAAACTGCAATAGCAACCTCTTGAACATGATCATAAATGGTATAAGCAACAGTCAATTTGACTGTCAACAATTGTCAATTTCCTCTAAACAGAATCTTAGATCATTTTGTAATTTGATATGTTTTTCCTGTAGAAATGATCTTGCTGTGTATGGTGCATGGCTACAGATAAATACAGTTCACAACAGTGTTATATTGTACCAACAATATTTTTTCAGTACAGGGGACAAATGGTGCTTGTTGTCACACTATTATTTAACAGGCTACAACACCAGTACACATGCGAATGAAAATGACTGAACTTTGGTCAATGGTCAAATTACATGGATATATATGAATATATATGCACTTAAATCTTTTGCCATGTTTCTAAATATGCCACAAAATGAGTCAAACCAGAGTCAAGCAGTCCATGATACACTCTCAGTCCTTGTTCGGCTGCTATGAAGGCCTCCATTAAAAAACTAAGATGATCGTTATTATTTTAGTAATTATTTTGATACAAATTACATTCAGACATTATGGCAAGTATCACCTCTTTATTAAGCATTGTTTTTTTGAAAATGCTTGCAGAATGCTCTGAGCAAAACTGGGAATAGTTTAAGAAAATGGTGGAGAAAATTTAATATAGTACATCTAATCACTGCAACAGCTACGGAGCTGACAAATTGTATATACTAACCTTGAAACTGACCTTAACTAACTTGTGTTATTTTGGACCAAGGGTTGGCAGCAGATCCTTTAAGTCCTATGGGTTGCAAGGTAGAGCATTCATGGACTAAACTTTTTCAGGGGCATCCCACAGACACCCACTTAAATTGGTATTTGGGAATCAAGAAGTTAAGTTGGAGCTTTGAGCTATCTGTCATGGTCCTTGGGCCACTTCTCAGTTTTTGCGGTGTGAAAATTGCTGTTGCAATGGGGCACTTAAATGAAATGCTTTTCACTGACCTCAACTCAAAGGGTATAGGGTAACTCAAAGTCTGTTTGACCCTGGTTTAACATAACCGAATGATATGGCTATATTGACATGAGGGCTGTGATCCCCAACACATATACACCTACAGACAGACTGAAGGGATGGCATAAAAAGTCATGTCAGTCTGGTGCAAACAGTATACATCATCCCATGGCAATATGAACAGATAAAACAGTGTCAAAGCATATCTGTGGACACAACAAGCAGCCATACTACTGTCAGCAATATAAGAAACATCCCTAATTTTTGCACTGTTTATCCTGGTTGCCATGCTCTACAATATCAGACTGATTGCATAGGCAGATTTAAATCTTCAGTCATTTTTTCTTACTGGAGGAAACAATTTGGTAAAAATTTACTCCACAATTGCTTTTTTGGCATCTCCATATGACCAAAAAATATCAGGCTTTGTGCCCACAGGGGATCTCTTATCTAACAAAGACAAAAATTGTATGTCAAGAGACTGCGGTCACTACTGTTGCAATTCTACTAAAGAAATGCAAAATTTCGAAGGCTCTTCACTTTTAGCTGCTGCCATTCTATGTACAAATGGTATGCAACAAGTGAAAGAAAACTTGATAAAATAATATTTTCTCTTTACATTTTCCTGTTAATTTAGGTAAGAGGTTCCCAGTGGACACAAAAAAACTGTAAAATACTACTGATAGGACATTTTGGTGGAACAGGGATAAAACAAAAAAGAAAAAAAAAACCCAAAACCTAGATATACCAAAATGTAGCACAACTCTACCCTATTTATATCACATGACAGAATATCCAGACAGTTACTGAGTGACAATGCGCTTTGCTTGCTTAAAAAAAGTCAGCAACTGTAAGTGCGAAACCACCCCAGGTAATATTTCCCAGTTTGAAAGACATGGGACACTTTTGAAAAGTTGCATGTATAAATTATGCATTTGTACAGAGCATGTTTCATGCTCTGGGTGCAATTAAGTTAAGATTTTAGGGATTAAAGAGAGACTGTAGTTTATTTAAAATTATGAGATATATTATTTGGGGTGATGCGCAACAGTACAGAGATACTGAATGCTTAATGTAACCTATTCTACTCTGCTCTGCTGGGGCTAATTCATACACAACACCACAGGCATCTTAGTGCTTTGGCAGTAAAGGACGACAGACATAATAGTTAAAACCAGACAATTTAACTGCAATTCCAAAAATTTACAAAAGTTATCATGTTGTTCATAGCACGAGAGGCATTGGAAGCAAGCATCTTCCCACAAATATTACAAAAAGCTTTGTCAAACCCTACCAGTGATAGTCAATAAAAACACCAGCTAGTCTCAGAAAACTAGCCTAAACAATATGTACCTTATATTTTCAGACCACACACCATTGACAGGGTGGTACTGACAATGCTTTTGTACATGCTGGTGTCAGGAGTTTCAAATAAATTCATATATCACTCAGCCATAACCTGACTCTTCACCCAAAAGCCAGCAAAAATATCTCTATGAGCCAAAATACTCAAAAACACTTGCATGATCTTTGCTTACCTGGGGCTGATTTGTCATTTCAAAATCAACACTATGGCCTGAATATTAACTGTTTCAATTTATAAACAAGAATCAGGAAAAAATAAAATCAGTAAAAAGAGCTGTTAATGAGGCTGCATACCCCTGGTATTAACATGTATCCTGGATAGTGTAACCAAAGGTAGACTGCTCCGAGTACAGATGTAAATGCATCTACATTTCTCCAATACATCTTATACTACAATTGCAAAAACCATGTTCTTAGTCTCATTATTTTGGCATAATGCAGCCAAACGTGTCCCGGTTAACATTAAGAGGCTGCCTACTAAACTGATATCTACTGCTAAGTAACAAACTTTAATTTAGCTGAGACAAAGACTTTGATCTCTGTGCACTTTTTGTAAATTAGGCATTGAGTGCAATAAGCTTGGTTATAAATAATCAGCCAAAGCCAACAGTATTTGCAGGTGGGAAGATATGGTGTTCATTTGCCCACAGAGCAGTGAAATGAGATCTAATGACAAAAGGTCACTTAAGACACGCAAGGACGCACTGTACTGCCAGGTCCAAAGCAGATACTCAGGGCTGTCCATTTTTGATTGAAACGCCCAGGACATATGTTAATACCAGGTGTGTCCAACCACAATGTCACTTCACAATTAGCATATAATCATTAGCTCACTATGACATTGAATTTGCTTAGTATTATAATTCACTGTAAGGATTCAATGTTACATTGAACATGAATTTACTGAATCCTACTATTACTAGTTTAACTAATATTATCACATTAAATTTTAATTTCTTTTATTCTTAACTGAATCAGGCAACTCAACAAAAAAAATTAAATAATGTGCTGATGACAGACGCAAAATCAGCAGATATCGAAACATTAATTTTTGATCCAAGCCTTTTCAACATATTTGCATGTTTACAAGTAATTTACACTTGACAATAATATATGGCATATATATATATATGTGTGTATATATATAAAATATATACTTATCTCAACTTCAAGACTTAAATCAATTCAAGCAGAATGTCGAATTTTGTTTAACCTTTGAAATTATGTTCAATGAGGGCATCAACATTTGGACATCACACTAACATGTCAGAACATGATATCAATATAAATGATTTTTTTTTTTATTTCACCTCAACATGCTTGTGACTGAATTGAGGTACAATGAGCAACACTAAGTTGCAAAACATTCCATACGACATTAGTAAAATGTCAGGCAATTTTACTGATTCACAAATGTATCACAATCACACTATCAAAAAATACCAGATGGACATTTTGTGATTGGAATTTTCATCTTCATGTCATTATAGTATAAAATGATATCTATTTCATTTTTAAAGTGAAATGGCAAAATGTAAACAACATTATCGTGAATCAAGCATTTACAAATTGTTAAGGGTAAACTTGATTACTACTGACAAATTGAACATTGGGGTTTTTTTTTCACCTAAAAATACAATCTAATCTTAACAAAAGGACCACACAAAAAGCCAAACCTGTACCAAGTACTGTAAAAAATGATGAGGAAATACTCTGACATCTGACACCAGTGAGGCCAGTGGGACTATTATTACAAGCACACTGACAAACCAACTCAGCAGTCAAAATACACTTCAATAACCTTCAATTCACATATAATTAAATAGTTGTTGGGTACTGGACCTTGATATTTAATCCAGAAAAAAATGTGAACACTTTTTTTGGTCCACTGGCCATAGCTGCTGGTAAAAACAAAAGTTTATGAGCCAAATAAGTATTTAACAAAGGCAGAATACAAAATATAGCAACAGGTAGGTCCTGCTATCTTGCCATGCATGTGTTCATGTTATCTGTTAAACATTTTGTTATTTTAAAATTTGTCTGGCAAATAAAAAGAAAAAAAAAGTGGCTGACAAATTTTTGTATATTACCTGCCTCAAAGGCATGTAGACCAAAGAGGAAACAATACATCCACAAAGTCAATTTCCAGCAACTACCTGTGTTTTTTCTGATTTGGTAGGGAACCACAACACAAACACAGCTCTTACAAACTTGTCTGCCAAAGCAGCATTGTGAATACAACAAGTGTGTATAACACACTTTCTTTGAAAGACCGAATACACAATGTCAAATGTCATCACCTATTTTACATTTTTATCAAAAGCACACTTACCTTGCACCTACCTGAAACCAATGGACTGAGTTTTAAAAGTCTTGCTTACCTTGTTCTTTCTAGTCCTCTTCCTCAATTAGTCATTGAGGGGAATTTAAGAAAATGGTGTACAAATGGTGTCATTCTATGCAGTCAATTCTTCATAGTTTTTTTTAAATTTGATTTATAGTTTTAAAGTTTAAAATTGCTGAAAAGCCTTTTAAGGCCTATGCATATGACAAAGACATTATCTTGATAATATGTCACTCTGGGTGATAACATACCACCACAACTTCTGTATAAAATCCTAACAACAAATTTAGGTTGTCAGCCAAACTTAAGTACTTTACCCAAAGAAGAGGAGAGGAGGTGAGCAATCAAAGCAGACCTTTACAAACTCAACTCAGTTAATTTTTTTGTCTTCTGCGATGTTGTTGAGTTAATTGAACCTGAGCTAGACTGGTCCAGTCCAGGTCAAAGAAAAATGTTTTAAAGAGGACAGGAGAGCGCTTATGACAGAAACAAACAAATGAGAAACTGTACCTACCTCCGTGTTGTCTAGCGATGTCGGTACTCCCTCTCCCTCTCTCTCTCACGGTCTCGGTCGCGGTCCCTCTCACGATGACGGTCCCGCTCCCGGCTGCGTTCTCGGTAGTAGTCCTCATGCCGGTCGCGACTGCGGGATTTGTGACGTCGGCTCTTTTCTCTGGAGCGGCTGTGGTCTCGTTCCCTGGAACGCTCTCGCCTGGCAGATGCATAGAGAAGAGCTATTAGACTGTGCACCAGGACCTCAAGGACTTAAGTCTTTTAGGGCCATTTCTATGTGGAAGACATAAAGTATGCAAAATATGCTCACGATTACGGTAATTATATGCCAGAAGATATGAAAAGTAGACATGAGTTTATCAAATTGGAGGCAAATAGTCCTCATATCTTCAGATCTGGCTGGCTTATCTATTTTTTTCCCCTGTGTGGCCTAATTAAAAGTTTTTTGACACCATTTGCATGTCTTTTTAGTGAAGCTTCAAAACCGCGTTTACTGTTACATTTAATGGCTACTTCATTACATTAAAGTCTTACCTCGAGGCAGAGCCATAGCTCTTTGACTCAATGCCGTGGAGACAGTCCTGCAGAGAACTGATGAGGACCTTACAGCGGTCATCTGCTGACACTTTGGACTGCTTAATCAGGCTGATGGCTGTCACCAAGGTCTCTATAGCACTGCCATAGTCAGCTAAAAAGAGAAAATGGTTGCACTAAGGTTCAATTGCTCCCCAGTTTTTGTCTTTAAAGAACACCCACAGTAATGAAGTATGCTGTATTACCTGCACTGGCGTCAGACACAGCTCTAGATATCGCGCTGGAGGAGATGGCTCTATTCCTGTTCATGATCTCCTCAAACTCTGCTTCGCTCAGAGGCGTCCTGGATGCCTCCATCTCCCTAAAATTAAACAAAAACACACAGCATGTGTGAGATCACAGCATGTTATAAGAGGTTATGTTGACACTGTTACCTTTGCAATCGATGTAAAGTAGTTTTAACCAAAAAACTGACAAACAAACAAGCAACACTCTATGCTAATGTACTGATCAAGTAGTATGAGTTAGCAGTATGCTCCCGCTCTTACCGGCCTCCAGGACCGTAGTCTCCTCTCTCATATGGTGGCGGGCGTCCGTATGGGTCGTTTGGTCCAGGGGGCCCTCGGCTGTCGTTGGGGGGCATACTGTTGTTGCCAGGTGGAGGAAAGAACGCAGGGTTGACATGGGGTGCTGGTGGTGGTCCACCTGGTGGGGGACCTGGCATGTGTGGAGGTGGCGCCAAAGCCATGGGTGGCCCAATAGGACCTGGGGGGCGTGGAGGGAAAGGTCCTGGGGGTGGTGGACCCTGTTGAGGAGGTGGGGGACCAGGGGGTGGGCCGTAACCTGGAGGAGGGGGGCCTGGGGGCAGTGGTCCAATTGGAGGCTGGCCAAACTGACCAGGAAAGAGAACAGGGGGAGGAGGCCTGTCGGTACGATTTGGAGGACCAGCAAGGGGAGGGGGGAGGCCCTGGCCAGGAGGAGGGGGTCCTGGAGGGCCAGGGGGACCAGGTGGACCCGGAGGGGGACGTGGGGGACCCTGCATTCCACCTACAGAAAACACAAGGGACAGTACAGAGGTGGTTAAGACAAAGTAAGATCTGGTGAACCACCCTTTGTTTAAATGAGAGTAGGGAGCGTTCCCACATTTTTTAGTATGCTGGCAAACTTGCAAAAAAATTAACATGAACATAAACATAAACATAGATGCCTTGTTGTTTAGGAAATTCAAGCATGGACATGACAGAGACGAATAAGAAAGAGCAAGCCATGGCTAGCAGGAACAGGTATAAAAGGCCAAAAAATAATGCTACAAATAAAAACAGAGGGCAACAAAACATATGAGATAGACATTAAACACATTGTGTAAAGGCTTTTTTAACCAAAAGCCCTGCATTTAATGCTGGTTTCTTTCTCCTTGACACCTAATTGTGATGGAGCACTGCTTTAAATAGCCAGTGCTGGAGCATGGCAAGATAGTGTGTATACTGCAGTTAGCAAATAGATTATTCCACACAGGTCAAGTAGGGACTGTAAGGCTTTGTCATTAGGCACAATTGAAATAAGTTTAAAATAAGTATTTCATTTGCTTTGAGTGGTATGAATGCTAATTACTAGGCAGAATGTAGGATGGTCCTTAAAAAACTTGCTGTGCACTTTTTCCTCTTCAGTCAAAGAGAATAGGGTTTGATTCAGGAATATCTTTATATTAAACAGACCTAAAAGTAGAAAGAACAAACCGTAAATGGTTTGCTTCCCCAAAATGTTCTGGTGAATATTTACACTGGCCTCATGTATTTCCAACAGTATTTAATGAAAAACGGTTCATACAGGCATTCTTGAGTTTAATGAGAAACTCAAGTGTTTTGGGGGCTGTCAACCTGATGGTTTGAATGGCACAACTCTTACCAATACTTGCTAAGGCTTAAGGTTAGGATAAAAAGGCGATTGATCAAACCAATCAGATCAATTGAGGTGTTTCACCTCTGCCACGCCAGCTCCCGTTCCTACCCCCTGGCAAGAAGGTACTGAAACTCATATCCATCAGAGGGCCATCTTGGTGCCTAATCAGATCTGGTGTCATCCCCGAGCCTAATGGGGAAGAAAGCAAACCCATCACAACTCTTCCCTCAATAAACTTCACTCAACTAACTGAAGGCCTCTCACAGCCCAGCAGCACAGGGCACCAGCCACTAAGCTTAAGGAAGATGTGAAAAGGGTGGGATGGGAAAAAGACGCAAAAATGGAAAAAAGAGAAAAGCTGGCATCTCCATTCTCTCCCACTATGTGTGTAAGGCGCCAATCCAAGATTTGCAAGAGGTTTAGGGTTGGTAGCTTGCCAAGTGAAGCTTCCAGCAAACTGCTTGTCAAGAACCGGTGTTTGATATTTCAGTGAGCAGAAAACTGCAGCCAGGGTAGGATTATTTGTTCAACTGGAAGTGAGGAGGGACAAAGACGGAACCAACCAGATGGAGAGGGAAACATGCAAAGACAAATCCCTGCAAGGCGATTTAATGGGTGAAAGCTCCCTCAGACGAAACACAAACTACAACAAGCTTGTCTTGGGTTCATGCGGGTGTCAGTAGAAGCAAAGCCTGGACTGTGCTTACAGAGCAGCACCATCAACCAGAGAGCACAGAGCACAACTTTAATATTTGTTTTAAAAAAAAAAAAGTAAGAAAGACTTATCTCCACACTAGACAAAAGCCAACAAAAAAATGAAATTGGAAATATGACTGCATCTGTTAACAACACTGGGTCAAAATCAGGATTCCACTGACTCAGACTGCAACAGATGAGCACAACCACCTCCACGTTTTTCTGGGGCTGATGATGAGAGTAGTTGAAGACTGAGCCATCTTGCTTCTCTTTCATCTCTGCTAATATTGCACATGCACAGTACCTCAGAAAATGGTTGTGGGTTAAGACATTTATGAACTGAGTCGCAGCCAGGAAACTTGAGTTTAAGTTTATAAGGTGAAGAGGATGTAGGCCAAATTCCAACAATGTAATGCATAGTATGCCACAAGTCTTAGTGCACATCAAATCTTCATTAAATGTCAAGAGTTTTAGAACAACAATTGACAGCATCTCCCTTGCATGACAGCTAAGAAGGCTGCAAACACCCAATATACAAGATAAGGTCGAGTCAAACTTTGGGCAAATAAATTCCTGACTCACTTGTCCAATGGGAAACTGTAAAAGAAAGATCTTTGTTCCCTGCCATTTCTAACGGTTATTTCTAAACTGAATCCAATGAAAGAGGCCTTTTCTCTGTCAAATGGGCACAGACACTAGTTACTAAACTAACCAGGGAAGTGTGGTGGTGGCCCACCAGGCCCAACAGGACCAGGGAAGCGGTCTCCTCCAGGACCGGGTGGTCCAGGGAAACGGCCTCTCCCTCGACCCATGGGGAAACCTCCACGAGGGCCTGAGCCAGGGGGACCAGCTTTACCTTCCCCAGACATCTGGCCTGACTGGGTACCTGTGAAAAGACAGGAGAACAAAAACTCAGTTTTCGATTTTATAACACAATAAATAATAAATATATGTGCAGTGTATGCACACATACAAATCTTGAATCAATAACTCAAGCGACAGTGTATGTGTGATTACATGCAGTGCTGCTTTTAACTGTACTTGAGGTTCATGTTGTCCTTTTTGCTGCAGTGTAAATACATTTTCAGCAAAATAACTGAGGTGTCAGAACATGTACAAACTTATTTACATGACTCCTTTAAATCATTATGTTGATGAGATGGCAAGTTAAAATAACTACTGTTGAATCCATTTTAGAGTTTGCCGATGCCAAGTGTGCCCTTGTCCTACTTACTCTTGCGTGACTGCATCTCAAACTGGCTGAGGGACTGCTTGTTGCATGGCGTTACAATTGGATTCTGACCATGGAGTTCCCTCTTTGACAGCAGTTCCATTAACTTCCTGGATGACGCCTCTGAGCCCACACATACCAGTGCAAACCTTTAAGATGATAAATGCACACTTATGCACTTTGGTTTACGCACAAGTAAACAATTAAACAAAAACAAAAACAAACAAACAAAAAATATATGTGTATATATATATATATATATAAAAAAGAAAAACAAAGGGGAAAACAGCTGGTTCAATAATACTGATAATAAAGACCTTACCCTTTTGACTGGCCATTGGCTCTGTTTTCAAAGAATTTGATCTCCAACACATCTGTGATGCCTATCGACCGGATGGCTTCTGTTAGATCCTCATCTGTCGTCCACTACATAAGACAAGACATGAAAATCATTT
>JAPZDZ010000015.1:9938407-9957039 GCA_029783805.1 Acanthurus tennentii
AAATTAACAGTGGGTTAATTTTTTGGGAGCATCTTTTGTTTTGACAATACCCTGGTAAGTTGCCAGTGGTTGCTGATGGTTGCTCTAGAGAAATAGTCTGGTAATTACGAAAAAGTTAGCCAGATGGACTGATTGACTCCCTTCACCATCTGCAATCTCAGTGTTAATGAATAAAAAGACTGCCAAATATGTTTATTACAGCTAACCGCCTTGGACCATATCTTTGTTTTAATGTGTTTCTCTTACTCCTCTGGCCTCTTTACCTTACACAATGCAGCACACTGCAGTATTATGACCTTTATATACTACTCTACACTGTGCTTTGCTATGCTGAAATGCATACAGCTCCATTTCTGAAAACAGACATCTTTTTTTTATAGTATTAAATATTCTTGTTTGCAAAGAAAGACCAATTAAAGTTTCTTTGACTGTGCTAATTACACACATACTTTTAGTTCTTATTTCAAGAGTTGCAGTGCGGTGCTATCACAAACATAATGCAAGTAATAAAGAAGGCATTACGGAGAAAGGAAGAAACAGCTTGTTTGCGAGATAAAGAGGATGCCAAGATGAGAATGGCAAAAAAACAATCATCTTTTGATTCTCATTACCATCACCTCACAGGCACCGCACACACTGTCAGACAAAATACAGCACCAACAAACTGTGAGAGATGTATGGGTCCTCACGCTGTGTACTTTAATATGATGTATCTCTATAAGAGATTTAACCAAGACTAGAACATAATGTGTCAGTAACGTGGCACAGCACTTTTGAATGGTCTATTTTTTATTTCCTTGTATTTATACTTGTTTCATTCTCAATCACTGTCTCTCTTTTAAACACTATGAGCATACACACACACAGAAACACACACATACAGAGTCTAAGACATTAGACAAAGCAGAGTGTGCTGTACATCGTGTCAGAACATTTTGCTATTACCATTCTGACTAGTTCCTATTAGATGGCAGCTCGTGCTTTATTTTCACCTCCACTAATTCAGCATTCATTACCAATAAAATCTTATTTTAAGGGAGTCGACTCATACTGTAGTTATAAGGTCAGACAGGGTTGCCCTCACTTATGTAACTCTCCCCCCTGAGACCTGAGGACTGTGTGCACAATCCCTTTCAGTGATATTTTACCTTTAAACACAAACAGATGGCACTAATTTGACATTGTTAATTAATAAATGTAATCAAATATTTCTCAACCACTTTGTAATTCATGCATGAATCATTATAAAATGTAAAACCCCTTGCTACATAGGCAATATTGAAGATCCAAAGACAGTTGCAATCTTTTTTTTTTTTTTTTTTTTACTTCTTGGCACTGTTAGTACTGCAACTATCTTAGTCTCACAGGTCTATATGGCACTCTCTTTCTAGGCAGATGGTTGTAACTGCCATGTGACCTTTTTAATATAGAATACAGGCACTTCATTTAGGATTTACAGTGGGTACAGTATCTTCCCCCATGTGGGTGTTGAACGCTTTAAATAGACTGTAGAGAAGATTTCACTCACAAACACATACACAAACATGGACGGACACAAATGAATCTACACAGTCAAGGCAGGCACACACTGTGAGCGCACGCACACACAAACCCTATGAAATAAAGATGCTTGACAGTGAGTCCATGACAGGAAGATAAGATGATTATGTAAGCATTATGAGGTGGAGAGGGGGGGGTTGGGGTTGGGAGCTGAGGGAAGAAGGAGAGTGATGAGATGAGAAAGGAGGGCAGGATAGAAAGTGTTGAAGGACAGCAAGGAAATGGGGGAAAGAGGAGAGAGGGGAGGAGAAGACAAGAATTTGGGCAGGACAAGATGTATAAATCTAGTTGATAACGAGGCTGCTGCAAATGATGCTAATGAGTATTTGGTTGATGAATATGGACATAACAACACACTTGTGCCCAGATGGTCATGCATATGGTCCCTGTCAGCGTGACACACATTAACATCAACAGACACATACACATTTACAGCTCTCAAGACTTCACACCTCCACAAGCACACAGACACAGAGAAAGACACTTGGTGGCTGCTGCGCCTTGCTGTGATAGCTATCCATCATTTAATGGCTAGCCAGCAGCCCTAATGCTCTTTTAACTGCTGTCATTTACAGCCATGGGAGCTGATGAGGGAGGCAGCCAAGCTATCAAACACCTGCTACAGCAAAGGTGTTACGGCAAATTAAGAAAGATTTTCCTGTGCACAATGTTTTCTTTAAGGCGTGAAAGAGCTCAAAGGATACTGAGATCATCCATTTAAAGTAGAAGGTCTCCTGATGAAAGTCTCCTAGCAGCACACAATATGAGCTGAAAGTATTCTAATGATGAAATTTATTCTCTCAAAATAATGTTTTAGGCAGGGTAAGCACTCTTTTAACAGTGGGTGCAGTGATATGGGAAACACTGCATTAAGCTCTGAATTAAACAAAGTTTAAATACTGTAATTACCAACTAATGGAGCAGAAAAAGAACCTTTTATAATCCTTGACTCCTTGTCATACAGTAATAAATGGTGTCAGTACGGCCTGGTGGTTTAAAAGGATTTTCACAAATGGGTAAACCCCTGAAGCAGACAGTGTATTCATCAACAGTCATGTCGTCTATTTAGCAAGATATTGAACAAAAGTCACAGGAAGGTGTTGACTGGTTTATGCCTAAAAACTTGAAGTAAACTTTTAAAGGTTGCTGTAAAGGAGCAGTCAGGCAAGAACAAAATGATCAAAAGAATATAGATGAATATGGATGTACGGATGTTATCAAGTGTAAATTAATCATTTCAGGAGATATAGAGGGAGTCATTATTTTAGAGGTGGAGGTGGTGGCTTGTAATAATTCTTTAGTACCTGGAGAATAGCATAAATGTGCTGTTTGTATTCCACAAAAACTCCTCATTATAACTGCTCCATCCATAAATATATCCAACATTTCTCATTAGCGCCAGCATTTGACTGCAATCAGCAATACATAGGGGACATTAAAGATACAAACCAAGTTATATAAAGCAGTGTGAAAAAAAATGAAGCAATACTGCAATAATCACAGGGTTTATTTTCCAAACAGCGCACAGTGGTGCCAGACATTCATCATTCTTTTTTTTACAGACAGCAACATTCACTAAAAGTTTACGGAGCAGAAAGTTTTAATTAGTTAGCAACTTAGCTGCAAGTCAACCCACAGTTACACACAAGTATAAGCTTTTTCTTACAAAAGTTTTATAAAAAGTTTTTAAAGTGAAGAACACTTGCACTGAACTTGTATGTACTCACCTGTTGTGCGATTGCCCTGAATCTGGACTCCAACAAGTCCAGAGTCATCTGGACACCAATGGCTGCAGAGAAAGACAGAGAAACAAAGAGAGAAGTCTGCATAAAAATGACATTATGCAAAGGTTATCTACATTATGCACAGCTCCTGCAACCTACTCAATACCTTTTGACACATAATGACTTCCAAATGAGTATAAGTGTATATTTTAGTATAATTTGAAAAAAGCGAAAGAAGAAAACTCTTACTCAGCATTTCCCAGACTTAAAGTTGGGACCAAAAATGGGGCCCTGGTTTAACTGGGTCCCATATTGAAAGATTATTGTTGGGATGTTCTTTTGTGATAAAAAAAGATACATTTCACAAACATTATTCAATTCCGTCGGAATCATCCATCATTATTTATGAGAGGTCCATATATAAATTTATTATTTCATGGCAAATATTAATGTTTATTTCATGGCAAAGTTTGGGTCTTGGAGAGCACATAATTTCTCTTTTGTCTCTTGCGCAGAAAAAGTTTGAGAACCCCGTCTCTCCCTTTCAACTAAATCACACATCATTTATAAGCAGATGGAGTGCATTGTTGCAATCGAGATCAATCTGTTGGCGTGCAAGATCAGCAGATCTTCATGTTATAGAGTTAAATGCTTTTAAAAAAGCAGTGTTTTTTTTAATAGTTTGTCATGTTTTTTTGCTTAGACTTCTCTTTCCAAGGTCAAGGCTGAACTATGATGATTGAAATAAAACTTTAAATAGTTGAAAACTGCAAAAAGTGAGATTATAATGCTGCATTACTTGCATCCAACATGGAGACTGTACAGCAGTGGTGTGAGTAGGTAGTGTGATAGCAGTTTTAATGTTGTAGTGGCAATACCAGTAGGGCTTGTAGAAATATAGTAATAGTAGTAGTAGTAGTAGTCACAGACACCACACCTATGATAATATGTTCAGTTTAAGTAGTGATTTATTAAGTAGTAATAGTTGTAACAGCAATAGTAGAGGGAGAGGGAAACTCTTATTCTGGTCGTTTAGAAGAAAGAACATTAATGAGCCGATTAATGTCCCGTGGTGAGGGACTGTATCTCTCTCTCAGTGCTCAGGCTGGAGGAGTTGAAGAGGACCCGCTATACAGATCAGCTCTGCCTTCAGAACTCAACTTATGATAATCCTTTTGCGGTAACTGGCCTTCTGAGCCTTAGTACCAGTGTGTGAACTGACTATTCTTAGACAGTGTGTGTCTGTGCACGCGTATTTGTGCATCCAACCTCTGCCTACAACATAGCACTCTCAGTCACAAAACATTAAGCCCCGAATTAGTGTGTGTTTGTACATGTTTCACACTCGCACATACACACATACACGGTGGTGGAGTGATTGCTTGTCTCAGCTTAGGGCTGTACGTCCATCAGCATTTTAGTCAGCGTGGTAATGCAAAAAGGAACTGTAATTGCATAAGTTCTCAGTGCACACATACTGTATACACCCACACATACACACACACACACACATAACAAATACACATACACACACTCACACTGCGAGGGAAGATATGACTCTTCATATTAGCATCAAAGACTCAGCGTTTTCCTCCCAGCTTGCTTTGTACAGCCACACAGGGAAAGCCTCCGTGGTACTCGCAATACACAAAACATATAAACACACATGCCTGCACACACACAACTCCCCTCAACACTCTCACTCATTTGGGTACGCAGCATGCACTAATACCAAACAACACACATGCACATCATCGTGCACGGTGGTTAAAAAATACACAGCGGAATAATTATTTTAATGGACTCAGGTGGCAAAAAGGCTGTTACTTTCAGGGGGAATTAGTTTATGAGGTGGTCATTTTTAGGTCTAGTTGGAAGGGAAATGAGAACAGAATTACATGGACTTGTTCGTTTGCTGACAGATAGATTTAGATATGTTTAGTATTAAATGTATTATGTTTAGTAAAGGAACATGCTGATACTTTTTTTATGTCTAACTACATTGACCACAAATTACACATACTTCAAATAAAGGTTACAGCATGGACACACTGATCCAACTTGCTTGGTATAATTTATTTTGATGAGCTCAATTGAATTATTTTCATGTAAAATAACATAGAGCCAGAAATTGCTGTGGCACTGAAAAAGTCAGTTTCATAACTACATTAAATTTTAATAGATGAATTTTAAATTATATTTTCTTTATTTTCTGTTTCTAGTATGTTTTCTTTTCTTTGGCTGACATAGTAAAATTTACTCACAAAAACCTGTTCAGTCTTGATCCATCACAATTAACATCAAAACGAAATTAGTTTACTAGATATGATAGTTTTGTTAAATGGCAAAAAGAAGAGCCACGGAGGTCTAAAGCAGTAAAAAAATACACAAAACTTAAAAGTATGCCTTTGAGAATGCAATATAAAATTTAAAGAATACCCAATTCGTAGCCACAGAGCTAAAATTAGACAGGCTGTTATGGTAAATGACAACTTGCATTTCATCTTAGCCTATAGCTATAGGCAGAAAAGTTCAGAGCAGCTCCTCAATTATGCTTGTAAAATGCTATTAGGTGATGAAATTGCTCAGTGAGGGCAAGAATAAACCCTGAGTCATCCTGATACTATAAGAAAGACTCTGACTTGTTCTGTCTGAGGTTATGTGTATCAGTTTGTGAGGGTGTTTGGTTTATGTGTGTGTGTTAGGGAATCTGTCTTATCTCTTAAAAATCAGTCATCACACTGAATTGTGGCTGTAATCAGATGTTAATCAGTCATGTACATAGACAAGTTTGTTAAGCTGATTGGGGAGCTGTTTATCTATTTATACAGCTCATATGGCTCAAAGACTGTTGTTCAAAAATGTTTAAAGTGTTTAAAAGCTACTGGCTGACAAGTATTGACAACCAGAGAACTGTAATAATCTGAGGCTTCCTCTGAGAACATATGTTAATTCCAGCAAAACATTTTAATATGTGAGCCGCCATTTTGCCACCCATGACGGGAAAATATCACACACAAAACCCAGACACGCGAGACTTTCCACGTGACTCTCTACATGTGACCTGCCATCTTTTTATGTTCAGGTATTTAAACACCCTCTCCCACACATATCCTATCCTCAATAGTGCTGGTGACCTTGAAGTAATCTTCCTCCACTAAAATCTCAGATAAAGTGTTGAAGGGCCATTACGGAGGGCAGCAGTAATCTGCCTTCTTTCCCTCTCTGAGTTGGAGGCCAAATCTAATTAAAACCATCACACTGATCCCTGTGTGTGAGTGTGTGTGTGTGCATGTGTGCATACACACCCAGTAATAGCTTATTTTCTGTGATGTTTGCGCACAGCTAGCATGCATTACTCAATGTCTGTTCAGTTTGCATACAATTGTGCACACAAGAATATGTATGACCTTGCATGCAACTGAGTATGTGTTTGTGTTCTAATGAGCCTGAATGTGTGTGCCTGTATGTGTGTGTGTGTGTGTGTGTGTGTGTGAGTGAGTGTGTGTTTGCTAGTGTGAGACTCTACCTTGCACACTCACATTCTGAGTTGCAATTAGCGTGAGCTGCCAATCACCTTGGAGTGCGCTTTCAACAGGAAATGAATTAATGAGAAAATAAATAAAAAACTCAAGCAACCAAGAGCCAGAGTTAATTGGTTATTACACTAACAAGATAGAGCGGTATGAGAAACGCAGGGATGTGAACTGTGAACGAATGGGGGAAAAAAAAATGTGAGAAAGCAAAAGGGCTACTGGTACAAGAGTAAACAGACTACAGGATGGCAAAAACAAACACTGAGGGAAAGAAAGACAAAGAAAAAATATGTGACAAATATTAACAGACACTAAGTGAGAAGGAGACAAAGACAGAGTTATACACTTGCAAAATTAGACTGTGAATATTAGACTAAACAGAGCAAAAACTGCTTTGGTGACCTTGAATATTAATCATCAAGTTAAGTGAACGCATTTTCAGTTGCAAAATCGGCATCATTACAAGTGTCAGTCTGGCATGCCGAACCCAGTTAAACTGGACTTTTCTATACGTTTTTCTGTCAATATCCACTTGTAGCAACTAAAGGATGATAAACATTTTAATGATTATGTCTTGGAAATGCAAAGCACCCGGTTACAGTTATGAAAAGATTGTTAACTTGACCTCAACCATGACAAAAGGCTCACATCCCTGTCTCCATTTGTCCTGTGATAAAGTCGGACAGCTGTACTGGGGATACTGAGGTTTCTTCTGTGATCACTACTGTGCAGACTCTGGCTCTGAATGACAGTACCAGCACAAGATGGCCACACCAGTATCAGGGATATTTTGGCTTTGTTTTTGTACAGTGGGAGGAAGTGGAGACAGGTTATCCTGAATACGTTAAATGCTTTATACACCCACTCTTCGTCCCATACTATCTTTTAAGGCTACTATGGGGTATGCAGCAAAAAAAAAATATTACAAGAAACATAAAATATGCAGCTGTTGATCATAAATTTTAGGAGCAAGAGCTGCATAGAACTGCTGGTGCTTACTAAAGCTTACTATAATTGAACAGATAGACAGAAAGAGCCAGGGAGAGGTGATCGGCTTGTTGGCCTTTTGCTAAATAGAGCAGCGAGAGTGTCAAGTGTCTGACGGACTGTGAAGAAAGAACGAAAGAGAGGTGGATGGCGAAAAAAGCTGAGAGAGAAAGGGCAGGTAATGTTAGTCTGTCTGTCTGTCAGTCTGTCTATCTACATTTTGTGCTCGCTTGAACTGCGTAGAGTGTGGTGACTGTGCAGTTCTATAAATAGGAGCCTCGGTACGTGTTCACACATTTTTAACATCATTTAGCGTATTTGATTGAGTGGTTGTGTGTGTATGTGTGTGTGTGTGTGTGTTTGTTGTGCAGTGAAAGCACAGGAGGTCAGCTTGTGTTAAATGGCTAGAAAGCCGAGCCAGTTTTTGATGGTTCCCTTAGCAAGACCCTGGAGTTGAGGCTAAATATATAGGGACGTGCGCACACACATACACAGGCGTGCACCCGCACTCACACACACACACGCACACAAACACACAAACAGCGCACACACACAAAAACAGAGTCAATAAATTAAACTGACACAATGGCTAGTCTCTGGGCACAGAGGGGACACTGAAAATAAGGCCACTAGTGAGGAGGTCATTTCATTCTTTTCCGTTTTTCTTTCACTCACACACTCGCAGACACCCATGCACACACACACACACACACACACACACACACACACACACATACAATGCATATCAGTATGCTTTAGTGATGGATGTGTTAAGCAGATATAATACACACAAAAGGAGGACAAAGCAAGAAAGTAAGGGAGGGAAGAAAGGAGTCCAAGACCAAAGGAATGAAGGACAAACAAATAAACACATATACATGCACACACACACACACACACACACACACACAAACAATAGACCAAAAACTAAAAGAGTGTCGGCTAAACAAACACACAGAGATAAAGGTCTTTAAACAGAGCAAAGACACTGTATTCAAAAGAACAGATTAATAGATGTAATGGAGTCAGCGGTCCAGGTGGAGGGAGACTGATGGAGGGATGAAGAGGGACATGAGGGAGGACAGGGAGACGAACAGACAAAAGGCAGAGAGGATGAAAGAGGATGAATTGATTTTTAATAATGTTATGAGTTGGAAACCCTTTTTATTTCAACCAAGCGTGTCTATCAATAATAGAGCGAACAAGATCAAATGGTTGTGGGTGTGCGTGCATCACAGTACTTTTTTTTCATTCTTTCACATATGTGTGGTCTTTGTGAGAGTGTGTGTGTGTGTTTGTATGGAGACAACAAAAGAAGTGGAGGTTGGAGGTGTTAAGAGAAAAACAGAGGAGTTAGGGATGATGTATTTTTTAAAAATGTGTGAACATTAGATCTTAATTTAAAACTCACACCTTTTTCAAAATATAATTTTGCTTCATTTAATACATTTTTTTAGTATTGGCTATCATTCCAGCTTGGAAAAATATCACTGTAATCACTCGGTGAGAGGGTTTTAAGCATGTCATACATCACACTATACTCTGCACCACTGATGACAGCAAACAGGGATATCACAGTGTACTGACACATCCTCCTTATCACTGCAACAAGGTGAAAAGAGGTGGAAAGGAACCAGAAAACAAGATTTTCATGGAGTTTAAGTGGTTGATTTATTTTTGAGATCCGAGAACATGGAGATCCTCTTAAAAAGGAGTCAGAATGTGCAAAAAAACAGGAGCAGTTGGATATAATACAGGTTTTCAACATACCACAAAGTTGGTCAGAATTATTTGGAAAAGGGAAATGTTTTCACTGCCTGTGCTTCAGTTGAGTGATAATTATTCTAATACCTCAAAGAGCTTAACTAAACTTGTTACATTTCAGCTGTCGATTTTAGAGAGTAGAGTAGAGTGCGCAATAGGGATTGTACAACGACAAGAGACGTATTACACAGTGAGGTTTTTTCTTAGGTAAGTTATTCAAACCATGTCCTTGAAACACAATGTCATTAAATTGCATTTTGGACCTCTGAATTAACTGAGGCTCTTCATGTTTAACTGTTAAATGTCTACAAAAAACTAACTAGAAGGAAGCATTTTGTGCTGTTTTTTTAACACTGAACACTGGGTGGATTTTCCTTCGTAAGCATTCATAACCCTCCGTATGTCTGTGTTTAATATTAGCGAAAGAAACTGATTGACAGAACCTGTATTTTAGGGTTTTTGTGCCTAGTTTGAAGCCATGAAGTGTGTTTTGCATTTGAACTGACTGCGGACAAGAAGATTACTGTTTAAATGAACAGATGTCAAAGACTTGTCTCTCTCCTCTCTGCTTTCTTATGCACACACTCACAATCACACACATGAACACCGACAAAGACACAATCATACCAACACAAACATGCACGGAGATAATAGCTTTGTTACTTAGAAATGTCACTTGTTTTCTTTTTTTTCTGTTTCATAAACAAAAAAACCCACATAATTATAGTTTTTATCGACAAATGTCAAACATTCAACAGCATGGTGGAACAGAGGAAGAAGCAGTTCAGAGCATCTTTTATTTTTCTGGTCTTCTTTCTCCTTATTTCTACCAAATCTCTCTTGTCTTTCTCTCTCTCTCTGTCCATCCTCTTTATTATACGACTGTTTGACCCTGTGAAAACCATAACTCCCTTATTTGAATCTTAAACTTACTATCAAGGTCTTCACTGTCATCATGACCCCTCACTTTGTTATCTGTATCTTGCTACACTTGCTTTAGACCTTAAAAGGAAAAGAACTTTGGTATGACAAACAGCATCAAAGCTCAGTATTAAAAGAACAGCTCATAAATAAAAGTACAAACAAAAAAGGGATGTCTGTGATGATTAAAAAGATGTAATTAGTGTATTATTAAATTGCTGTGATGTGCTGTTAAAGAATAAATACAGCAGGAACGCAAAATTGAAATTCCATAATTTCTGCACTGATCTACCAGATTCTTTGAAATAGCTTTTGCCTATTCAGCAGACTCAGTTGTATTTGTAGCATTTGTCTAATAAATAGAATGTGTTTGCAAGCATTACTCCCAAGTGCTTTTTGAGTGATTGGTAAATAAACTTTTCACTCTTTCAATGCATTAATGAATTCTGCGAGGGTCCAGAGGCAAAAATGCTCTCGGAATGGCAAAACACTGATCTCAATGAAGTACATGGCCTGGGCTGCACACATACATTATGCCAACAGAACTGTATTTCAATAGGCTACATTGCCAAATATACTTAAACAGCTTCAAATGCAGAAATTGCCTGGCATTTATCTTTTTTTAGAATTATGCTCTCAATTTAATTGATTAAGTCCAACAAAGACAGATGTTATACACATTTGGTGCCTATTGCCATCAAATTAAGTGTTAGCAAAAATGTTAACTGAAAATTTGATGAGCTCTACATTGAATAAAGCCTTTCCATTTAACTTGAGTAGACACAGTGAGTAGACAAAAGTTTTTGCTCTTGGACTAAATAACTGACCTCAAAGCACCCCTTGTTTCAAAGCTAAAAAATTGAAGATTTTCTACAGTTATATGTCATTCGGGATTAGGGCTTCCTTTATCTGACTAATATCCATCCCACACAAAACAGAACTCCCTTTACAAACACAGAACAAAGTAACCTTTCAACTCAAACACAAATGTTACTGTTTGCGTCTCCCAAAAGCTGCAGAACTAAACCTGAGTACATCCCATGACTTTCTGATGTAGAATGTTCAATAAACCGATGTTGCCTGGCAACAAACACTAATCCAGCCAAAAGGAGTTATGGCAAATTCTGGTCGACTCCTCTGAGAAAAAAAAAAAGTTCAGCAACAGTTGATTAAAATGAAAAGAACTGAACAGAAATCCTTGATTTCTGAACACACACAAGCCCACTTACACACACACACACACATCTGCTTCCACAAATGCACAAGCGTTTGATGCATCAGTACATTAAAAAAAACAAAATGTGCACTCAAAGGACCATTTAAACTTAGAAACTTAAACATATGGTCATTCACAAAGACACACAGACACACACTCAGCTAAAAGGTCCAATATATAAGGTCAGTCTTTTAAGGTCATTCAAAAAACAGAGGCCAGTTTATCACAAGATTTACCATGAGCTGTTGCCTTTTATACTTGGTGCTGTAGCTACTGACTAAGTTCGCCATTTTGCGTAGTAAATCTGTAGCTAGTGGTTGAAACAATGGAAAGCCAAAGCAAGTTGTCGTGAGTTTTGTTTATGTTTAGTTTGGTTAAAGTTTTTTTTATGACGAGTTAACATGGCCATCAAACAAGTCTTACTTAGGTATAGTTAGGTATAAGAGAGAAACTTGAATATAAACAGACAGAATGCTAGCTGGTTAGCATGCTAACTTTGGGGGACATCTCTACAACACAACTTCATTACGTCAGATTATAATTTCCTCACACTTTGATCATTTTGGTTTATTTTGATTGTTTTAAGTTTAAAGTTTGCAAACACACACACACACACACACACACACACACACAAAGAACCTAATGGTTAGATATGGTTATAATGGTTATATCCCAAATTAGGATATCTTACTGACCTTGACTAATAATGATATCTGACCTCTGACCCTAAATGTTTCGGTTCAGTTACTGCTGGTTTTTAGGACAACTTTAAGAGAAAAGAACAAGAACACAGATACACACACACACACACACACCTCTGAGCAGAAGCATCGCTAACCTCAGAGGAGTCGCCAGAGGCTGCACTGACATCACGTTACCAAAGCAACAGGCAGAGAGCTGGGATTGGACAAAAAGGATGATGACTCAACCTCCCTCTCTCATCCTTCTTTTCTCTCTCACCATAATCTCGCTCTCTTTTTTCTCTCTCTCTCCTTCTTACTTTCTCATGCACAACTTTTTGAACGTCAAGGATGCAGACAGAGGCACATGCACGGGCAGATATAGTTGAATTAAAGAATGGAAACAGTGGCACGTGTCATCTTGGCCTAACTAGCCTTGAATTATACAAGCAGGACACACTCACAGGGAGACACACTAACTCAATAAGGCTGGAAATTTGTGCTGTTATTATGTTCCCTGTAAAGCAAGGAGCAAACAGTACATTATTAACATAGAAAAAAGACGTACATTTAGACAGGCAGCTCTGCTAATGGGACGCTTTTATTGTGAAATCCAGTGACACAGCTTGAAGATGGACAAAGGGTTCAGCCACCCCCATTCTGTTGTTCGAAGGTGACATAATGGAAGTGATAGAGTGTTGAATGGGTTGCCTGTTTCTTTAAAATGGAAAATAAATGCTGTTGACACCGGTGGTATATGTGTGTGTGTGTGTGTGTGTGTGGACCTTCTAAGTCAGCAGAGCCTACCTTAAGTTAACCTAGTTTCACAGCTTTCTTGAGCAGGCCTGTTGGAGGCACGCTCACTAAATCATTTATAGTGGAGAGATTCTTGTTCCTGTGTGTGTGATGGAGAATAAAGAGTGAAAGCACAACGCTATGCTCTTTCCTCTGCTCTGCATGTTTACATGGCAGTCTGTGCTCCTAACAGGGCTATTTTGTCACACATCAAAAAAGGAATTAAAGTGGCAACAATTTGAGGAACTAATTTGCTGTGAAATTTAATAACCCTCTCAATCTTTTATAATGTGAAAGGAGATCTACATGGTAACGGGTGTGTACGTTCTTCTGTGTGTGATTGCCCCTCTTTCATTACCTCAGTAATCCTATTTTATATTGTATACACAGCAGAAATTGAGAATCTAAATTTTAAAGGATCCGTTCAACATTTTGTTTTTTTATGCCTTCCAAATACTTCTGTGCAGCATCTGCAGCCACAGCATGAGACGTCAAACACGTATTTCGATCACAATGGCACTTAATGGGAACTAGTGTGAACTTATGGTAACTTAACTCCCAGCAAAACCAAAATGCTGTCAATTTTACATTTATGTTTACAGGTTAAGCAAAGGTTAAACAAAGTGCAACATGTTCATAAAACCTGCATTTATCTTTTGACCACTTGAGGGCAGTAATACGAGCTGTAAACACAACACTGACTTATTGTCACCTCATTAAGTTCATGTGGTGAATATGATGACAAGCTGCCGTATTACACATCTGTCCAACATCCAATCTCATTTAAGCTCTGGTTTGGGCTTACTAAACACTGATGCTTTACTATGCTCACCAGATATTCCCAAATTTGAGCTTTTCTCACTGAAGCCAGCTAGCCACGAAAGTAAAGGTTGCCGGCTGTGAAACCAAATGAACTGAGATGTTTTAAAGCGGTGCAGAACTAAGAGTATTTATCTGCATTTCCCCTGGCTGCAGCCTTTGTGCCTAAATGATATTTTTATTGATTTGGTCATCTCACTTTAAAAAAAGATAGCAAATAAGCACATATCCAAAAATACTCAACTACTCCTTTGAGGTGAAGGAAAGAAAAAAAACAAAGATACCGTAGAGAGAAATAGTTGTATACCTATCTTCACCTCTCTCCTCTGTTTTCCATCTCTTTCTCCTCTTCCTTGAATTATACTCTAATCGTCACTCTCCTGTTCTGTCTCTCTCTCTAACATGACAGATGGCGTTTGCTCACCTCTCCCCTATTTATCTCTCAATTATCCCTCTCTCTCTTTTTTACTCGATTCTTCTTTTGATCCCCCTTGCATGTCTCTCTCCCTGTCTCTTCCATTTTACTCCCTGTACCTCTGTTGTTCTCTTGTTCACTCTTTTTGTCCCTCCCTCTCTTCCTCTCACTTTGCTAATTTTCTCTACCTCTCTCTCGTTTCCTGTCTGGCCCACACCACTCTTACTCTCTCCCTCTTTCTCCCCTCTAGGAAATCCCTCTCTACCATCTGTCTGGCTGTGATGAATTCAGAGCCTTTCAGAACAAATCAACTTGGCCAAATTAATGAGACTCTCCAAAGGGATAAACTTTATGCGACTGTGCGTGTGAGAGATTTTGTGTGCCAGAGTGGGCGTGTGCCCTTAAAATGCTTCATAATCCGTCGTCTGTACCACTTAATTTATCCTGCTGCCGCAGATGGTGTGTTAAGGGGGAATGCAACACATAAAGGCTCGCTGCACACATTTAGTTTCTTAAACCATCTCAGGTCAGGACCCCAGATGGGCCTGTTTTTGGTTCTCCTCACACTTTTCAACAAACAGGGTTTAGGGCAACTTCCAAGCAAAAGTTTTGGAATAACAACTAAAAATGTGGATGACCAGCTTCATGACTGCATCACAAGCCAAGTTTGGACTGTATAGGACCACTCAGTCAGGGGACAATCTGGTGCATCAGTGTTATAATGCAGGAGACGCTATCACTGCTGGAGCGAAGACGACATGTCATTTTGCTTTTTGTGATTTTAGTGCTTTTAGTGACATAAAAAAGCTGAACTCAGAAAAAAAATAATGCTTTTATAAGAGGCGTACTAATTTGACTGAAAGGGAGGATAATTTGACAGAAGTGCTGTTTAATCACAGTTCTTTTCACTTGTTCAGTTAACTGTAAGAGAATAATTCCAAATTTAGTAACAGAATTAAACAGTTAGTAATGATAATGAATATGAAGTTGAATACTTTTGAGACACAAATGTTATTAGTGTATTAATCACTGTATACTAACATATGTATTATTTCAGTTTTTATTCAGTTCTTGTGATTAATGTTATCATACTGCAGATAAATCGTTGATAAAATTCAGTATTGCATATGTGCCTTTGAGACCCAAAAATATAGCTGTGAAAAAGGTTTCTGAAAAAAATCCCTTTTGTTGTCACTAAGCTCATCTTGGTTTGAGCTTCGAGACCAAGAAGAACTAAATATCAGGATGCTGCTGGTGCTACATTTAAACCTCAATTATGTCCCCCAACTTTATGTAAGTAAAATACTAAATCTGAGGATGACTGTTAAGTTTACCACAGGAAACATATTTGGATGTGTTTTCATAGCATTAGATTTTCTTAAAAATGAGGTAGTGTACATTTCCCGTGTCCTTTGGTGCCATTTTTTGAAAAGGTTAAAAGATTCTGGGGGACATATTTGAGTGTATTTCCTCCTGAAACAGGATGTTGAGGTCAGAAAACAGTCCATGATTGATCTGAAGTGCAAACTAATATGCTGTGAGTTATGAAAAGAAAGTCATTTTGATAAGAAAGGCAGAAAAAAAATGGACTAATAAAAAAAAATGATTTTATGGCTCGTGAAGGACGAGGTCACCACTGAAGGTTTCCAGAAAGCAGTAGTTTTCCAGGATGTTCAAGATTCATTGAAACTTCACAACAGTTGGTACAATTCATTTAAAATATACTCACTGTAATAGGAAAGAAAATATTTTTTAAATTTAGTCCAGTAATATTGCCACTTTTAATATATTTAACCCAGTCACTTATATACGGAACACTTTAAAAGTGCTATAACCATAAGAAGGCAAACAAGAACACCATGCATATATTATTAAAGAAAAACAAGGCAAAGCAATATTAATACAATAAATTATTCAATAAAAGCCTGTCTGAAAAAAGCATTCAAGGTATGAATTAAAACATGATTGATTTCTAATGGAGCAAAGCTCTTTGGCCAGATTGACCAAAGGCCCATAAAACTGTCTGGTCAATATGAGGCTTATTCACGGATGATTGAAAACACTGATAAATGGGAGCACAGACACCGGTGACTCCTTGGATGGAACCGTAGACATACAATCTGTCCATCCTTGTGTGTGTGTGTGTGTGTGTGTGTGTGTGTGTGTTAAGATAGATAGAGTCTTGAAGTCACTTGCTCCCTGCAGGAACTAGTGGTTGTAACGCTAAACGTGCCTGGCCAGACCTGGTGTTAATACAGAGACTAGAGCCAATTCATCTTCACTGACACTCACCCAATAGCACAGTAAATTACAGAGCGAGGGGGGAGGCGGGCGCGTTATAAGACAGAGAGATAGAGATAAGGGAAGAGACAAAGTTGGTAGAAAACAAGGAGAGAAGGAAAGGAAGATGTTGCAGAAACTTATCATGAATGCAACAGAATGGGTTTAAAATAATAAATCATAAATATCTGAGACCATGAGCAGCGAGAGGTGCATGGATTTAATCCTGATTCCTAGCTAATAAATAAAACAATAATCCTGTGAGTAGGGAATAAATAAATCCAATCGAAAAATGCAGGGTGAAACTATAATAAGCCAGGCAGAAAGGTTAAACAATGAACCTTACTTGCTCCAAACCACTGCCAGTAATCATTTTCTATGACACGTATTTCCTGCATCATTGATGAAACAGAACCAGCCATAAAAGTCGCCTTGGCAGGATGCGCTGGCACTGATGACGGATCCTCAAGCCAGAGGGCCTGTTTGCCAGACACATAAACAGCCTGAAAGAGTGGACACATCCCTTGGAGGAGCGAAGAAATCAATAAATTAATAAATCAGATATCTGCTGTTTAAAATCTCCTCCCTCTCAATCAGTGAACACAGCCCCACTGGAGGTGCCTCAGGAGTCACAGTCTATACACAGTTTTTTTTTAATCAAAATTATCTTTTTCAAATTTAATCTGTCAGCCAGTGAGTGCATTGTTTTGAACACCATGTGCCTAATATTTTGGTATTTTGAGTTACAGTGATGCTAGACTAATACTTAAGATTCATCTTTTTTTCAAATACTAAAGCTCTCTACACATGATTTGAGGTTTTTGCTGTGCTTACAGCAAGGGGAGCAGAGTGCAGCCAGGAGATAAAGAGGAACAAGCCTAATTTAACCCTTCAAACAGACTGTGATCAAAATAAAAATGCAAAGACAGTCTCTTCGGTGTTTAAAAATATACAGATGCAAAACATGTAAAAGAAACTCTGTTTAAAATGCTGTATTTTTTAAAAAAAATATGAATCTAAGAAATTTGTTTATAATCAGTTATATGAGTACAGTGACAAGGTAAAAGAAAATATTTTAAGTAGCTAGAATAGTCAGCACAGTTAAGTAAATTATACCACTTTTCTTTGACAGGGCTTTAAAAACCAGAGGAGACAACGCTTAAGTCATATCCTAATATAATGATATCAAAAATCTAACATAATATCTAGTCTTGTTACATGATGGTGATTTAATATTATCACATTTTCCAGCCCTAAAAGAAGCCCTTTTTTTGGCCAGTTCCTCCATCATGAACTACTTCCAGCTTACATCACAGACAGCTGTCATTTCATCTGCTGCACACTAAAAGGTCACTGAAAAACAGAGTCAAAGTTAAAATGGGACACAAAATCCAGCTATTACAGGATGCTGCCATGCCTTTTTCTATATTTGATACAAAGTGTCCTTAGATCTGGCTCTAAATTCTCAGCCTCTGAAAGGTTGTGTCACTGTGGTTCATCATGGTCAATGACCTGTGCACTCTGGAGAGGAGGGGGCATGACTAATTAGAGACCTAATTACCCCTTTGGGAAAACTCACACACATGCACAGAGCTGTTACTGTTGCTGTTATAAAAGCAGATGTTCCTTCCACTACAAAATGTCCTTCAACAATAGCAGACAAAATAAAACAGCACTGCTATTCCAGTCATTCTCGCCAATCATCATTTCATAACTAGCACTGAAGACTGTGTCCTATATAGCCAGCACTGGCAGCAGTCACTGGCAGCTAAAACCGATTTCTGTTTGAAAGGAAGTACACGCAAGACCGGTGAAGCCAGCACAGCACCCACGTTTGGACAGGAAACCATAGGACTCATGTTCAGGTTGTATTTTTATGTGTGTGTTGGGCATCTGACGAGCCCAGTGTTTTAATTGCAAAGCCATGGAGCTGGC